>LR738715.1:157031733-157048995 GCA_902687465.1 Secale cereale | reverse complement strand
GACGACCCTCTCACTCGGGGGCTTAGCTGCGACCCCGTGACTCGCCTAAGTTATAAACATTTACTCCGAGTGAAGAGCGACCCTCTCACTCAGGAACTTAGCTGAAGACGTCGACTCGAAGATTCGAACAATCAAAAGAAGAGCGACAAACCAAAGGATCAAAATCAAATAAAAGCCCCACAAAAATCGGGCAAGAGTACTTGGGCCACAGACCCACCAGAGTTTAACGATTACAAATCCACGCGGCATTCCGCGGCAAATGAGATTAAAGTATCAAAGTCATGGCTCGGGAGGAGGCGGGCTTGCAGGCGCAACGAATTCGTCCAGATCGATCCCATCGGCGATGCGAGTGGCGGCTTCCAGGAAAGTCTCCATAAACGACTGGAATTGGAGCTCCTTCGTGTTTGCGACCTTCAGCGTAGCAAGCTTCCTCTCCTTCTCCTCCCTGCAGTGCACACGGACCAAAGACAGCGCCACCAGCTCCTCCCCGGGCTGCCGACTTCTTCCACTCCTGCACTCGGTCGGGGATCTCGTTAAGTCAAGTCATCAAGGACTCGAGGTCGTTCTCCTGCACGATCCCCCTCCAGAGCGCGGTGTCAATTCGGGCCATCACTGCCTTCAGTCGTCCCAGATAATCTGTGGCCGCAGTGAGGCGGGACTCCAGCCTCAGTATATTCATGGACACCTCGTCCTTCACGATGGAGTTGGTTGGGTCCAAGCCGGGCTCGACCCGTCCAGTCTCCTCTTCGAAGTTACGACAGAACTCTGCACCAAAAACAGCAAGTCGAGTAAATGGATAAGATACGGGTCGACCGATCCAATTTTAACCAAGCCGAAGGAGGCATACCTTCGAGCACGAGGTACCATTTCTTGGTGATGTCGCCTAGATACGCCTCAAGATCAACCCTCTTCTGGAAGAGAGCCTCGTACTTGTCGTTCAGGACGGCCTTGGACTTCTTCAGCTGAGCCACCTCTTGGTTGGCCGCGTCGAGTGAGCCTCTCAGTCGAATGATCTCCGCCTCGAGCGCACCCACAGAAGCCAGCTTCTTCGCGGCCACTTCCGACTTCTCCTGAGCCGCCTGCTGCGTCGCCGCCAGGTCAAGATCCTTTGGCTCCAAGGCTGCCTTCAGTTGACCTACCAAAGCCGCCACTGGGCAGATGAACATGAAGGAACACAAGGCACATCTATCGAAAAGTCAGTCGACAAAAGATAGAAGTAAGTTACCGGCCGCATCGTCCTGCGTCTTCTTCAGGTGGTCCCGAGCCAACTGCAAGTCAAGATTAAGCTGGATTTGCTTCTTCTCAAGATCTGCAAACTTGGCCCCGGACTCGCAAGATTTCTGCATCAACACAACAAAGCAAGATTATAAGACTACAGTCGAGTCAAACTACTCAACCGCAGTCTCGGGGACTACACCCAGTGGGTGCACTGAGCGTGCCCCCACTGGTTTCACTCGGCCAAGGTCAGTCCAGCGCGAGCAAAAAAAAATCAACAACAAGAAAGAATGGTTCTATAGTAAGACCATGGCCGACCGCCAGCAGTCGACCAAGGTCTCGGGGACTACACCCAGTGGGTGCACTGAGCGTGCCCCCACTGGTTTCACTCGGTCAAGGTCAGTCCGGTGCAAGCTCAAAGAAGAGAAGAAAAGAACAACACCCAGTGGGTGTGGTATCTCACGAAACAAAACAAGCAGATTCTCTCGAAATTAAAGACTACTTCAATGAAGACAGTGTACCTGGACGTTAGCCCGAAGAGCAGAGCTGACATCATAAGCCGCCATGCTGGCCTCGTACGCCGCCTTCGTCCCCCCCATCATCACCTCCGCCTGGCGAACGGCCTCGTGAGCCGCCCCCACGGGGTCCTCCGGGAGGCGGTAGGTAGAGAAGAGGACTGATGAAGCGGCGGGCGTCGGGTCGGCCGCAGGCACGGGCGCTGGATCTACGGCACAAACCGGCGCTGATTCGACGGCTGGAGTTGGCGCTGGGTCGACGATCGGCGCAGGCATCGGGGCAGGCGCTGGATCGACGTTCGGCGCAGGCGATGGGTCGACAGCACGCACGGTCGACACAGGGACGGCGAAAGAGACCGTGGCTCGGGCCGCGTCCTCCTGTCGCTGGGCCTCTGAGCCAGAAGGTGCCTTCCGGCCCTTCTTCCCTGTGCGCCGGCGGTCCCCTCCCATCTACTCCTCGTCTTCGTCGTCATCCGGTAGCTCTATGACGAGGCGTGGCACTTCGGGTCAAGCGGAGAACCAAGTCAGTCGACCGTCGCCCGCGAAAGAAAAGAAGGATAAGACAAGTCTCATAGAGCCCACACCTGCGCGAGATGTCGCGGCATCCGCGGTCTCCTCGTCATCTCGACCCCGGTCGATGTCCATCGAGGTCGTGGAAGCTGCGGCTCTGAAAGATTCAGTCAAGAGATGAGTCGACTGAAGTTGCAGTCGACCTCCAAGAAACAGAAAGAAACAAGTCCAAGTGACACTTACGTGGAGGCGATGGGTACATCCACCTTAATCCTAGGCAGGGCCTTCCGGGGGTTGGTGGTGGTGACCTTGGGCTGCTTGGGCGTCTTCTCAGCGGGGTCGGGAGTGGCCGTTCGAGTGCGTTTGGGAGTCCGAGACCCCGAAGGACCCACCTGGAGGCGTGCGGCCCCTGGGTCATTCTTCTCCTTGGATCGACGCTCGACACGGGGAGGTGACTCGACCTCCTCCCCGCTGCTATAATCCTCGCTCTCCTCGGTCTCCTCCTCCGACTTCCACTCGGCGGCGTCGCCCGTGCCCTCCTCGCCCTCCTGGTCCAAGTCCCCGTTGGGCAGCGAATAGATCTCTGTATTGATCTGCAAAGAAAAGAAGTTTGACTAAATATCAGTCGGATACATCAAGACGAATCACAAGCCAATCGACAGACATATCACTCGGGAGGAGAAGACTAACCTTGTCGGGCAGGTGATCAGCATCGAACGGGAAGATCCTCCCAGACCCCTGGGGTTGTCCTTATTCCCAGTGATGCTCTTCAAGCACTGCACCACGTACTTCGGGTCGGCCGCCTTCGGGTGGACTCGCGACGAGTCGTCGGTGCCGGAATACAGCCACATCGGATGGTCCTGGGCTTGGAGCGGCTGGATCCTCCGCGCGAGATACACCTCGAACAGGTCCATCCCCGTGACCCCCTCGCGGACTAACTGGACGACCCTCTCCATCAACATGTCTACTTCGGCCCTCTCAACCTTACTCACTATCATCGAAGGAGGTGGGCTGGCTCGACCTAGAGTGAATGGAGGAATGCCAGTCGACTGACCCAGAGTCGGACTATCCTTGTAATAAAACCAGGTCGACTGCCAGCCCCGAATCGACTCCGGAAGGTTCATGGGGGGAAAGGCGCTCCTATTCCTAAGCTGAATCCCGAGCCCGCCGCACGCCTGGAGGACGTGCGTCTTGCCGTCACTCGGGTTCACCCTCTTGACGGTTTGCGAGCCACAGGTGAAGATGTGTTTGAACAAACCCCAGTGCGGTCGGCAACCGAGGAAGTTCTCACACATAGAAATGAAGGCAGAGAGGAAGGCGATAGAGTTGGGCGTAAAGTAATGCAACTGGGCACCAAAGAAGATCAAGAACGCGCGGAAGAAAGGATGCGGGGGCGTAGAGAAACCTCGGTCGACGTGGGTGGCGTGGAGTACACACTCGCCCTCCCGTGGCCGGGGCTCGAGCTCTCCCCCCGGCGCCCTCCAGGAGTCGCGGGCGATCAACCCTTCCTCCTCCAGCTCCTCCAGATCCTCCACCACGATGGTGGACCGGATCCAATCCCCGTGGATCCATCCAGCGGGGAGTCCGGACCTCGACGACGAACCGCTCCGGCCAGCTCGCCTCCCCTTCCCCGACGCCGCCTTCTTGGAGTGCTCCATGGCCGTGGTCTTGTCCTTGCCCATGGCTCGCGCGACGGCGGTCGCTGCGGAGAGAGACAGGAAGGAACGGGGGCGCAGCGGAGAAGCTGAGGCGAACAGGAGAAGATTGGGCGCACAGTGCCCCCCGCTGCAGGCTCGGGGCACCTTTATAACGTCTCGGTCGAGTGGCTGACCGGTGGCCCCGAGCAATCCTATCTGATCCCGTAACATACGCTGATGCAATACGTGGCGAAAAAGGAGGCGTGGGAATCGAGGCGTTCGAAGCGCACCTCTCCGATTGATGCGGCACGTACCGCCCCGCGCGCTCCCCCAAATTTCGAAAGCCCCGCCGAATCCGGCTACCGAAGGGCAACCGATCACGTCGAAAATGATGCGCGCTCACGGCGCCCGACGCCTAGCGCAAAGTCCAGTCGACACAGAGAGTCCAATCGACGCAAGAAGTCCAGTCGACGCAAGAGGCAACTAATTCACTGATGGCTTCAGAATCGATCGAGGCGACCAAGACACAACTGAGGGAGCCTGACCAAGTCATGAGCTCCGAAACAATATACCCCAAGGACGTCGAACCAAGACCAGAGCTTCTCTCAGCATCCCCTTGTTCAAGCCTCGATCCATTCGGGGGCTGCTGACGAGGTTACATGCCTAGGGTAGGGTCACACGCCTGATCTAGGTACCCCACCCAAGGTCACTACCCTAGAAGATAAAAAGACAAGACCCATGACAGTGGAGACAGTCGACTGAGACGGTCCAAGGAGACACTTCACTCGACTGACTCATGTACGCAGGACGACTCAACTCCACTCAACCGGATCAGGCACTCGACCTCCGAGGGTCAAGCGCCTCTTGGAACAGCAACGGTCCTATATTTACTCACTTTAGTAAACACCTTAATTATCCTTTACTGCAGGCGTTATCAGTAATGCCTGCCTTAATGTACCTTTAAACCCTTGGTAACGTGGAGCATGGCTGGGGTCCTGGCACACTATATAAGCCACCCCCCTCCTCCAGAACAAG
Source organism: Secale cereale (assembly GCA_902687465.1). Taxonomy (NCBI): domain Eukaryota; kingdom Viridiplantae; phylum Streptophyta; class Magnoliopsida; order Poales; family Poaceae; genus Secale; species Secale cereale. The sequence goes on along the minus strand of LR738715.1, from coordinate 157,044,083 downwards.
GGTTCGCACCTCTGTAGCACACACATACACATATCAGTCGACCGAGCCCCTGGGCACCGAGACGTAGGGCTATTACTTCCTCCGAGAAGGGCCTGAACTCGCTAAACACCTTGTGTACAACCTCGCCATAGCTAGAACATTGCCTCTCCATTCGTACCCCCTACCCTTACTGTCAGACTTAGAACCACGACAGGCGGTGCCCCCCTCCTTCCTCTCTTCTCTCCCTCCCCTTCCATCTTCTCCTACTCCTACTAGGAAAGGTGGAATCCTACTCCTAGTGGGAGTAGGACTCCACCCTTGGCGCGCCCCTCCTAGGTCGGCCGCCTCCTCCCTCTCCCTCCTTTATATACGTGGGGAGGGCACCCCTTGGAGACAAATCAATTGTTCCTAGCCATGTGCGGTGCCCCCGTCCACAGTTACACACCTCGGTGATATCGTTGCAGTGCTTAGGTGAAGCCTTGCCCCGGTAACTTCATCATCACCGTCACCACGCCGTAGTGCTGACGAAACTCTCCCGCGACACTCAATTGGATCAAGAGTTCGTGGGACGTCATCGAGTTGAATGTGTGCTGAACGCAGAGTTGTTGTACGTTCGGGGCTTGGATCGGTTGGATCGCGAAGACGTTCGACTACATCAACCACATTACTAAACGCTTCCACTTTCGGTCTATGAGGGTACGTAGACACACTCTCCCGCTCGTTGCTATGCTTCTCCTAGATAGATCTTGCATGATCGTAGGTAATTTTTTTGAAATACTACGTTCCCCAACAGTGGCATCATGAGCCAGGTCTATGCGTAGATGATATGCACGAGTAGAACACAATGAGTTGTGGGCGATAATAGTCATACTGCTTACCAGCATGTCATACTTTGATTCGGCGGTATCGTGAGATGAAGCGGCCGAGACCGACATTACGCGTACGCTTACGCGAGACTGGTTTCACCGTTACGAGCACTCCTTGCTTAAAGGTGACCGGCTGAAAGCACAAGTGCTCCCTGGGTGATTTTGGTAATTAATGCCAACATATCTCTTGTTGGACTAATGTTTTCATCTAGTATATTTCAGACAAGTTCAACAGATGGAGTGGCATGTACTAGAGGATGTGGAAACCCTACAAGATGATAAGGACAAAAGGATTGGCTCAATCTCAAAGCTCGGGACTCTACATTTTCTATTTTTAGTGATCCAAGATCACATTGAGTCCATAGGAAAGCCAATACTATTAAAAGGGGATGAGGTGTTGCTTAATGGCTTGCTTGCTCAAAGTGCTTAGTGATATGCTCCAAAACCCTCAAACACTTTTCCACATCCACATATGTCCCAAACCAAAAGTCAAACTCAGCCCCACCAAAAAAGATCTATCCGGCGCCACCGAGTTCATTTGACATAGCCACTGCCAAAAACCCTAATCATTTCGGTCTCACCGAAAGGGATCTCGGTCTCATCGAGATGGGATTGCAAACTCTCTATTTCCCTTCGTCACATTTCGGTCTCAGCGAGATGAGCAATCGGTCCCACCGGGTTTGCAATGCAAACTCTCTGTTTCCTCTTCGTAACGTTTTGGTCCCACTGAAACGAGCGAATCAGACCCACCGAGTTTTCCTTACCAACCCTCGGTGTGCTCATTACCAAAATCGGTCTCACCGAGTTTGTGTAATCGTTCTCACCGAGAATACGTTATGCCCTAACCCTAATGAAATCGGTCCTACCGAGTTGATCATATCGGTCCCACCGAAATGCCTAACGGTCACATTATGAACTAAATCGGTCCGACCGAGTTCTCTGAATCGGTCCCACCGAGTTTGGTAAATTGTGTGTAACGGTTAGATTTTGTGTGGAGGCTATATATACCCCTCCACCCACTCTTCACTCGTGGAGAGAGCCATCAGAACATACCTACACTTCCATCATACATGTTCTGAGAGAGAACCACCTTCTCAAGTGTTGAGATCAAGATATTCCATTCCTACCATATGAATCTTGTTCTCTAGCCTTCCCCAAGTTGCTTTCCACTCAAATCTTTCTTCCACCATATCCAAATATGTGAGGAGTTGTTTGAGTGTTGGGGAGACTATCATTTGAAGCATTTGAGCAAGGAGTTCATCATCAACACACCGTATATTACCTTTTGGAGAGTGGTGTCTCCTAGATTGGTTAGGTGTCACTTGGGAGCCTCCGACAAGATTGTGGAGTTGAACTAAGGAGTTTGTAAGGGCAAGGAGATCGCCTACTTTGTGAAGATCTACCCTAGTGAGGCAAGTCCTTCGTGGGCAATGACCATGTTGGGATATACAAGGTTGCTTCTTCATGGACCCTTCGTGGGTGGAGCCCTCCGTGGACTCGCGCAGCCGTTACCCTTCGTGGGTTGAAGTCTCCATCAACTTAGATGTACGATAGCACACCTATCGGAACCAAGACAAAAACATCCTTGTCTTCACTTGTGTTTGCTCCTCCAAACTCCCCCCTTTACCTTGATAACCCACAAGTGTAGGGGATCAGTTGTAGCCTCTTTCGATAAGTAAGAGTGTCAAAACCAACGAGGAGCTAAAGGCAGAACAAATATTCCCTCAAGTTCTATCGACCACCGATATAACTCTACGCACGATTAACATTCGCTTTACCTAGAACAAGTATGAAACTAGAAGTACTTTGTAGTTTTTGTGGGATAGGTTTGCAAGAATATAAAGAGCACGTAAATATAAACTAGGGGCTGTTTAGATAAAAACAATAAAGTTAATATAGCGAGTGTGGAAAAGTGGTGGTAGGAGTTGCGAAATTGCCCCTAAGCAATTGACTACGTTACTAGACCGGTAGCAAGTTTTATGTGGGAGAGGCCACTGCTAGCATGTCATCCCTTACTTGGAATTCTATGCACTTATGATTGGAACTATTAGCAAGCATCCGCAACAACTAACGTTCATTAAGGTAAAACCCAACCATAGCATTAAGATATATTGGTCCCCCTTCAATCCCGTATGCATCAATTTCTACGCTAGGTTGAAGCTTATGTCACTCTCGCCCTCCAATACGTAGTCCTATCAACATACAACTAACCCTATGGTGTGATCCACGCGCGCGCTCATATGATGGGCACCAAAGGGACAACAACATAACCACAAGAAATTTAAATCAATCATAGCAATTCACCAATCACCGATAGGACAACGATAATATACTCAGACATCATAGGATGGCAACACATCATTGGATAATAATATGAAGCATAAAGCACCATGTTCAAGTAGATGGTACATCGGGTTGCGGGAGAGTGGACCGCTGTAGATAGATGGGGGAAGGTGATGGAGATGTTGGTGAAGATGATGGAGGTGTTGGTGTAGATCGCCGTCACATGATGATGGCCCCGGTGGCACTCCGGTGCCATCGGAAGCGAGGGGAGAGAGCCCCATCCTTCTTCTTCTTCTTCCTTGACCTTCTCCCTAGGTGGGAGAAGGGTTTCCCCTCTGGTCCATGGCCTCCATGGCGGTGGAGGGGCGAGAGCCCCTCCGAGATTGGATCTATCTCTTTGTCTCTCTCTGTTTCTACGTTCCCAAATTCTGGCCCTTCACTGTTTCTTAAATTCCCGGAGATCCGTAACTCCAATTGGGCTGAATTTTGGACACGATATTATCCGGATATTAGCTTTCTTTCAGCGAAAGAAGGGCATCAACCGCCTTACGGAGTGGCCACGAGGGCCCAGGGTGCACCTGCCCCCTGGGCGCGCCCCTCACCCTCGTGGGCCACTCGGGCATCGTCTCGCGTTGGTTCCGCTTCCCAAAATTCACATATATTCCAAAAAAAATCTCCGCCCGTTTTTATCCCGTTTGGACTCCGTTTGATATGGATATTCTGCAAATCAAAAAACATGCAACAAACAGGAACTGGCACTGGGGACTGGATCAATATGTTAGTCCCAAAAAATAGTATAAAAAGTTGCCAAAAGTATATGAAAGTTGTAGAATATTGGCATGGAACAATCAAAAATTATAGATACGACGGAAGCGTATCATACCTTCATATGCAATTGCTTTACTTTCCGCTGCTATACTCTTAGAATTGCATGTGTAGGTTGATTTCTTGACTTGTGCTAAGTTGCTTAAATCTGCCAAGAACTAAAATTGGGAAAAGGCTAGATTTTGCTTCAGTCAAGTGGTCAAAGTTGCATGCTTTATTTCACAATACCTATATACCCTTGTTATGCATGCTTGTTGTGTATTGTGAAAGTTGAACATGTGCTAAATCTCCACTTCAACTTCAAGTATTTAAAAGCTGCCACTTTTCTTGCTAGAGTCTATTCACCCCCCTCTAGACACATACTCTTCTCAATCCTTTCACCAACGGGTGTCTGTCTCTCTCACTTTAGTTGAATCGAGTGTGGCTACGCACGGTCCTTATGAAGGTTAAAATAGCACACTTGACGAAAAATTGTTGTGGTTTTGTATGCGTAGGTAAGAACGGTTCTTGCTAAGCCCGTAGCAGCCACGTAAAACTTGCAACAACAAAGTAGAGGAAGTCTAACTTGTTTTTACAGGGCATGTTGTGATGTTATATGGTCAAGACGTGATGAGTTATACGTTATTGTATGAGATGATCATGTTTTGTAATTTATCAGCAACCGGCAGGAGCCTTGTGGTTATCTCTTTATTGTATGAATTGCGGAGGCCATGTAATTGATTTACTTTATCACTATGAGTTAGCGATAGTATTAGTAGCAATAGTTGGCGAGACGACCATGATGCTACGTTGAAGATCATGGTGTCAAGCCAGTGACAATGGAGATCATGACGATGCTTTGGAGATGGAGATTAAAAGCACAAGATGATGATGGCCATATCATGTCACATATTTTGATTACATGTGATGTTTATCTTATTATGCTTCTTATTTTTCTTAGTACGGCGGTAGCATTATAAGATGATCCCTTACAAAAATTTCAAGGTACAAGTGTTCTCCCTGAGTATGCACCGTTGCGAAAGTTTGTCGTGTCGAGACACCACGTGATGATCGGGTGTGATAAGCTCTATGTTCAAATACAATGGGTGTAAGATAGTTTTGCACATGCAGAATAATCGGGTTAAACTTGACGAGCCTAGCATGTACAGACATGGCCTCAGAACATTGGAGACCGAAAAGTCAAGCGTGAATCATATAGTAGATATGATCAACATAAGATGTTCACCATTGAAAACTACTCCATCTCACGTGATGATCGGACATGGTTTAGTTGATTTGGATCACGTGATCATTTAGATGACTACAGGGATGTCTATCTAAGTGGGAGTTCTTTAGTAATATCATTAATTGAACTTTAATTTATCATGAACTTAGTCCTGATAGTTTTTGCATATCTATGTTGTTGTAGATCAATGGCCCATGCTACCGTTCCCTTAAATTTTAATGCGTTCCTAGAGAAAGCTAAGTTGAAAGATGATGGTAGCAACTACACGGACTGGGTTCATAACTTGAGGATTATCCTCATTGTTGCATAGAAGAATTATGTCCTGAAAGCACCGCTAGGTGACAGGCCTGCTGCAGGAGCAACTCCGGACGTTATGAACGTCGGGCAAGCTCGTTCTGATGACTACTCGATAGTTCAGTGTACCATGATTTACGGCTTAGAATCGGGACTTCGAAGACGTTTTGAACGTCATGGAGCATATGAGATGTTCCAAGAGTTGAAGTTAATATTTCAAGCAAATGCCCGAATTGAGAGATATAAAGTCTCCAATAAGTTCTATAGCTGCAAGATGGAGGAGAACAGTTCTATCAGTGAACACTTACTCAGAATGTCTGGGTACTACAATCACATGACTCAACTTGGTTGCAAAGTTGACGAAGATAGTGTTATTGATAGAGTTCTTCAATCACTGCCACCAAGCTATAAATGCTTCGTGATGAACTATAATATGCAAGGGATGCAGAAGACAATTCCCGAGCTCTTCGCTATGCTCAAAGCTGCGGAGGTAGAAATCAAAAAGGAGCATCAAGTGTTGATGGTTAACAAGACCACTAGTTTCAAGAAAAAGGGCAAGGGAAAGAAGGGGAACTTCAAGAAGAATAGCAAGACAGTTGCTACTCCCACGAAGAAACCCAAGTCTGGAGCCAAGCCTGAAACTGAGTGCTTCTACTGCAAAGGGACTGGACACTGGAAGCGAAATCGCCCCAACTATTTGGCGGATAAGAAGGACAGCAAAGTAAACAAAGGTATATTTGATATACATGTTATTGATGTGTACCTTACTAATGCTCACAGTAGCACTTGGGTATTTGATACGGGTTTGGTTGCTGATATTTGTAACTCGAAACAGGGGCTACAGATTAAATGAAGATTAGCTAAGGACGAGGTGACGATGTGCGTGGGAAATGGTTCCCAAGTCGATGTGATCGTCGTCGGCACGCTACGTCTACATCTACCTTCGGGGTTAGTTTGAGACCTAAATAATTGTTATTTGGTTCTAGCTTTGAGCATGAACATTATATCTGGATCTTGTTTGTTGCGAGACAGTTATTCATTTAAATCAGAGAATAATGGTTGTTCTATTTATATGAGTAATATATTTTATGGTCATGCACCCTTGAAGAGTGGTCTATTCTTGTTGGATCTCGATTGTAGTGATACACATATTCATAATCTTGAAGCCAAAAGATGCAAAGTTGATAATGATAGTGCAACTTATTTGTGGCACTGCCATTTAGGTCATATTGGTGTAAAGCGCATGAAGAAACTCCATGCTGATGGACTTTTGGAATCACTTGATTATGAATCACTTGGTGCTTGCAAACCATGCCTCATGGGAAAGATGACTAAAACTCCATTCTCTGGAACAATGGAGCGAGCAACTGATTTGTTGGAAATCATACATACTGAAGTACGCGGACCGATGAGTGTTGAGGCTCGCGGCGGGTATTGTTATTTTTTGACCTTCACTGATGATTTGAGCAGATATGGGTATATCTACTTGATGAAGCATATATATGAAACATTTGAAAAGTTCAAAGAATTTCAGAGTGAAGTAGAGAATCATCATAACAAGAAAATAAAGTTTCTATGATCTGATCGCGGAGGCAAATATTTGAGTTACGAGTTTGGTCTTCATTTGAAACAATGTGGAATAGTTTCGCAGCTCACGCCACTTGGAACACCATAGCGTAATGGTGCTTCCGAATGTCGTAACCGTACTTTATTAGATATGGTGCGATCTATGATGTCTCTTACCGATTTACCACTATCGTTTTGGGGTTATGCTTTAGAGACAACTGCATTCACGTTAAATAGGGCACCATCTAAATCCGTTGAGACGACACCTTATGAATTGTGGTCTGGCAAGAAACCCAAGTTGTCGTTTCTTAAAGTTTGGGGCTGCGATGCTTATGTGAAAAAGCTTTAACCTGATAAGCTCGAACCCAAGTCGAAGAAATGTGTCTTCATAGGATACCCAAAGGAAATTGTTGGGTACACCTTCTATCACAGATCTAAAGGCAAGATATTCGTTGCTAAGAATGGATCCTTTCTAGAGAAGGAGTTTCTCTCAAAAAAGTGAGTGGGAGGAAAGTAGAACTTGATGAGGTAATAGTACCTTCTCCCGAATTGGAAAGTAGTACATCACAGAAACTAGTTCCAGTGATTCCTACACAAATCAGTGAGGAAGCTAATGATGATGATCATGAAACTTCAGATCAAATTACTACTGAACCTCGTAGGTCAACCAGAGTACGTTCCACACCAGAGTGGTACGGTAACCCTGTTCTGGAAGTCATGTTACTAGACCATGATCAACCTACGAACTATGAGGAAGCGATGATGATCCCAGATTCCGCAAAACGGCTTGAGGCCATGAAACCTGAGACGGGATCCATGTATGAGAACAAAGTGTGTACTTTGGTTGAGTTTCCCGATGATCGGCAAGCCATTGAAAATAAATGGATCTTTAAGAGGAAGACTGACGTCGATGGTAATGTTACTGTCTACAAAGATCGACTTGTTGTGAAAGGTTTTCGACAAGTTCAAGGAGTTGACTACGATGAGACTTTCTCACCCGTAGCGATGCTTAAGTCTGTCCAAATCATGTTAGCAATTGCCGCATTTTATGATTTTGAAATCTGGCAAATGGATGTCAAAACTGCATTCCTTCATGGATACCTCAAAGAGGAGTTGTATATGATGCAACCAGAAGGTTTTGTCGATCCTAAAGGTGCTAACAAAGTGTGCAACCTCCAGCGATCCATCTATGGAATAGTGCAAGCATCTCGGAGTTGGAATATACGCTTTGATGAGGTGATCAAAGCATATGGTTTTATACAGACTTTTGGAGAAGCTTGTATTTATAAGAAAGTGAGTGGGAGCTCTGTAGCATTTCTGATATTATATGTGGATGACATATTGTTGATTGGAAATGATATAGAATTTCTGGATGGCATAAAAGGATACTTGAATAAGAATTTTTCAATGAAAGACCTCGGTGAAGCTGCTTATATATTGGGCATCAAGATCTATAGAGATAGATCAAGATGCTTAATTGGACTTTCACAAAGCACATACCTTGATGAAGTTTTGAAGAAGTTCAAAATGGATCCGTCAAAGAAAGGGTTCTTGCCTGTGTTACAAGGTGTGAAGTTGAGTAAGACTCAATGCCCGACCACTACAGAAGATAGAGAGAAAATGAAAGTCATTCCCTATGCCTCAGCCATAGGATCTATCATGTATGCAATGTTGTGTACCATACCTGATGTGTGCCTTGCTATAAGTTTAGCTGGGAGGTATCAAAGTAATCCAGGAATCGATCACTGGACGCGGTCAAGAACATCCTGAAGTACCTAAAAAGGATAAAGGATATGTTTCTCGTTTATGGAGGTGACAAAGAGCTCATCGTAAACGGTTACGTCGATTCAAGCTTTGACACTGAACCGGATGACTTTAAGTCACAAACCGGATATGTATTTTTGTTGAACGGTGGAGTTGTCAGTTGGTGCAGTTCCAAGCAGAGCGTCGTGGCGGGATCTACGTGTGAAGCGGAGTACATAGCTGCTTCGGAAGCAGCAAATGAAGGAGTCTGGATGAAGGAGTTCATATCCGATCTAGGTGTAATACCTAGTGCATCGGGCCCAATGAAAATCTTTTGTGACAACACTGGAGCAATAGCCTTGGCGAAGGAATCCGGGTTTCACAAGAGAACCAAGCACATCAAGAGATGCTTCAATTCCATCCGCGATCTAGTCAAGGAAGGAGACATAAAAATTTGCAAGATACATACGGATCTAAATGTCGCAGACCCATTGACTAAACCTCTTCCACGAGCAAAACATGATCAGCACCAAGACTCCATGGGTGTTAGCATTACTATGTAATCTAGATTATTGACTCTAGTGCAAGTGGGAGACTGAAGGAAATATGCCCTAAAGGCAATAATAAAGTTGTTATTTATATTTCCTTATACATCATGATAAATGTCTTTTATTCATGCTAGAATTGTATTAACCGGAAACTTGATACATGTGTGAATACATAGACGAAACAGAGTGTCCCTAGTATGCCTCTACTAGACTAGCTCGTTAATCAAAGATGGCTATGTTTCCTAACCATAGACATGAGTTGTCATTTGAACAACGGGATCACATCATTAGGAGAATGATGTGATGGACAAGAGCCATCCGTTAGCTTAGCAATATGATCGTTTAGTTTTTCTGCTATTGCTTTCTTCATGACTTATACATGTTCCTATGACTATGAGATTATGCAACTCCCGAATACCGAAGGAACACCTTGTGTGCTATCAAACATCACTACGTAACTAGGTGATTATAAAGATGCTCTACATGTGTCTCTGAAGGTGTTTGTGGTATTGGCATAGATCGAGAATAGGATTTGTCACTCCAAGTGTCAGAGAAGTATCTCTGGGCCCTCTAGGTAATACACATCGTAATAAGCCTTGCAAGCAAACGACTAATGAGTTAGTCACGAGATGATGTATTACAGAACGAGTAAAGACACTTACCGATGACGAGATTGAACTAGGTATGATGATATCGACGATCTAATCTCGGACAAGTAACACACCGATGACAAAGGGAACGATGTATGTTGTTATGCGGTTTGACCGATAAAGATCTTCGTAGAATATGTGGGAACCAATTTGAGCATCCAGGTTCCGCTATTGGTTATTGACCGGAGATGAGTCTCGATCATGTCTACATAGTTCTCGAACCCGTAGGGTCCGCACGCTTAACGTTCGATGGCGATCGGTATTATGAGTTTATGTGTTTTGATGCACCGAAGGTAGTTCGGAGTCCCGGATGTGATCACGGACATGACGAGGAGTATCGAAATGGTCAAGACATAAATATTGATATATTGAAAGGTTATATTCGGACACCGAAAGGGTTCCGGGGGTCACCGGATAAATACCGGAGTGCCGGGAGGTTACTGAACCCCCCGAGGAGTTAATGAGCCTTAATGGGCTTTAGGGGAGAGAGAGAGAGAGGGGCTGCATAGGGCTGGCCGCCCCTCCTCATGGCCTACTCCGAATTGGACTAGGGGGAGGGGCAGCGCCTCCCTCCTTCCTCTCTTCTCTCCCTCCCCTTCCATCTTCTCCTACTCCTACTAAGAAAAGTGGAATCCTACTTCTAGTGGGAGTAGGACTCCACCCTTGGCGTGCCCCTCCTAGGACGGCCGCCTCCTCCCTCTCCCTCCTTTATATATGTGGGGAGAGCACCCCTTGGAGACACATCAATTGTTTCCTAGCCGTGTGCGGTGCCCCTTCCACAGTTACACACCTCGGTCATATCGTTGCAGTGTTTAGGCGAAGGCATGCGTCGGTAACTTCATCATCACCGTCACCACGCCGTCGTGCTGACAAAACTCTCCCGTGGCACTCAACTGGACCAAGAGTTCGTGGGACGTCATCGAGCTGAACGTGTGCTGAACGCGGAGGTGCCGTACGTTCGGTGCTTGGATCGATTGGACCGCGAAGACGTTCGACTACATCAATTGCGTTACTAAACGCTTCCGCTTTCGGTCTACGAGGGTACGTAGACACACTCTCCCGCTCGTTGCTATGCTTCTTCTAGATAGATATTGCGTGATCGTAGGTAATTTTTTTTTGAAATACTACGTTCCCCAACATGAGTTAGGAGCATGCAGAGAGGGTGTCGCACTAGCTCTGGAATGGAGCTCGCCGCCGTTTATCATAGAAATAGGTTGTTCGGGTACGACGGGGATGATTAATCAAATGTTACAGACGGGAAGATGCTAGTTAATGCGATTAAACGTACGAAAACTTTGTAAATCATGAATTTGCTAGGATAGGTAGAGTTGATGTTAAGAGCATCTACAGTCGGACTAAACAAAGTTGATTCCTCAAACACCCGCGGACGCGCCCGATCAGCTTTTGGGCGTGTCCGCTTTGACTTTCTATTTTTCCGTTCATGGGGCCATGTCCCTCATTTTTTAATTATATGTCCGGTCAGATGCATGTGATTGGTGAAGAAGAAGAGAGAGAAAGAAAAAAGATGCTCTATAAGGGGCAATCCTATGTGTCGGACGCATGACCACTCATCGGACACTCCTCATACTCATCTCATATATGAGATGAATATGAAGACTGCCGGACAATTCAGATATTTAAAGAGGCTTTGAGGGGTCTGGATCGGTCAATTTTTTACTACTTTTTGCTTTTCTTTGGTTCGATCAGTGGTTCCCACACTCGCTCGGTTAATTTGAGGTGTCCGACTACACATACTCTAAGACCGTAATCTAGATGGGTCGTAAACCTTTGTGAGTTGGCTCGTGTTTTCTTAAAATGCAATCACACCATATCGGTGTGCAAACGTCATTTCGTTTTCGTTTTTTTCCCTCCTCCTCTCTCTTTCTCTTCTTCTTCATCATCAAATAACTTAGAGATGGCTGACAACACATTATTAAGTTAAGGACAATGATATTTGGCACATGTGTCGTGGATAGCAAAACTGTCATACTCCTCCTTCCTTTCATATAAATACATGCATGCATGCATTAGGATATAGATTAGGGTGTGACTAACTCTCTTTTCATGTCCATCGCTCTCTCTAATTACATACATGCACTAGAGGACAAAAAAGCTGATGTCATCCTAGATTCTCTCCTATTTCAAAAATTCAAAATGTTTTGTAGCTTAAACTGTAGGTCCGATGCAAAAACCGTTTTCACATAAAAGATTCGTCGTGATGAGATCTTCGAAACTATATCCCATGTTGGTATGTTCCGACGAATCTTTTTTCCGGGTCAAAAGTTACCACGCCTCGGCTACATAAGTTACCAAGCCTCTGGTATGTAACTTATCGTGCTATTTCAACATAAGTTACCGGGGTTATATTTTT
>LR738715.1:157008944-157027760 GCA_902687465.1 Secale cereale | reverse complement strand
GCCCCGAGCTGCTCGCCGACGATGCCGAGGCGACGGAGTACTCCTCGGCGTGCGACGAGCTCACGCAGTCCGACGCGGAGGAGGAGGTGCTCAGTGCTCCCAGCCCCTGCACCGACTACTCCCTCAGCCCCCTGCTCGACACCTCCTCTTCCTCCTCCGAGGACGACGACGACGAGGACGACGCCCCACCTTCCCGCACCTTCTCCCTCTTCCTCGACTACGCCAAGCAGTTCGTCCCCTGTGTGCAACACAAGCCGCACGCCGTCGCCGACGCCGTCGCCATCGCAGAGGTGAGCGGGTTCCACACAGTTCCTCTTAAAATCTGTTGGAAATTGGGTCTCTCTGCGAGACTCAGTGCGGTGTTTGATCTGATTTGTTGGCTTCGTTGGAATGTTTGTGTCAGTGGAAGCAGTTCGATGACTTGGAGGACGAGGAGAGCTACGAGCAGTTCCGGCAGCGCGAACGGCGGGGAGTGGTGGCGTGCGACTACACAGAGGTGTACGCCTCCATGTCAGGCAACTGTGGCCGTCACGTCGTGGAGCAGCGTTCTGTCATGGTGAACTGGATCATCGAGGTCAGTGTACACCACCACTGTACTCTGCATTCTACATGTATATCGCGATTCCACTTTAGCTCGATTCGCCTTACAGATTTACAATCATGAGTTGGTATTCTGCTGGTAATTTACTGTGAAGTCACATTGTACTGCAGATTCAGTGTTGGTTTAGTTCTCTGAATGATATCTGTTCTAAAAGCACTGTGGTTGTTTGGCTTACCTTTAGTTGTTCGGCGTGCTGAGGCAGCAGATACAGCTATGCACTTTCTTAAATTTTGCTGGGGATAGTTGTCTAATGTCGAAGATGTTATTGTACAACATTCTGATTAGTAGATTTCTCACAGACATTGTTTGTTGAGCAGAGTGATCCTGTGTTATTGTTTTTCCAAACTATTGTGACAATGCGAGCACTTGAATTGGGAATCTGGCCATTAATTTGAGGAGGTGTTTGTTTTGACATTTTGACATTCAGTGTTTGAAAGGAAAATCTCTCATTCAGTTATCCAGTAAACTGTTTGCTATTTGATTGGCTTGTGGTCTTCATGTCTAGGAGGCACATTATAGCAATCAGGATACCAGCATCATTTCTATGTAGATATGCAACTCTTGAGTACATTGTCCGTATATGCCCCTTCCATACCATTCCCAGTCGAATCAAAGCTTCTGTATGCATTTGATATTTGCATTGAGACTTGATACTGTTCTCAGATAAAAATGTATCTTCAACTTGCAAAATAGTAACTGTTTCCCATGAATTTTGCAGCATGGGCATGTGACAGAGCTGCAGCCAGAGACATTGTTCCTGGGAATTGGACTGATGGACCGCTTCTTGACACGTGGATACATGAAGGGCTCTAGGAATGTGCAGTTGCTGGGCATTGCCTGCATCACCCTGGCCACCCGCATTGAAGAGAACCAGCCATACAATAGGTATTCTATTGAGCTCCCTTGTGCTACATGTTCATTCTGATTCAGTAAAATGTGTGCATGGTATATTTTCTTATTCCCCCTTTCAGTATGAGTACTACTGCAGGTTGGTAGTAAGATAGGATTGTCTTGGTTGAACGTTTGTACCCTGTTATGCATTGCTAACTGAAGCTTCAAATAACTGCATCCTTTTATTTAATTCAAGTCCAAGTTTCAGCGTAGTTTCCTATTCTTTCCTCAGATGGTTGTAGTACAATACTGTTAAATCCTAACTAAGTTCTTATGTGATGCGTTTTCTTCTCTATTTGCCAGAGCTCATTACAATTTAACTTAATTGGGCATTTGATAGACCTTGGCAACTAGCAAGCGCCCAGGGGATACCTTGATTTAATTGAAAGCTGTCATTGGTTGATTCCGTGGCAAAATCATACAAACATGTGATAATAGCTCATATACACAGTGGCTATTTTTCTCATTAAAGGCTTATCTCTGCATGCTATTACTTCAAAATTTGTCACATATATACTTGCATAATGTTGATGTTGAGCATAATTGACTTTCCTAATTCATTCACCTGCAATCAGGTAGCTCTCACCAACCACTTGAGCATGGTAGTTAGCATCTTCAATTTAGAACATAAAATTTTGGTTTGTAATTTTATATCCATTGTGGTGAACTGAAGCACTGTAAAAGTGATGCTACCATAAGATCCTAATTTTAGTTTGTATACTTCAGGCAGTTATCACGATTTAGTGGCCATTTTGACTTGGTTTGACAGCCCTTGCTAGAGTTTCATCTATTTTTTTTCCCAAGTAAACCAACTGTGCATCAACTTTCTGTTAGCACGTGCTTACATAACTTTGCAATAGAAATCAGAGCGCCTTTTGTGGTTTTGTTGAAGTTTTTGGGCCTGAATTCAGGTGAATGCTTTCTTATTCTTGACCACATCTGAAGAAAAGAAAAATGTGGCACACAGTGCTATACATAAACAACAGAGAACTTTACAACAGCATGATATATTATTCTTTACCAGTCCACCTCTTTACATTGCACTGCAGTACCCTTATTATCCCTGGGATCACCAATTCACCATTTGTTCCCTCGTCTTCTTAATTTATTATCTAGGATCACCATATGCTCCCTCATCTTTGTCTCCATTCAGGACAATGTAATCTCACTGTGTGTGTTATCTCTTCCAGCATCATGCAGAAGTCTTTCATGGTAGGGATCAACCTTTACAGCCGGAGCGAGGTCGTCGCCATGGAGTGGCTGGTTCAGGAGGTCCTCGACTTCCAGTGCTTCGTCACGACAGTCCACAATTTTCTCTGGTACTACATGTTTCCTTCCTGCATTCTCGTCTGTGCCAAGCCGAGCAAACTGAACGAGAAGCCAACGCCAACAGTTCACTTTTTTGTTTCCTGATTCTGCAGGTTCTATCTGAAGGCAGCAAAAGCAGACGACAAAGTGGAGGATCTGGCCAAGCACCTGGCCCTTCTCACACTTCTGGACCATAAGCACCTCTCCTACTGGCCGTCGACCGTGGCAGCCTCGGTGGTGGCCCTTGCCTGCCTTGCCACTGACAGGGAGTCCTCGTGCCATCGGGTGATGGAGGTAAATGATCTGAACTCCACCATCAAAGCTATGCATTTCTCCTATGCCTTGTGTCGTTCAGAACTTCGATACTAAGACATACCGATGCTAACGAAGACTAGAAACGCCCTGACCGCTTTGCTCCTCGCGTAATGCAGACTCACTCGAGGACGAAGGACGACGATCTGCCTGAATGTTTAATGGTTCGATCCCTCCCTCGCATTCTCTGTTCTTAGGCACCATGAAGTGAACCGTGCTCTTGACAGTGTGCAGAGACTTATGTAGCTGAATTTTGGTGACTAACATTCGTTCTGATGTGCAATCTGTTGGTGCAGAGTCTGGAGTGGCTGATAAACTATGCTTCGTAGCACCCAGGGCTCCCAGCTTGAACATTCCATCTAGTCTTCTGCTGATCAATAGTACAGCGTAGCACAGCCATTTAGCAACAACAGGACAGGAGTGTACATGCCATTAGTTTGCACAGCGGGATAAAATAAATGGGGACACGGCAACATGTTTTAAGGGGGAAGATCGTAACTGCAGAATTTCGTATAACTATAGCCTGTAGGGAGAACTGTTGTGGTCGTGTGTGTCTTTGCATCGTCAGTTAGCTCTTTGTGGTCAATTAAGGTTGGATGTTGTTGTAGTATTCCTCGACTGCCTTTTCCCTTTCTTTTTGGATCAGTGTATATTGTTTAATGGATCTACGGCTCAGTGGAAAATGGTCTTGTTTAGTGTCAGTGCAACTGGTAGTACTTTTTCACCCGTTATGGTTGTCACTATGGCTCTTGAGAACCCAAGGTCTCGGATTTCAGATTTTGGGATGAACAGGATGATACCCTGAGCAGGGACTGAGCTTCGGTGCCGTATCTGCACCTGCAGTTGGGTCAATGACATGTGGGCAGCGTCGCCTGAGCAGATGTGTATCACTATGTCTTGAAGATCGCCGAGACAAAGAATGCTCATTCGGTTTCGGGACACCGAGCTGAATGGTCATTCCAGCTCGTTTCCACCACCTGATCCAGCGATGATGGCAATGGCCCCCATACAGTACACCACAAGACGCCACTGCAGTAGAGAATCGCCGCTGCCCACCACCACACAGGCACACGTTTTAAGTTAGATTTACACTTTTGCAGAAAATCCACTGATGATCTGGTAATCAATCTGCCGTCCGCCTAGTCTTAAACTCTTCTCTGTGATTGCTGTCGTTGTACCCTAAAACTTGTTTGTTGCAACCTTCCCATGAACTGTAAACCCCTGGAACCCTACCTTCGAACCACTGGCGGATCCAGGCCCCAGGCAGCCAGGGCCTCGGCCTGGGGCGTGGCTGGCCGACACTTTGTTGGCTATAGGCACAACTACAGTATTTTTACTGTTTGACACTGTGCATATGTTGTTTGCCTGGGGCATGACTTTAACCTGGGACCGCTACTGCTTCGAACACCAATACTCGCGATGGGAATGAGCCGGATCGGCCCGCTGGGTCGCTGACCCGGCCCAAAATCTCGAGGCCAATGGGCCAAGCGGGTTGGCCTTAAGCAATACACGGGTCGGTGGAGCCGGCACCGTGCGACCCGATGAATCACACGGGTCGACCCAGCCACACGAGAGCAACGCCCTAGTCCATCTCCACCGGCCGCCGCCGCCAACAACGATCTCTGCCATCGGCCGGCCCCGACCGTCTCTGCCGCGGCCCGTCCCCGAGCCCCTGACTGTCTCTGCCGCCGGCGGCGTTCCTCCCGCTCCTGGTGCGCCTCGATCTCGCCTTCTTGGTCGTAGTCGAGCTCTTCATCCCAGTCGTCAAGCACGGTACCTACAGCGGATTTGCAACGGCTATCCTGCTTTCTTGCGTCCTGCACACCTAGCTGCAGTGTGTATGCACATGTTACTTTTATCAAATCTGCACACCTAGCTGCAGCGGATCAGTAGCTAGGACGCATCTTGTAGGATCGAAAGTATGTCTAGAGGGGGGGGGTGATTAGACTACTTGACCAAATAAAAATCTAGCATTTTCTCAATTTTAGTTCTTGGCAGATTTTAGCAACTTAGCACAAGTCAAGCAATCAACCTACACATGCAATTCTAAGAGTATAGCAGCGGAATGTAAAACAATTGCATATGAAGGTAAAGGGAGGAGTATGGGGGAGCAAACGCGATGTAGACACGGAGATTTTTTATGCGTGGTTCCGATAGGTGGTGCTATCGTACATCCACGTTGATGGAGACTTCAACCCACGAAGGCTAACGGCTGCGCGAGTCCACGGAGGGCTCCACCCACGAAGGGTCCACGAAGAAGCAACCTTGTCTATCCCACCATGGTCATCTCTCACGAAGGACTTGCCTCACTAGGGTAGATCTTCACGAAGTAGGCGATCTCCTTGCACGTACAAACTCCTTGGTTCAACTCCACAATCTTGTCGGAGGCTCCCAAGGGACACCTAACCAATCTAGGAGACACCACTCTCCAAAAGGTAATAGACGGTGTGTTGATGATGAACTCCTTGCTCTTGTGCTTCAAATGATAGTCTCCCCAACACTCAACTCTCTCTCACACAGATTTGGATTTGGTGGAAAGATGATTTGAGTGGAAAGCAACTTGGGAAGGCTAGAGATCAAGATTCATATGGTAGGAATGGAATATCTTTGTCTCAACACATGAGTAGGTGGTTCGTTCTCAGAACAATGAGTAGTGGAAGTGTAGGTATGTTCTGATGGCTCTCTCCACGAATGAAGAGTGGGTGGAGGGGTATATATAGCCTCCACACAAAATCTAACTGTTACACATAATTTACCAAACTCGATGGGACCGAATCAGACAACTCGGTCAAACCGATTTAGTTCATAATGTGACCATTAGGCATTTCGGTGGGACCGATATGATCAACTCGGTAGGACCGATTTCTTTAGGGTTAGGGCATAACGTAATCTCGGTGAGACCGATTACACAAACTCAGTAGGACCAATTTTGGTAATAAGCACAGAGAGGGTTGGTCAGGCAAACTCGGTGGGACCGATTCGCTCATTTCGGTGAGACCAAAATATTATGAATGGGAAACAGAGAGTTTGCATTGCGAACTCGGTGGGACCGATAGCTCATCTCGGTTAGACCGAAATGTTACGAAGGGAAACAGAGAGTTTGCAATCCCATCTCGGTGAGATCGAGATCCCTTTCGGTGAGACCGAAATGATTAGGGTTTAGTGGCAGTGGCTATGTCGAATGAACTCCGTGGCGCCGGATAGAACTTTTCGGCGGGGCCGAGTTTGACTTTTGGTTTTGGACATATGTGGATGTGAGAAAGTGTATGAGGGTTTTGGAGTATATCACTAAGCACTTTGAGCAAGAAACCCATTAAGCAACACCTCATCCCCTTTTAATAGTATTGGCTTTCATATGGACTCAATGTGATCTTGGATCACTAAAATAGAAAATGTAGAGTCTTGAGCTTGAGCCAATATGTGTCCTTAGCATTTTTAGGGGTCCACACTCCTAATCCATGCCATGCCAATCATTGAACTTTCCTGAAATATTTATCTTGAAATGGCATTAGTTCAATGAGCTATATGTTGTTAGGAATTACCAAAACCACTCAGGGATAGTTGCACTTTCAATCTCCCCCTTTTTGGTAATTGATGATAACATATAGATCAAAGCTTCGACAAATACTAATAAGATTTAAATAGATCGCCGCTTTGAGATGTGATAAGCAAGAGCTCCCCTTAAATTTGTGCATTATTTAAAATTTGTGTTTGAATGCAAATGCACAACCAATTAGGATCATGGGTTACTCTTCCATGTCATAGACATCTTGGTGGAGCGCTCAAAATGATATAAACTAAAAACATGCACTCATCACCAAGCAAAGTGAATGATCGTATAGGTATATAAGAGATAATATCATCCAAGCAAGCATTAAGGTAGCATATGATCAATCACATGATCAAACAAGTATCTCACACACGGACATAGAGTATCAAGCAAACACACAAATGAAGTTCAACCAAAAGCAAGAGAGAGCAAGAAGCAAAACACTCTCTCTCGAAGCCTATGATCTATACATATTTCTCCCCCTTTGGCAACAAGTTACCAAAAAGTTTGAAAATGCATAGTGCTATGTGTCTCTCAGGCTTGATCTTAGGGAGGTGGTGTAGAGAGAACTCCAAGGACGAAGGCTTCAGATGATGTAGTTGGAGCTGGTGGAGTGGCTGCTGGAGGTGGCACCGAAGCTATGGTTGCTGGTGCTGATGTTGTAGCTCTAGTGTCAGGTACCGGCACTGCAGCAGATCTCTGACCTCTAGGCACTCTCTGAAAGGCATGTGTGGTAGCCTTCCCTCTCCTCTCCTCTGCTTCCTCCTGGAGCTGCTCAACTGCAGACTATATCTCAGTCACTTTCAGGCCAAGACCATAGAACTTAGTTTCAATGATCCTCTCCAAGCTCTCCTGATTCTGAGTCAGGGTGGCCAAGACCTTCTCAATCCTCATAGTTGCTTGAATCAGATATGCCATTTGATCTTGTTTGGACTTGAGGAACACTTGAGATGCCTCTGCAGCACTTGGCATCTTAGCAGCTTTCTCAGCTCTAGCTTTCTCTCTCTTCTCGTGTGCTTGCACTGATGAAGGTTCATTCTCATCCATCACAACTGTGTTGTCCTCAAAGTCTGGATATAGGGGTAAGTGCTCCTTGTCCAACAAGTATATGCATATTCCCATCTTGGAGTTTATGAGCTCCTGAATATGTGGATCATACCCACATGATCTCTTCTGATCTGCAGCTGTCCTCTTGATTGTTTCAACAATCATACTCATGACTTTGAATTTCTGAGGCACATCAAAAATATGCAGCAAGTTGATTGAATGTCCTCTGATCATCTTGTGATCTCCAGATTTGGGCAACAATGTATGCCTCAAGATTGTGTTGATTGTGGCTAGACCACACAACAAGAAATGGACAGATCCAAACTGACGTGTTTCCAATGCTTTGTCAGGGATCTCTTTGTACATGTCTGCCATGGAGTTGTGGTCTTGCTTCTTATTGGCATACACATCTAAGTCATCCTCATGCTCTTTAGGGGCTTTTATCAGCTTGGCCCACTCATCAACAGTCGACTGGTACCTTGTACCTTCAGACATCCACACAATTCTACCATCAGGATAAAAGTGAGTGCTACTTCTCGAGCTTGCGTTGTATTCCCTTGATGAGGAAAGGGTGATGCAGCACAGTAGCATAAGTATTTCCCTCAGATTTTGAGAATCAAGGTATCAATCCAGTAGGAAACCACGCGCGAGTCCCTCGCACCTGCACAAACAAATAAGAACCTCGCAGCCAACGTGATAAGGGGTTGTCAATCCCTTCACGGTCACTTACGAGAGTGAGATCTGATAGATATGATAAGATAATATTTTTGGTATTTTTGGTATAGGAACAGAAAGTAAATAAAGCAAAGTAAAGCAACGGCGAAAGAATTTGGCTAGTTGAAGGGAAAGTAATATGATAAAGATAGACATGGGGGCCATAGGTTTCACTAGTGGATTCTCTCATGATAGCAGAATTCTACGGCGGGTGAACAAATTACTGTCGAGCAATTGATAGAAAAGCCCATAGTTGTGAGAATATCTAGGCATGATCATTATATATAGATATCACGTCCGTGACAATTAGACCGAAACGATTCTGCATCTACTACTATTACTCCACACATCGACCGCTATCCAGCATGCATCTAGAGTATTAAGTTCATAAGAACATAATAACGCCTTAAGCAAGATGACATGATGTAGAGAGATAAACTCAAGCAATATGATATAAACCCCATCTTTTTATCCTTGATGGCAACAATACAATACGTGCCTTGCTGCCCCTACTGTCATTGGGAAAGGGCACCACAAGATTGAACCCAAAGCCAAGCACTTCTCCCATTGCAAGAACTATAGATCTAGTAGGCCAAACCAAACCAATAATTCGAAGAGACTTGCAAGGATATTATAATCATACATAAAAGATTTATAAAATAATCCAATATTGTTCATAAATAATCTTGATCATAAACCCATAATTCATCGGATCTCGACAAACACACCGCAAAAAGATTACATCGAATAGATCTCCTCGAAGATCGAGGAGAACTTTGTATTGAGATCCAAAGAGAGAGAAGAAGCCATCTAGCTAATAACTATGGACCCGAAGGTCTGTGGTAAACTACTCACAACTCATCAGAGGGGCTATGGTGTTGATGTAGAAGCCCTCCGTGATCGATGCCCCCTCCGGCGGAGCTCAAGAACAGGCCCCAAGATGGGATCTCACGGGAACAGAAGGTTACGGCGGTGGAATCAGGGTTTCTTTGTGCTCCCCGATGTTTTCAGGGTATGTGGATATATATAGGAGGAAAAAGTACGTCTGTGGAGCAACATGGGGCCCAC
The DNA here is from genome assembly GCA_902687465.1 of Secale cereale. Taxonomy (NCBI): domain Eukaryota; kingdom Viridiplantae; phylum Streptophyta; class Magnoliopsida; order Poales; family Poaceae; genus Secale; species Secale cereale. The sequence continues at coordinate 157,018,269 of LR738715.1, read as the reverse complement.
GAGGGTGGGGGGCGCGCCTACCCCCCTGGGCGCGCCCTGCCCCCTCGTGGGCACCTCGTTTCTTCTCTGACTTGTACTCCAAGTCTCTCGTGAAGATATTGTTCCAAAAATAACTCTCCCGAAGGTTTTATTCCGTTTGGACTCCGTTTGATATTCCTTTTCTGCGAAACACTGAAATAGGCAAAAAACAACAATTTGCACTGGGCCTTGGGTTAGTAGGTTAGTCCCAGAAATAATATAAAAGTGTATAATAAAGCCCATTAAACATCCAAAACAGAATATATAATAGCATGGAACAATCAAAAATTATAGATACGTTGGAGACGTATCCGTGAGTTGTGGAGTAGAATTGCATGATGAGTTCATCATTCCATTTTGTCAGCTGCTGACCTACAAACTTGTCAACACCACATGCTTTGAAACTTTCAATCACATTTGGAAAGTGATCTTCATTGTCCTTGATGTAATCTCAGTCAACCCATCTCATATCACACACTATGGGCTTCTTGTCAAGCAGAACTGTCTCATAGAAGTCTTGTTGTTCTTTGGTATGGAACCTGTAATCCACAGCAGTCCTTCTCCTCACAACATATGGGTCACTTTGTCTCCATCTTTTGAGAACTGCATCCTTAGCTTCATGTCCTCAACAACAATATGAGTATTATCATGATCAGGGATCTTGGGCTTCAACTTTCTGAGCACTTGGACCTCAGCATCTTCATCAACCTCGGGCACTGGGGCCTTGTTCTTCTCTGAAGCTGGAATGTTTCTAGTGCTCCTCTTGGGTGCAGATTTGGTGGATTGAGCAGCAGCTTTGGGAGTAGTTTTGGGCTTTGAAGGACAGCCCCAGACTTGATTGCATCTCCCATAAGCTTCTGAGCTTTAGGAGCTACTGCAGCAACCTCTTTCTCTTCTTCAGCTTCATCATCATCATCCTCTCTCATGGATGGCTTGCCAATCACTCTGGTTGTGGTCTTTCTTGCTCTTTTCTTTGCTCCTGCTGGCTCATCATCTCTGGTTTCAAGTGTGAAAACCGTTATCTCTTGAGTAGAGGCTCTGGCCTTCGACATTGGAATTCTCTTGGCAGGTGCCTTCTTGTTCAGGCCTGGCTTTGTTGCAGCAGATGTGCCATACTCCTTCCTGGGCACCTTCTTCTTTGAAGTGGCCTCAGCAACAACAAAATCCTCATCATCAGTGTCAGAAGTTCTCTTCTTCCTGGTCTTGGTAGCTGCCTTGGGCAAGTTGCTAGGTGTGCTCCTGCTACCCTCATCAGAGCTGCTAGAGGGACTAATGCCCTCACTCAAGTTGACTTGCTCCTCAAACAAGTTCTGGCTATCACTCTGGTCAGACATCTTGGCAACAATACTGACAGCAGACCCTGTGAATAGATGTAGATGAGGTAGAGTGGATGAGCATCACAAAGTGCAGAGTTTTTGCAAAACAGATGACACAAAAACTTAGTTTTAGTTCTCTACAGAAAGCATTTCAGAGCTACCGATTTGTTAAACTCGGTGATACTGAAGCAATTCTGGAACCTAAACTAGTGAACTCGGTTAGACCGAGTCATGGTTCGGTGGCACAGAGATTGCTAGGGTTTCACATAGAGTTGAAATCAGTCGCACCGATTTGCAATTTTCGGTCAGACCGAAAATCACATGTGCAATGGCCTAAGCTAAATCGGTGAGACCAATTTCTACAACTCGGTCGGTCCGAGATGAGTTCGGCGGAGACCTAACCCTAAATTTTCGAATCAAAACTAATTTCTACGGAGTTTTTGCTGGATAGGATTATTTCAATCGTGGCAAGAATCATGGCAAAGCAATGTGCTAAGAATCGGAGTAAAGAATAGAACAAAGATCAAGTTCATACCCTAACTCAGCGACGAACTTGCTACGGCTGCAACGGCAGGACAGATTGCCGTTGACGGCGGCGGAGACCAGTGGCAGGAGGTCGCTGGCGGCGAGGAGATGGTCCGGAGACCCGTGGAGGCAGAGCAGGTCACGCGCGGGCGAAGGGTTTCAGAAAGTTTTCCAAAATTTGACCCGTCGGTATATATAACATGACCCTGTCGGTGTGACCGAGTGGAACAACTCGATGGCACGGAGATGCAAAACTGCTAGCAGTTATTGCAACTCGGTGTGACCGAAAAGTTCAAATCGGTTGCACCGAGATTGAAAACCTAGATCAACTTAGTGAACTCGGTGTGACCGAAGTGGATGACTCGGTCATACCAAAATTCACAAAGAGGTTTTGGAAGTTTAAGTCTATGACGAATCAGGGACTCCGAGTGCTCCTCACACAGAGTGGTTCGAATCTGACTTGATCAAACTTTGTGATGTAGCATGAATAGAGTTTGAGACGAGAAAAGCATAGATAGCTAGAGGGGGTTCTTAGGCATTCTTGTCCATCCATTTGGCAAAAGAAAAGGAGGCAAACAATCAAAGCAACAAATGGATGTCCTCAAATGAGAAAAATATGCATTCAACATGCTCACACAATAAGATAGCAAATGAAACATGTGGCAAAGCATGCACAACCATTCTAGCATCTATCAAGAAACTGGCGATGACTAGGTCATCTATATATGAGTATATTGACTTAGGAGTCAAATGAGAACATTTGATCATAGGTCATACTCATCGTTTAAGCACAAGTGGGGTTGCCACTTTTACATAAATCATTGTTGTGTTCACATCATTAGAGTTGCTTTAGCTCATTTGATTAGAGTAAAGCTCCCCCTAGATGTGATATCCCCCCTAAGAGGGATAAACTAACCTTGGGTTTTGTCGATGATGACTTCATGTAGGTGTTGAAGATGTAGATGCTCAATGTTGATGTAGATCATTTGGAGCAATCCATTGGAGTGAGTTGCACTTTCAATACCTACACGGGTTAGTCCCACAAGGAACAAACAAAGATATCCATGGACATAGAGTGAATTGCACACCAGATGGTGTCCATGAAAGCATTTGGTTACCTTGTCCCTTGTCTTACCAACAAGAGGGTTTGTCACTCCTCGAACTAGTGCAAGATATGGAAGTTGTTTGCACTTGTCCTCACCAAAATGATATGAGTGAAGTATGTTGGCGGAGTCACCCTCATTACTCTGTTGGAAAAGGCAGTGCCTAGGAGGCGCTTAGGCACGCCTAGGCGCTAGGCAATGGCCAAACGCCTCGCCTAGGGCATAAATGGAGATCTAGGCAGGGCAAGCAAGGAATTGTTTACCCAAGCAAGAAATCAGGCCACATATTGCACTGATATGTAAAACGGCTTATATTCTAATGGCAGTAGCCGGTAATTAACTTATTTATATACTCCAAATAATATCAACACCCGTATAATAATCACAAATATACTACGAGTAAAAACTATATTACCGCCTAGGCCGCGCCTAGGGTGCTTAGGCACTGCCTAGGCACTAGGCGAAGGCCTACCGCCTCGCTTACGCCTACCGCTTTTTCCAACCTAAGAACTATCTAGTTTTTTTTCTTCGGGATCCACACCATCTTGATGGGAACCCTTGGAGTTGTAGATGTACTTGATGAAGTAGAACTTTATGTAGTCTTGGGAACCCACTTGAGTGTGGCTTTAGGAGCTTCTTCAAATGCATCAATCTCCTCTTGAAGCTTGTCCTTCCCCTTTAGCTTGTGGTCTTGTGGTGGAAGATCATCTTGTGCTTGTGTCCCTTGAAAATAAGTAGGATCATACTTCTCTTGTTGAGGAACAAACTTCGTCTTGGGGTATTGATCTTCTTCCCACTCAACTCCATTGGCATTGAACTTTCGTTCAAAACCAACACCTTGATTCTTCCGGTGTCTTCCTTGCTTGCGTACAATTTCCTCAAATTACTTACTCTCGCCAAGGCTCTTGTAAACACCTTTCTCTATAATTCCCTTCAATAAGCTATTTTCTTGCTCAAGTGTAACTTGGCTAAGAGAATCGTTAGTGGAATCAAGAGAACTACTAGAAGCAACATCATTGGATTTATCATGATTGTTGTTACTACTAGAGGAAGAATATTTCTTGTTCTTGTTGCTAGGTTGTACTTGTGGCATGTAAGTAGACAAGAGCAATGCTTGGCAATGTAAGAAGAACTTTTCTTGCGAAGATCATCATTGATTGCTTTTAAGAACTCATGATCTTGCTCAAGGTTGAGCTTTTCAAAGCGTAACTTCTCATGGGTCCTCAAAAGTTCTCGATGATCTTCCAAGGTAGTTTCATGAGCTAACTTAAGAGTGTTTAATTCTTTAGTTAGACGCTCAATCTTATCCTTATCATTGTCATTTGTTTTATCTTGATTAGCATGATTAATAGCAATTTCATCATAGTTTTCATCATATGTTTCATCACTATTGCTACCAACAAGTAAATCATCATCTCCTAGCAAGTCATCTTCATCACTATTGAAATCAAGATACTCGGGGTGTGATACCTTTGGGCCTTTAGTCATGAAGCATCTTCCAATTCCTTCATTTGGCGAGTCAAATATGTCGTAGGAGTTGGTTGACACAAGAGCAATTCCGGCAACACCTTCATCTTGAGTATCTTCGGAGTCGGAGTAATAGCTTCTCTCGCAGTGGTCATCGGAGTCGGAACCGGATACCCATTCACCAACATGAGCTTGATGTATTCGTCTTGTATAGCTCCTTGATGATTTGTCCTTCCTTTCCGAATCTTTGCTTCTTCGAGAAGGTCTTTGTTCATAATGATCATCTCTACTCCTTCTCTCTCTTGGTGGTGATTCTTCTCTTCTACTTCTCCTTTTAAGTGAGTCTTCTCTTCTTTTGTGGGGAGTCGTACACTCATTGGAGTAGTGTTCGGGTCTTCCACAATTGTAGCAATTCCGATCACGACTAGAAGATATTTTGTCATTGTAGGACCTTGAGTTGGAACTTCTTTCTTTGCTTTTATTCTTATAGAACTTGTTGAAGTTCTTCACCATTAAGCTCAATTCTTCATTGAAGACTTGTTTCTCACTTGATGAGGTAGGAGCATCACATGAGGCTTTGTAAGCACCACTAGACTTGTTGTGAAGCTCTTTTTTATCCTTGAGTGACATCTCATGAGCAACAATTCTTCCAAGGACTTCCATTGGCTTGAGATCTTTGTAATTGGGCATCATTTGTATCAATGTGCACACGGTATCATATTTTCCATCCAAGGCTCTTGGGATCTTATTGATGATGAATCTGTCGGTCATTTCTTCACTTACTAAGCCGACAATCTCATTTGTGATGAGAGCAAGCCTAGAGTACATTTCAGCGACACCTTCACCATCCTTCACCTTGAACTTGTCAAGTTGACTTTGAAGCACATCCAACTTGGATTCCTTGAAGGAGTCAGTACCTTCGTGCATATCAATAAAAGTATCCCAAATTTCCTTTGCAGACTCAAGACGGCTGATTTTATTGAATTCTTCGGGGCACAATCCATTGAGGGGATATCGCAAGCTTGAGCATTGTATTGCAGCATCTTCAATTCTTCCGCGGTAGCTTCACGATTCGGTTCCTTCCCATCGAAGAATTTACCCTGCAAACCAATACACACAATAGCCCAACGGCGGGGTTATGTCCAAGAATATGCATTTTCATCTTATGCCTCCAACTAGCAAAATTAGTACCATCAAAGTAAGGACCTCTACGGTGGTAACTTCCCTCGCTAGACGTCATACTCTCCTAGGTTGTGAAACCAAGGCTATGATCACCAAAGCTATGGAAATCAAGGCAAATGGAGACCAAAGCTATGATACCACTTGTAGGATCAAAAGTATGTCTAGAGGGGGGTGATTAGAATACTTGACCAAATAAAAATCTAGCCTTTTCCCAATTTTAGTTCTTGGCAGATTTTAGCAACTTAGCACAAGTCAAGCAATCAACCTACACATGTAATTCTAAGAGTATAGCAGCAGAATGTAAAACAATTGCATATGAAGGTAAAGGGAGGAGTTTGAGGGAGCAAACACAATGTAGACACAGAGATTTTTTACACGTGGTTCTGATAGGTGGTGCTATCGTACATCCACGTTGATGGAGACTTCAACCCACGAAGGGTAACGACTACGCGAGTCCACGGAGGGCTCCACCCACAAAGGGTACACGAAGAAGCAACCTTGTCTATCCCACCATGGCCATCGCCCACGAAGGACTTGCCTCACTAGGGTAGATCTTCACGAATTAGGCGATCTCCTTGCCCGTGCAAACTCCTTGGTTCAACTCCACAATCTTGTCAGAGGCTCCCAAGTGACACCTAACTAATCTAGGAGACACCACTCTCCAAAAGGTAATAGATGGTGTGTTGATGACGAACTCCTTGCTTTTGTGCTTCAAATGATAGTCTCCCCAACACTCAACTCTCTCTCTCTCTCTCACAGATTTGGATTTGGTGGAAAGATGATTTGAGTGGAAAGCAACTTGGGAAGGCTAGGGATCAAGATTCATATGGTAGGAATGGAATATCTTGGTCTCAACACATGAGTAGGTGGTTTGTTCTCAGAAAAATGAGTAGTGGAAGTGTAGGTATGTTCTGATGGCTATCTCCATGAATAAAGAGTGGGTGGAGGGGTATATATAGCCTCCACACAAAATCTAGCCGTTACACACAATTTACCATACTCGGTGAGACCGAATCAGACAACTTGGTCACACCGATTTAGTTCATAATGTGACCGTTAGGCATTTCGGTGGGACCAATATGATCAACTCGATACGACCGATTTCATTAGGGTTAGGGCATAACGTAATCTTGGTGAGACCGATTACATAAACTCGGTAGGACCGATTTTGGTAATATTCATAGAGAGGGTTGGTCAGGCAAACTCGGTGGGACCAATTCGCTCCTTTTGGTGAGACCGAAATGTTACGAATGGGAAACTGAGAGTTTGCATTGCAAACTCGATGGGACCAATCGCTCATCTCGGTTAGACCAAAATGTTACGAAGGGAAACAGAGAGTTTGTAATGCCATCTCGGTGAGACCGAGATCCCTTTCAGTGAGACTGAAATGATTAGGGTTTAGTGACAGTGGCTATGTCAAATGAACTCGGTGGCGCCGGATAGAACTTTTCGGTGGGGCCGACTTTGACTTTTGGTTTGGGACATATGTGGATGTGAGAAAGTGTTTGAGGGTTTTGGAGTATATTACTAAGCACTTTGAGCAAGAAACCCATTAAGCAACACCTCATCCCCTTTTAATAGTATTGGCTTTCATATGGACTCAATGTGATCTTGGATCACTAAAATAGAAAATGTAGAGTCTTGAGTTTGAGCCAATATGTGTCCTTAGCATTTCGAGGGGTCCACACTCCTAATCCATGCCATGCCAATCATTGAACTTTCCTGAAATATTTATCTTGAAATGGCATTAGTTCAATGAGCTATATGTTGTTAGGAATTACCAAAAACACCCAGGGATAGTTGCACTTTCACATCTATACTGAGATGAATCTTGTATTGTTACTTTCTTCACACACCTAGCTACAAATCTGCACACCTAGCTGCAGTGGACTAGTAGTTAGGACACATCTACAAATTTTATACTTTCTTCCCTTCTATTTTTCTCTGATTGAGATGAATCTTCCCTTGTATGCTTAAATCTACATTGACATCTCTGAATGTACATTGGGATATCTCTCTATACATATGCAGATTTGGTGTGCTTCTGTGTACATTCAGTTTTCTCTACAGTTATGGTAGGTACATTCAGTTTTCTCTATGATTTGGTTATGCGTCAGTGTAATGTTGTGTGTACAAGACATCTTCCAAAACAATGGCTAATAACATTGTTGCTTTGTGACTTTATTTGTCCATATGTATGTGAAAGATGGATTTTGATTGAGCTCCATGAGATAAAGTTGAAGTCGGTGTATTACATCTGGTGTTGATTTTAGTTTTTGAAAGTTGATGATGCTCTCTAATGATCCTATATTTCCCTATGATCAGAAACATGGAAGAGGAAGAAGGGGACCATGAGGCATACTGATACGTCTCCAACATATCTATAATTTTTTATTGTTCCATGCTATTATATTATCCTTCTAGGATGTTTTATGGGCTTTATTATACACTTTTATATGATTTTTGAGACTAACCTATTAACCTAGAGCCCAGTGCCAGTTTCTGTTTTTTTTCCCTGTTTTTGAGTTTACAGAAAAGGAATATCAAACGAAGTCCAATTGACGTGCCAATTTTTGATGATTTTTTCTGGACCAAAAGAAGCCCCCAAAGTAAAAGAGTTGGGCCAGGAGAGCCACGGGCTGCCCACGAGGGTGGGGGCGCGCCCTGGGCAGGTGGTGGCGCCACCCTATCTCATGGACGGCCCAGAGGGCCCCCTGACTTGTGTCCTACGCCAAAAAATCCTATAAATACTGAAACCTTCGGAAATTAACCTAGATCGGTAGTTCCATCGTTGAAAGCCTCTGTTGCCACCAAAAACCAATCTAGACCCTGTTCCGGCACCCTGCTGGAGGGGGAATCCTTCTTCAGTGGCTATCTTCATCATCCCGGCGCTCTCCATGACGAGGATGGAGTAGTCCACCCTCGGGGCTGAGGGTATGTACCAGTAGCTATGTGTTTGATCTCTCTCTCTCTCTCTCTCGTGTTCTTGAGATGGCACGATCTTGATGTATCGCGAGCTTTGCTATTCTAGTTGGATCTTATGATGCTTCTCCCCCTCTACTCTCTTGTAATGGATTGAGTTTTTTTTGAAGTTATCTTATCGAATTGAGTCTTTAAGGATTTGAGAACACTTGATGTATGTCTTGCACGTGCTTATCTGCGGTGACAATGGGATATAATGTGATCTACTTGATGTATGTTTTGGTGATCAACTTGCGGGTTCCATGACCTTGGGAATCTATGCATAGGGGTTGGCACACGTTTTCGTCTTGACTCTTCGGTAGAAACTTTGGGGCACTCTTTGAAGTTCTTTGTGTTGGTTGAATAGATGATTCTGAGATTGTGTGATGCATATCCTATAATCATACCCACGGATACTTGAGGTGACAATGGAGTATCTAGGTGACATTAGGGTTTTGATTGATTTGTGTCTTAAGGTGTTATTCTAGTACGAACTCTATGATAGATTGAACGTTACTACGGAATCTTGAATAGATCGATCAGAAAGAATAACTTTGAGGTGGTTTCATACCTTACCATAATCTCTTTGTTTGTTCTCCGCTATTAGTTACTTTGGAGTGACTCTTTATTGCATGTTGAGGGCTAGTAATATGATCCAATTATGTTATCCTTGTCGAGAGAACTTGCACTAGTGAAAGTATGAACCCTAGGCCTTGCCTACTATGATTGCAACACCGTTTATGCTCACGTTTA
>LR738715.1:156985635-156997978 GCA_902687465.1 Secale cereale | reverse complement strand
AAAACAGAGAGGTGATGTATTAAAAATAATATGACCAACAAGTGGTGCATCAGAAACATGTTGTAGTGCTTGGCTGCTACATAAAAATGTAAAGAACAATTCTGAAATAGATTTACCTTTTATTATTGCGAGAAAACTAATTCATGATCAGTTTTGCAAGAAAATACACTTCTAAATATCCATCATACACCCCCCATCATCAACAAGCAAGAATGAAAGCCAATGAAAGGCAACCTTTTAATCAAGTTACTTTAGTTAGCAATGCATATCAGAAGTTTTCTCATACCTTGTAAGTCCATTACAATGTCATGAATTGAAGCCAAGCTATGCTGAGTATTAGTTGCAAAAAAACAAAACTAAAAGATTCATGAATCTGTACTTGAAGCATTAATAAGAAAACAATGAAAAAACTTGTGTTGTATCGCTTTACCCGTGGCCCTTATCCCATCTTGTAAGAAAACAAGAGCTTCAAGTGTTGTTGGGGTCATTGGACTTCCAAAATCTGATAGTACTATCTTTCCTGTGCTGAAGGCAGACTCGGATACCAGCGCGGAGGCAGGAGCCGCCAAGATATGTGCTGCCATGTGACTTAGTGTTGGGTATTCACCTGAGTTTGTCTGTCACCATGAAAGGATATTGAATTGGTCACTTCGACGGATGGGTACCTTTGACAAGTACAAATCTAGTTCAGTGGAATCCAAATTTGTTGATCGAGTAGTGAGGGTGACATGTTGATCCCAATCAGCCATAGGATCTTCACCGCTTGCAGCCAAGTCATCATCACCTCCTTGTGACATGGGATCTGAGCCATTGTTATTCAATTGGAGGTATTCCTTGAACAGCCCTTGGAACATATTTTTTATTTTAGCAATGATTGATGCAGCCTCATTACCAAACTCTAGGCCAAATCGAAACTCAATATATTTCAACTTGAATTGTGGGTCCAAAATCACTGGAATACAGAGGCTCAACCATGACATCTTCCAATACCTTTTGAATTTTCTCTTCATATATTTCACCGTTGTGCCCATCTCAGAATCCTCTTCATAATGTTGTTGCTCTAAGGTCAGCTTCACTTTCCACATTTCATGGAAATACAAGTTAGCGGTTGGATATTTTGTGCCGAATATCACATTAGTGGCTTCATAAAATACCTTCAGCAACCTGCAAACATCTTCGGCATTCTCCCAATCCACAAAAGATGGCTTGAAGCTGTATTGCTTATCTTGAATGGCCAAAGAGTCGAACACTCCGCGATACTCTTTTGCTACAGCAATCATCATGTAGGTTGAGTTCCAACGAGTTGGAACATCAAGATTTGGAGTTTTCCCACATGATACACCATGTTGTTCAACGATCTCTTGAAATTTTTTCCTTTTGACTTGGCGAGCTTCGAATATATTTCACACTTTCACGTATCATATTGATCACTGGACCAAGGAAGTTCAATCCTGCTTGACATACCAGATTTATGACATGGGTGACACAACGTTGGTGAAACAGCTTGCCACCACCAAGTAACATCTTCTTAAGCAACATATGCGCCTTCAATAGCTTCATCATTGCACCTTTGTTGGATGCATTGTCGAGCTGTCACAACAAACAAATTATCTTCAATGTTCCACTCTCTTATGAAATTTACCATGACATTAAACATTGCAACGCATGTGTGCGGTGTCTCCATAGCTGCGAATTTAACTATCCTCTTCTATGGATTCCACTCCTCGTCAATGTAGTGAGCTGTGATGCAAATGTACCCCACTGTCTGATTTGATGCCCACAAATCCGTAGTCAAGGAAATCTTGGATTTGGAGTTTTGGAACATCCCTTGCAAAATTCGCTTCTCTTCCATAAATGCTTTCATGCAATCCCCCTTCACTATTTTTCTACATATCATCTTGAAGCTAGGATTTAGATTAGAGACAAATCTTCTAAATCTATCATACTCCACCAATGAGAATGCCAATTCATGTAACACAATCATTCTCATGAGCTGTCGACGTGCTAATGCCTGATTAAAGGTCCAAATCCCCATTGCAACTCCATCCAGACTCATGATGGAACTCTTCAAATGTTTGCGCAATGAGCTTGTTCCATGTTTGCGCTCAACACAAATATTCCTTGCACAGTGTTTGCACTCAGCAGCTACAACTATGCCATCAACACGGATAGGCTCATACTCTTTCCACACTTTAGACAAAAACTTTTTCCTGGCTCGAAAAATGATCCCATGTCAATGATCTCAACTCCTCCCTCTTCATCCACATTATCTTCCTCTTCATCATCATCATCATTATCATCTTCTTCATCATCATCCTCATCTTCTTCCCCTTCCTCTTCTTCTTCATAGTCAACATCTTCTTCATCCGCCTCATCGTCTTCAAAATCAACCATACGAGTGTCCTGTGAACGTCCTGTTGAGCAAAGGACACGAGTGTTAAGATAGCAATTAGATAGCAGCAATGAACCACTTCTTTGGTATGCCTCGTGATAAGCTCACCATGATAAGCTCTACAAATGTTTATCGAAGGAGACACCCCTGGGGGTGGTTGAGCCCTTCCCATTGTCGCACCAGATAGCAACGACGACACCACTTTGGCATGCCTCATGGTCCCCTTCTTCCTCTTCCATGTTTCTGATCATAGGGAAATATAGGATCATTAGAGAGCATCATCAACTTTCAAAAATAAAAACCAACACCGGATGTAATACACCAACTTCAACTTTATCTCATGGAGCTTAATCAAAATCCATCTTTCACATACATATGGACAAATAAAGTCACAAAGCAACAATGTTATTAGCCATTGATTTGGAAGATGTCTTGTACACACAACATTACACTGACGCATAACCAAATCAATGAGAAAACTGAATGTACCACCATAACCATAGAGAAAACTGAATGTACACAGAAGCACACCAAATCTGCATATGTATAGAGAGATATCCCAATGTACATTCAGAGATGTCAATGTAGATTTAAGCATACAAGTGAAGATTCATCTCAATCAGAGAACAATACAAGGGAAGAAAGTAACAGATTTGCAGATGTGTCCTAGCTACTAGTCGGCTGCAGCTAGGTGCGCAGATTTGCAGATTTGCAGCTAGGTGTGTGAAGAAAGTAACAATACAAGACTCATCTCAGTATAGATGTGTCCTAGCTACTGATCCGCTGCAGCTAGGTGTGCAGATTTGATAAAAGTAACATGTGCATACTCACCGCAACTAGGTGTGCAGGACGCAAGAAAGCAATATAGCCGCTGCAAATCCGCTACAGGTACCTGTGCTTGACGACTGGGATGAAGAGCTCGACCATGACCGGGAAGGCGAGATCGAGGTGCACCAGGAGCGGGAGGAACACCGGCGGCGGCAGGGACAGTCGGGGGCTTGGGGATGGGCGGCGACAAAGATGCTCGGCGATGGGCATGGGCAGAGATGGTCGGGGCCGGCCGGCGACACATATCGTCGTTGGCGGCAACAGCCGGTGGAGATGGACTAGGGCGTTGCTCTCGTGTGGCTGTGTGATACGTCTCCAACATATCTATATATTTTTATTGTTCCATGCTATTATTTATGATGTTTTGGATGTTTAATGGGCTTTGTTATACACTTTTATATTACTTTTGGGACTAACCTATTAACCCAAAGGCCCAGTCTAGATTGCTATTTTTTGCCTATTTCAGGGTTTTACAGAAAAGGAATATCAAACGGAGTCCAAACGGAATGAAACCTTCGGGAGATATATTTTTGGAGCAAAATACGCACGGGAGACTTGAGAACCACGGAATAGGGCCGAGGTGGCGTCCACGAGGGTGGGGGGCGCGCCCCCCTACAAGGCGCGCCCCCTGCCTCGTGGCCCCATGTCTGGCCCCCGGTGCCCTCCTTCTTCCTATATATATCTACGTACCCTGAAACCATCAGAACAACAGAGAAAACCCTAGTTCCACCGCCACAACCTTCTATTCCCGTGAGATCCCATCTTGGGGCCTGTTCTGGAGCTCCGCCGGAGGGGGGATATTCCATGAAGTGCTTCTACATCATCATCATCGCCTCACCATGAAATGTGAGTAGTTTACCACAGACCTTCGGGTCCATAGCTAGTATCTAGATGGCTTCTTCTCTCTCTTTGGATCTCAATACCAAGTTCTCCTAGGTCTTCGAGGAGATGTATTCGATGTATTCTCTTTTTGCGGTGTGTTTTTCGAGATCCGATGAATCGTGGGTTTATGATCAAGATTATCTATGAGAAATATTTAGTTCTTTTATGAACTCTTTATGTATGATTATAATATCCTTGCAAGTCTCTTCGAATTATTGGTTTTGTTTGGCCTACTAGATCTATAGTTCTTGCAATGGGAGAAGTGCTTGGCTTTGGGTTCAATCTTGCGGTGTCCTTTCCCAATGACAGTAGGGGCAGCAAGGCACGTATTGTATTGTTGCCATCGAGGATAAAAAGATTAGGTTTATATCACTATGTTTGAGTTTATCCCTCTATATGATGTCATCTTGCTTAAGGCGTTACTTTGTTCTTATGAACTTAATACTCTAGATGCATGCTGGATAGCGGTCGATGTGTGGAGTAATAGTAGTAAATGCAGAATCGTTTCGGTCTACTTGTCTCGGACGTGATGCCTATATATAATGATCATGCCTATATAGTCTCATAATTATTCGCTTTTCTATCAATTGCTCGAGAGTAATTTGTTTACCCGCCGTAGAATACCGCTATCATGAGAGACGCCACTAGAGAAAACTATGCCCCCCGGGTCTATTCTCAACATATCAATCTACAATCTACTTTACTTTTCCGCTTTTACTTTTTGTTCTTATATCCAAAAATATCAAACTATCATCTCTATCAGATCTCACTTTCGTAAGTGACCGTAAAGGGATTGACAACCCCTTATCACGTTGGCCGCAAAGTTCTTATTTGTTTATGCAGGGTGCGAGGGACTCGCGCGTGGTCTCCTACTGGATTGATACCTTGGTTCTCAAAAACTGAGGGAAATTCTTACGCTACTGTGCTGCATCACCCTTTCCTCTTCGAGGGAATACAACGCAAGCTCGAGAAGTAGCAAGAAGAATTTTTGGCGCCGTTGCCGGGAAGGCTTACGCAAAAGTCATATACCAAGTACCTATCACAAACCCTTATCCTTCGCATTACATTTTTTGCCTCTCATTTTCCTCTCCCCCACTTCACCCTTGCCGTTTTACGTGCCCTTCTTTTGCCGTGTGTTTACCGTTCGCTTGCTTCTTGTTTGCTGGTGTGTTGGATTGCTTGCTTGTCACTATGGCTCAGAACAATACCAAATTGTGTGACTTCTCCAATACCAAGAATAATGATTTTATTAGCACTCCGATTGCTCCTATTACCGATGCTGAATCTTGTGAGATCAATGCTGCTCTGTTGAATCTTGTCATAAAAGATCAATTTTCTGGCCTTCCTAGTGAAGATGTCGCTACCCATCTAAACAACTTTGTTGATTTGTGTGATATGCAAAAGAAAAGGGATACGGATAACGATATTGTTAAATTGAAGTTATTTCCGTTTTCACTTAGAGATCGTGTTAAAACTTGGTTTTCCTCTTTGCCTAGAAATAGTATTGATTCATGGAATAAGTGCAAATATGCTTTTATCTCTAAGTATTTCCCTCCTGCTAAGATCATCTCTCTTAGAAACAATATTATGAATTTTAAGCAACTAGATCATGAGCATGTTGCACAAGCTTGGGAGAGAATGAAATTAATGATACGTAATTGCCCTACACATGGTTTGAACTTATGGATGATTATTCAAAACTTTTATGTTGGCTTGAATTTTGCTTCTAGAAATCTTTTAGATTCGGCCGCAGGAGGCACTTTCATGGAAACTACCTTAGGAGAAGCTACTAAACTCCTAGATAATATTATGGTTAATTATTCTCAATGGCACACCGAAATATTTACTAGTAAAAACGTGTAGGCTATTGAAGAGATTAGTGTTTTGAGTGGAAAGATGGATGAACTTATGAAATTATTTGCTGCTAAGAGTGCTTCTTCTGATCCTAATGTTATGCCTTTATCCATGTTGATTGAAAACAATAATGAATCTTTGGAGGTGAATTTTGTTGGTAGGAATAATTTTGGTAACAATGCTTATAGAGGAAACTTTAGTCCTAGGCCTTTTCCTAGTAATTCATCTGATAATTATGGTAATTCCTACAACAACTCTTATGGAAAGATGCCTTCTGAATTTGAAACTAGTGTTAAGGAGTTTATGAATTCGCAAAAGAATTTCAATGCTTTGCTTGAAGAAAAATTGCTTAAGATTGATGAATTGGCTAGAAGTGTGGATAGAATTACTCTTGATGTTGATTCTTTGAAACTTAGATCTATCCCACCTAAGCATGATATCAATGAGTCTCTCAAAGCTATGAGAATTTCCATTGATGAATGCAAAGAAAGGACCGCTAGGATGCGTGCTAAAAGAGAGAATTATATAAAAGCGTGTTCTTCTAGTTATCATGAAAATAAAGTTGAAGATCTGAAAGTTATTGATGTGTCTCCTATTATATCCTTGTTTTCTAGTATTAATCTAGATAAAGATGGGATTGGAGATGAGTCTACTTTAATTAAAAGGTGTCCCAATGATTCGGAGTTTTTAGATCTTGATGCTAAAATTGTTAAAAGTGGGAGTGAAGAGATTAAAACTTTGCATAGTGATGAACCCACTACTTTGGATTTCAAGGGATTCAATTATGATAATTGCTCTTTGATTGATTGTATTTCCTTGTTGCAATCTGTACTAAACTCTCCGCATGCTTATAGTCAAAATAAAGCTTTTACCAAACACATAGTTGATGCTTTGATGCAATCTTATGAAGAAAAACTTGAATTGGAAGTTTCTATCCCTAGAAAGCTTTATGATGAGTGGGAATCTACTATTAAAATTAAAATAAAAGATCATGAGTGCTTTGCTTTGTATGATTTGGGTGCAAGTGTCTCCACTATCCCAAAAACTTTGTATGATTTGCTAGGTTTCCATGAGCTTGATGATTGTTCTTTAAATTTGCATCTTACGAATTCCACTATTAAGAAACCTATGGGAAGGATTAATGATGTTCTTATTGTTGCCAATAGGAATTATGTGCCCGTAGATTTCATTGTTCTTGAGATAGATTGCAATCCTTCATGTCCTATTATTCTTGGTAGACCTTTCCTTAGAACGATTGGTGCAATTATTGATATGAAGGAATGAAATATTAGATTCCAATTTCCGTTAGGGAAAGGCATGGAACACTCTCCTAGAAAGAAAATCAAACTACGATATGAATCTATTATGAGAGCCACTTATGGATTGCCTTCCAAAGATGGCAATACCTAGATCTATCCATGTATCGTGCCTAGCTAGGGGCGTAAAACGATAGCGCTTGTTGGGAGGCAACGCAAATTTTTTTTTTTGCTTCTGTTTAGGAATAAATATTGCATCTAGCTTCTGTTTAGATGTGGTTTTGTGTTTTAATTAGTGTTTGTGCCAAGTAGAACCTTTGGGAAGACTTGTGTGAAGTTTATATGATCGTGCTGTGAAAAACAAAATCATTAGCGCTCGCTAGAATGGTCACCAGATTTTACTAGAGCATGCTATTTAGTTGATTCTTTTTGCAGATGATTAATAGACAAATTCCTCAAGTTTACCAATTTAATTCAATTTTTTTGGAGTTACAGAAGTATGCGAAAGTTACAGATTACTACAGACTGTTCTGTTTTTGACAGATTCTGTTTTTCGTGTGTTGTTTGCTTATTTCAATGCATCTATGAGTAGTATTGGGAAGTATGAATCATATATAAGTTGGATTACAGTAGGTTTAACACCAATATAAACAAAGAATGAATTCATTGCAGTACCTTTGAGTAGTGGTTTGTTTTCTTATACTAACGGAGCTCACGAGATTTTTGTCTAAGTTTTGTGTTGTGAAGTTTTCAAGTTTTGAGTATTGCTTTGATGGACTATGGAACAAAGAGTGGCAAGAGCCTAAGCTTGAGGATGCCCAAGGCACCCCAAGGTAAAATTCAAGGACAACCAAAAGCCTAAGCTTGGGGATGCCCCGGGAAGGCATCCCCTCTTTCGTCTTCATCTATCGATAACTATACTCGGAGCTATATTTTTATTCACCACATGATATGTGTTTTACTTGGAGCGTCGTGTATTATTTGAGTCTTTGCTTGTTAGTTTGCCACAATTATCCTTGCTGGACACACCTATTTGAGAGAGTTAAATATGGCCTAGGAATTGTTAGAACACTCTATGTGCTACACTTATATCTTCTGAGTTGAATAGTTTTTGCTCTAGTGCTTCACTTATATCTTTTAGAGCACGGTGGAGATTATATTTTGTAGAAATTGTTGATCTCTCATGCTTCACTTATATCCTTTCGAGAGTCTATCAAAACAGCAAGGTAATGTGCTTCGGCTATAAAATTAGCCTTCACATGATAGGCATCCAAGATGAATGTAGTAAAAACTTTCATTCTAAGTGCATTGAATATGATGAGAAGTTGGATGCTTGATAATTGTTCTGAGATATGAGGATAGTGATATTAGATTCATGCTAGTAGAGTTATTATGAAATTGAGAAATACGTGTGTTAAGGTTAGTGATTCTCGTAGCATGCACGTATGGTGAACCGCTATGTGACGAAGTTAGAGCATGAGGTATTTGTAGAGTGTCCTCCTTTGTGTGGAGGTCGGGGTCGCGCAATGCTTAACTCCTACCAACCTCCCCCTAGGAGCATGCGTTGATTGCTTTGTTTTGATGACTCGTAAATTTTTGCAATAAGTATATGAGTTCTTATGACTAATGTTGAGTCAATGGATTATACACACTCTCACCCTTCCACCATTGCTAGCCTCTCTTGTACCGCGCAACTTTCGCCGGTACCATACACCCACTATATATCCTTGCTCAAAACAACCACCATATATTTTCCTCAAAACAACCACCATACCTACATATCATGGCATTTCCATAGCCATTCCGAGATATATTACCATGCAACTTTCCACCGTTCCATTCATATGACACGCTTCATATTGTCATATTGCCATGCATGATCATGTAGTTGACATCGTATTTGTGGCAAAGCCACCATGCATAATTTTTCATACATGTCACTCTTGGTTCATTGCATATCCCGGTACACCGCCGGAGGTATTCATATAGAGTCATACTTTGTTCTAGTATTGAGTTGTAATATCGAGTTGTAAATCAATATAAGTGTGATGACCATCATTATTAGAGCATTGTCCCATGTGAGGAAAGGCTAAATAAAGAAAGCCTCTTCGAAAAAAAAGAGAAGGAAAGGCCAAAGAAAAAAAGAAAGGTTCAAAAAAAAGGAACAATTGCTACTATCTTTTTCCACACTTGTGCTTCAAAGTAGCACCATGTTCTTCATAGAGAGTCTCATGTTTAGTCACTTTCATATACTAGTGGGAATTTTCATTATAGAACTTGGCTTGTATATTCCAACGATGGGCTTCCTCAAATGCCCCAGGTCTTCGTGAGCAAGCAAGTTGGATGCACACCCACTTAGTTTCTTTTGTTGAGCTTTCATACATTCTTAGCTCTAGTGCATGCGTTGCATGGCAATCCCTACTCACTCACATTGATATCTATTGATGGGCATCTCCATAGCCCGTTGATACGCCTAGTCGATGTGAGACTATCTCCCTCCTTTTTGTCTTCTCCACAACCACCACTCTATTCCACCCATGGTGCTATGTCCATGGCTCACGCTCATGTATTGCGTGAAAGTTGAAAGGTTTGAAAAGATAGAGTATGAAAACAAGTGCTTGGCTGAAACCGGGGTTGTGCATGATATAAATATTTTGTGTGATGAAGAGGGAGCATAGCGAGACTATATGATTTTGTAGGGATAACTTTCTTTAGCCATAGTATTTTGAGAAGACATGATTGCTTTGTTAGTATGCTTGAAGTATTATTATTTCTTATGTCAATATAGACTTTTGTCTTGAATCTTTCAGACCTGAACATTCATGCCACAATTAAGAGAACTGCATTGAAAATTATGTTGGTTAGCTTTCCACATCAAAAATTCCGTTTTTATCATTTACCTACTCGAGGACGAGCAGGATTTAAGCTTGGGGATGCTTGATACGTCTCCAACGTATCTATAATTTTATATTGTTCCATGCTATTATTTATGATGTTTTTGATCTTTAATGGGCTTTGTTATACACTTTTATATTATTTTTGGGACTAACCTATTGACCCAAAGGCCCAATCTAGATTGCTGTTTTTTGCCTATTTCAGGGTTTTACAGAAAAGGAATATCAAACGGAGTCCAAACGGAATGAAACCTTCGGGAGAGATATTTTTGAAGCAAAATACGCACGGGAGACTTGAGAACCACGGAATAGGGCTGAGGTGGCGTCCACGAGGGTGGGGGGCGTGCCCCCTGCCTCGTGGGCCCCACGTCTGGCCCCCGGTGCCCTCCTTCTTCCTATATATATCTATGTACCCCGAAACCATTAGAACAACAGACAAAACCCTAGTTCCATCGCCGCAACCTTCTGTTCCCGTGAGATCCCATCTTGGGGCCTGTTCCGGAGCTCCGCTGGAGGGGGGATCTTCCACGGAGTGCTTCTACATCATCATCATCGCCTCACCATGAGTTGTGAATAGTTTACCACAGACCTTCGGGTCCATAGCTAGTATCTAGATGGCTTCTTCTCTCTCTTTGGATCTCAATACCAAGTTCTCCTCGGTCTTCGAGGAGATCTATTCGATGTAATATCTTTTTGCGGTGTGTTTGTCGAGATCCGATGAATTGTGGGTTTATGATCAAGATTATCTATGAGAAATATTTGTTTTTTTTCTGAACTTTTTATGTGGTCATGTCTGACTAAATTCTTGCGTGGTCATGTCCTACAAACGTAGGTGTCATCAACACAACAAGACACTACACATGGACAATATGAACTAACAGTGCATCTTGGAGAGTATGAACTAGCAGCACAACATGGATATATCGAACTACCAGTACAATATGGACAGATCGAACTAGCAGTACATCTTGGACAGATCGAACTAGCATTACATCATGGACAGATCAAACTAGCAGTAACACATGCAAAAGCATACCACAGCTAAAGCATACCACAACATAACACAACACGAATCCATCACAACCAGCTACTACAACATCGCATTCAAACAGATCAGACGACCTAACCTTAGCACATGGACAGATCTAGCTAGAACTAGAAGACAGGAGGTGGTGATTGAACTTATAGAGGCCATCGAAACGGACGCGGAGGAGGTGCCTGGCATGTCGGAGAGGAGGAGTCGACCTGCCGCCGCAGTCAACCGGTCACCGGAGTAGATGCACCGCATACCTCGTCGTCGAAGTGGGTCCGCGCCGGAGGGAAAGCTCGAGAGAGGGGAAATAGTGGCGGGAGTTTTGCCGCGACAGTGACCCTCGATATATAGGGCGACCGAATCGGCAGGCGGTGACTGAATCCGTCTCGCCGCTTTTTCGAAGATGCGCCATCGCTCCCGCCATCCCCTCCCCTGTGCGGCACAACGCGACGTTCCCCTCCCTTGCATCGCTCGAGCGTGGCTCGCTGGAAACGGCCGTTCCTAGCGGGGCAGGCTGAGGGGTGCTTTGATGTTCGTGCTATGCGGGCAAAACAGTAAACACAGGCATCCAAACAGCCCATTTTCATCCCAGGCGGGTCTGGCTGGGCCTAATACAGGCTACCAAACGCGTCCCTTAGGATTGAAACATTTAAACGTGTTTCTGATTATGTGAGCATTGATGCCAGAGTCGGCAAGCTTGTGAAGGAGGATAAGTGACAATACAAATGGGATGACGTTTGTTAAAAGAAAGGATGTCGACCTATTAAGATCTTGACTCATGGTTATTGAGTTAGCGGGGCGTGATTTTTTTTTCTCCCGTTGAAGGAACAGGCTCTTTTGCTAGTGGAGAGAAAATAGAAAAATCTCAAGTGAGGTCGCCAGATTGGGCCTGCCCATTTTACGCTCACTTCAGGCGTCTCGTTCGGACGCTCCCAGTTCCGGTTCGCCTTGCCTTTGTGCGCCGCCGCGCCGGACCAACCTCGCTCCGTCGTCCAAACCAGATGCCCCCGCGCTTAACCCTCCTCCGCCGCCTATCCACCCACGGCGACCCCAACCTCGCCACCCTCCTCGCCGTCCTCCGCTTGCCGGAGGCCCCATCCACGCCGCTCCCGCGCGCCCTCTCCCGCGCCTTCCCGTCCCCGTCAGACGCCTTCCCCCTCCACACGCTCCCCGACCTCCTGCCGCGCCTCCCCTCCCCGCTACT
>LR738715.1:156964087-156977865 GCA_902687465.1 Secale cereale | reverse complement strand
GGGTGTGTACTGAAAAAACATGGATCCATTCTTTATACATCCTTGAAAGCTATGGAGGTCACCTCGACATGGGTAATTCTCTAATCCTCTGAAAATGGGTCAATTTTCTGTCTTTCCAAATGTTCCTCATAACGTAGATAAAATGTGCACTCCATTTACCCTTGATGTTTTTTCGGCCCAAAGAGCAGCGTATCCCAACATAAAAAATCGAGTAATACACTTCGGGGTCCTAGGTCCTAGCCCGGGGACAGACGTCCTCAGACCAGGTATGGACCTTCTTGGAGAAAGGCTGAAATGGCACAGAAGAATGCTCGAAGTCTCCAATTTTTAGTTTTAGACATTTAAAATGTTTATTTTACACATTTAGGGTCTTTTTGATTCGCAGGATTTCAAAATACAGGAATAGAAAGATTATAGGATTGCGATGTTATGTCCTTTTGAATCCTATAGGAATTTGGATTGCATAAGTGAAAATACAGAGGATTCTATTCAAGAGATTTGAGTGGATGCTAAAATTCTTATGTGATGTAGCAAAAAGGAATCCTTAAGAAAGAGCCTTCGAATCAAATAATGATCAAGGTAGGCTGAACTCCTAAGGATTCTAATTCTTCAGAATTACTACTGGTATGAAAATATGTTGAATCGAAGAGGGCCAAAAATAGGAAACAAGGAAAAAACCACACCTTTTGCTTTTTTTATGAGGTTGAAGAAAGAGAGAGGCATGCAGTATGCACATGAACTAGCTAGGTTAGTGAGAAGAGTTTTTTTTTTGGTTATGAGTGATGATCTCCCGTTTGTATGATGAGAGACGTCGTCGCAACTGATCACATTCTAATTTAACTAGTAGAACGCCCGTGCGTTGCTACGGGCTTTTGAAACTAAATTACGATGTTAATAACGGATTCTGCGGCCGTGTATTGCTATGGGCTTTTGAATAGAAGTTAGGATGCTAATGATGGAGCTTGCTAAAATAACCGAGAACAATGTCATCTCAGCTAACACGACAATCAGCTAACACACTTCATACTCTCAAATCCTCCACAAATGTCAATGGACGCGCCCGGTCAGTGACCAAACATGAGAGAGAAGGAAAAAAGGTGACCCAATCACATCCCTCATATCATCCCTAATGTCCTATACATCCGGGTTGTCCGCAAACCCTCTATTGACACCATATATGGAGAGGATATGTGGGCTCGCGGACACGGTCCATCTTTCTTTCTTCCTCTTCATCTCCACCAATAACATGCAAGTGAGGGAGAAAATGTAGAACATGACTGCATGCACAGACAAAAAATGGCTCAAAACGGACACAATCAGACATTGACCGGACGCATCCACGGATGTCTAGGAGGCGGATTTGATAAATCCAGCTATAGATGCTCTCTTATTGACAACTAAATAAAATATGTTTTTTATTCCATAACATCATGAATACGATCCGACGGATACCTAACCCAAGTTTTATATATAACTTATTCGCACAACCCTCCTCCGCTACCCAATGAGCGGATCCATAAGCCAAGCATCTCACCAATGCCACCATGTACTCCTCCCTTGATCGCATGCACTTCTTTACCTCAGGGATAGGGCTATAGATTGAACTATCAATTTCTTTGCTCTTAACTTAGAAGCCACCGTTTCTTGAGTCCGTCTTCAGGATAAGCTTTGCCACGTCCAGATCACGTGTAAGCTAAGCAGCCCATTGACACGTCTAGAGTTAAGCAAATTCAGGGTCCATGGTGAAGGAGAAAAAATGGCATGTGCCCCCGCCCGGAAAAAATATTTTTGAACCAACCAGTAGTTAAATGGTTAGGATAGTGGTGGTACCGACTATGTGAGTGCATGTGTGTATTGATGGTGTGCATACTGTTAGCCATATTTCTTTAAACTTCTATCAAGACACAGAAATTCAAATACAAACACATCAAAAAAAAATCTGGAGTTCGTGGGCTTTTCTCATTCCCCGCCGGTCGGTTTTTCATGGGAGTACTAATGCACACTTCCTAATATCTCAACGATCCAACCTTGTAGACATGTCAAAAACGTATTTTTTTACCATTATCACTTAGTTACCTGGAAAAAGATGTCATCTTTTTTTTATAGAATTATGGAATGATTTTTTAAACACTTAATTTATTGGTGGCTGGAGTATCAGTGATATACTCTTAAAAGGTGCGCACTTCAGTCTAGCATATCAAACATCATCTGCCTCCTAAAAATTTAAAAGCAAGTAAAATTTAAGTTTGGCTGTATGGTCTGATTACCTCAGATCCCCCAGAATGATTCAGTTCATAACCAAGCCCATGTCTGATTTGATAATTCTTCTATACTTTCTTATCCTTGTTAACTGTGCCTGCCTTGCAACTCTGAATCTTCAACTACAACAACTATAAAAGCCTTCTCCTCAAATTGTTTTCAGTAATTACTGCAGAAATATCAGATGATGAGGCTTGTGCATAACCACTAAATACATAATAAGAAACAGGCCAAAGAAAGCCACCTAGGAGTATGGCAGGATGAACACCTAATTTCACTGGAGCTGGTGCTCGAAACTTGATGAACGAAGACACCACAATGCAGGTCGCAACTCGAAAGAATTATCTTATGGATTTCACATGTTAAGCAAGCATACCAGAGGCATGGCTTACCTTGAATGCATCTTTGTTAGCCCTGTCATCTTCGTCCAGGCGGTTACAACAAAAATTCCACAACTTTCACCCTGTTCCAATCAATGAGAGGGCGGACTTCGAGAACCTGGTAGTTACACACAGATGAACTTTTTCTTAGTCCTACGAAACGATAAACAAAGAGAAGATAAGTGTCCAACAGAAATTTTCTAAAGAAATATTTCCAATAGAAAATTGAAAGGAAGTTAGATGTAGACTCACATGTCGTGCGACGTTTCGGTAATGCGCGCGGGCGCGCGCACACACACACACACAACTTGTTGTTGGGGAACGTAGTATTTTAAAATTTTCCTACGATCACGCAAGATCTATCTACCAGATGCATAGCAACGAGAGGGAAGAGTGTGTCTACGTACCCTCGTAGACCGGGAGCGGAAGCGTCAAGTGACGCGGTTGATGTTGTCGAACTTCTTCGCGATCCAACCGATCAAGCACCGAACGTACGGCACCTCCGCGTTCAGCACACGTTCAGCTTGATGACGTCCCACGAGCTCTTGATCCAGTTGAGCTTCACGGGAGAGTTTCGTCAGCACGACGGCGTGGTGACGGATATGATGTGTTCACCGGCGCAGGGCTTCGCCTAAGCTCCGCGACGGTATGACCGAGGTGTGATTCTGTGGAGGGGGGCACCGCACACGGTTAGAACAATTCAACTTGTGTGTCTTTGGGTGCCCCCCTGCCCCCGTATATAAAGGAGCAGGGGAGGGAGGTCGGCCGGCCCTTCCTGGTGCGGCTAGGGAAGGAGTCCTACTAGGAATAGGATTGCAATCCTATTCCTAGTAGGATTCACCAAAAGGAAGAAGGGGGAAAGGAATAGGAGAGGTGGCGCCCCCCCAATCCTAGTCCAACTAGGAACCCTAGGTGGGGGAGCCGGCCAGCCCTATGGGCTGCCTCTCTCTTTCCCTTTAGGCCCACTATGGACCATCCCCTCTCGTAGGGGGTTCCGGTAACCCCCTCCGGCATTCCCGATAAATCCGAAACTTTTCCGGTATACTTCCGGTGTCCGAATATAGCCGTCCAATATATCAATCTTTATGTCTCGGACATTCCGAGACTCCTCGTCATGTCCGTGATCTCATCCGGGACTCCGAACTACCTTTGGTACATCAATACTCATAAACTCATAATACCGATCGTCATCAAACGTTAAGCGTGCGGACCCTACGGGTTCGAGAACTATGTAGACATGACCGAGACTCATCTCCGGTCAATAACCAATAGCGGAACCTGGATGTTCATATTGGCTCCTACATATTCTACGAAGATCTTTTATCGGTCAGAACCGCATAACTACATACGTTGTTCCTTTTGTCAAACGGTATGTTACTTGCCCGAGATTCGATCGTCGGTATCTCTATACCTAGTTCAATCTCGTTACCGGCAAGTCTCTTTACTCGTTCCGTAACACATCATCTCGTGACTAACTCATTAGTCTTTTGCTTGCAAGGCTTATTGTGATGTGTGTTACCGAGAGGGACCAGAGATACCTCTCCGACACTCGGAGTGACAAATCCTAATCTTGATCTATGCCAACACCACGAATACTTTCGGAGACACCTGTAGAGCATCTTTATGATCACCCAGTTACGTTGTGATGTTTGATAGCACACAAGGTGTTCCTACGGTATTCGGGAGTTGCATAATCTCATAGTCATAGGAACATGTATAAGTCATGAAGAAAGCAATAGCAGTTAAACTAAACGATCATAGTGCTATGCTAACGGATGGGTCTTGTCCATCACGTCATTCTCCTAATGATGTGATCCCGTTGATCAAATGACAACTCATGTCTATGGCTAGGAAACATAACCATCTTTGATCAATGAGCTAGTCTAGTAGAGGCATACTAGGGACATACTGTTTTGTCTATGTATCCACACATGTACTAAGTTTCCGGTTAATACAATTCTAGCATGAATAAAAGACATTTATCATGATATAAGGAAATACAAATAACATCTTTATTATTGCCTCTAGGGCATATTTCCCTCAGTCTCCCACTTGAACTAGAGTCAATAATCTAGATTACAAAGTGATGATCCTCACACCCATGGAGTCTTGGTGCTGATCATGTTTTGCCCGTGGAAGAGGCTTAGTCAACGGGTCTGCAACATTCAGATCCGTATGTATTTTGCAAATCTCTATGTCTCCCTCCTTGACTAGATCGCGGATGGAATTGAAGCGTCTTTTGATGTGCTTTGTTCTCTTGTGAAACCTGGATTCCTTCGCCAAGGCTATGGCTCCAGTGTTGTCACAAAAGATTTTCATTGGACCCGATGCACTAGGTACTACACCTAGATCGGATATGAACTCCTTCATCTAGACTCCTTCATTTGCTGCTTCCGAAGCAGCTATGTATTCCGCTTCACACGTAGATCCCGCCACGACGCTCTGCTTGGAACTGCACCAGCTGACAGCTCCACCGTTCAATAAAAATACATATCCGGTTTGTGACTTTGAGTCATCCGGATCAGTGTCAAAGCTAGAATCGACGTAACCGTTTACGACGAGCTCTTTGTCACCTCCATATACGAGAAACATATCCTTTGTTCTTTTCAGATACTTTAGGATGTTTTTGACCGCTGTCCAGTGATCCACTCCTGGATTACTTTGGTACCTCCCTGCTAGACTTATAGCAAGGCACACATCAGGTCTGGTACACAGCATTGCATACATGATAGATCCTATGGCTGAGGCATAGGGAATGACTTTCATTTTCTCTCTATCTTCTGCAGTGGTCGGGCATTGAGTCTTACTCAACTTCATACCTTGTAAAAACAGGCAAGAATCCTTTCTTTGACTGATCCATTTTGAACCTTTTCAAAATCTTATCAAGGTATGTGCTTTGTGAAAGTCCAATTAAGCGTCTTGATCTATCTCTATATATCTTGATGCCTAATATGTAAGCAGCTTCTCCGAGGTCTTTCATTGAAAAACTTTTATTCAAGTGTCCTTTTATGCTATTCAGAAATTCTATATCATTTCCAATTAACAATATGTCATCTACATATAATATTAGAAATGCTACAGAGCTCCCACTCACTTTCTTGTAAATACAGGCTTCTCCAAAAGTCTGTATAAAACCATATGCTTTGATCACCTCATCAAAGCGTATATTCCAACTCCGAGATGCTTGCACCAGTCCATAGATGGATCGCTGGAGTTTGCATACTTTGTTAGCACCTTTTGGATCGACAAAACCTTCTGGTTGCATCATATACAACTCTTCTTTGAGATATCCATTTAGGAATGCAGTTTTGACATCCATTTGCCAGATTTCATAATCATAAAATGCGGCAATTGCTAACATGATTCGGACAGACTTAAGCATCGCTACAGGTGAGAAAGTCTCATCGTAGTCAACTCCTTGAACTTGTCGAAAACCTTTCGCAACAAGTCGAGCTTTGTAAACAGTAATATTACTGTCTGCGTCGGTCTTCCTCTTGAAGATCCATTTATTTTCGATGGCTTGCCGATCATCGGGCAAGTCAACCAAAGTCCACACTTTGTTCTCATACATGGATCCCATCTCAGATTTCATGGCTTCAAGACACTTTGCGGAATCTGGGCTCATCATCGCTTCCTCATAGTTCGTAGGTTCATCATGGTCTAGTAACATGATTTCCAGAACTGGGTTGCCGTACCACTCTGGTGCGGAACGTACTCTGGTTGATCTACGACGTTCAGCAGAAACTTGATCCGAAGTTTCATGATCATTATCATCAACTTCCTCACTAATTGGTGTAGGAATCACTGGAACAATTTCCTGTGATGTACTACTTTCCAATATGGGAGAAGGTACAATTACCTCATCAAGTTCTACTTTCCTCCCACTCACTTCTTTCGAGAGAAACTCTTTTTCTAGAAAGGATCCGTTCTTAGCAACGAATATTTTGCCTTCGGATCTGTGATAGAAGGTGTACCCAACAGTCTCTTTTGGGTATCCTATGAAGACACATTTTTCCGACTTGGGATCGAGCTTATCAGGTTGAAGTGTTTTCACATAAGCATCGCAGCCCCAAATTTTAAGAAACGACAACTTTGGTTTCTTGCCAAACCATAGTTCATAAGGTGTCATATCAACGGATTTAGATGGTGCCCTATTTAACGTGAATGCAGCTGTCTCTAAAGCATAACCCCAAAACGATAGTGGTAAATCGGTAAGAGACATCATAGATCGCATCATATCCAATAAAGTACGGTTACGACGTTCGGACACACCATTACGCTGTGGTGTTCCAGGTGGCGTGAGTTGTGAAACTATTCCACATTGTTTCAAATGAAGACCAAACTCGTAACTCAAATATTCTCCTCCACGATCAGATCGTAGGAACTTTATTTTCTTGTTACGATGATTCTCTACTTCACTCTGAAATTCTTTAAACTTTTCAAATGTTTTAGACTTGTGTTTCATTAAGTAGATATACCCATATCTGCTCAAATCATCAGTGAAGGTCGGAAAATAACGATACCCGCCGCGAGCATCAACACTCATTGGTCCACATACATCAGTATGTATGATTTCCAACAAATCTGTTGCTCGCTCCATGGTTCCAGAGAACGGAGTTTTAGTCATCTTGCCCATGAGGCATGGTTCGCAAGCACCAAGTGATTCATAATCAAGTGATTCCAAAAGTCCATCTTTATGGAGTTTCTTCATGCGTTTTACACCAATATGACCTAAACGGCAGTGCCACATATAAGTTGCACTATCATTATTAACCTTGCATCTTTTGGTTTCAATATTATGAATATGTGTATCACTACAATCGAGATCCAATAAGAATAGACCACTCTTCAAGGGTGCATGACCATAAAAGATATTATTCATTAAAATGGAACAACCATTATTCTCTGATTTAAATGAATAACCGTCTCGCAATAAACAAGATCCAGATATAATGTTCATGCTCAACGCTGGCACCAAATAACAATTACTTAGGTCTAAAACTAATCCCGAAGGTAGATGTAGAGGTAGCGTGCCGACGGCGATCACATCGACTTTGGAACCGTTTCCCACGCGCATCGTCACCTCGTTCTTAGCTAATCTTCGTTTAATCCGTAGTCCCTGTTTCGAGTTACAAATATTAGCAACCGAACCGGTATCAAATACCCAGGTACTACTACGAGAATTAGTAAGGTACACATCAATAACATGTATATCACATATACCTTTGTTCACCTTGCCATCCTTCTTATCCGCCAAATACTTGGGGCAGTTCCGTTTCCAGTGTCCAGTCCCCTTGCAGTAGTAGCACTCAGTTTGAGGCTTGGTTCCATAATTGAGGCTTTCTGCGAGAACAACAACAATCTTGCTATTCTCCTTGAAAATCCCTTCCTTGCCCTTTTTCTTGAAACTAGTGGTATTGTTAACCATCAACATTTGATGCTCCTTTTTGATTTCTACCTCCGCAGCTGTGAGCATAGCGAAGAGCTCGGGAATTGTCTTTTGTATCCCTTGCATATTATAGTTCATCACGAAGCCATTATAGCTTGGTGGTAGTGATTGAAGAATTCTATCAATAACACTATTCTCATCAACTTGGCAACCAAGTTGAGTCATATGATTGTAGTGCCCATACATTGTGAGCAAGTGTTCACTGATAGAACTATTCTCCTCCATCTTGTAGCTGTAGAACTTATTGGAAATCTTATATTTCTCAATCCGGGCATTTGCTTGAAATATTAACTTCAACTCCTGGAACATCTCATATGGTCCATGACGTTCAAAACGTTGTTGAAGTCCCGGTTCTAAGCCGTAAAGCATGGCACACTGAACTATCGTGTAGTCATCAGACCGTGATTGCCAGACGTTCAAAGCGTCTGCATCAGCGGAAGGGGGCTTGTCACCTAGCGGTGCTTCAAGGACATAATTCTTCTGTGCAGCAATGAGGATAATCCTCAGGTTACGGACCCAGTCCGTGTAATTGCTACCATCATCTTTCAACTTAGCTTTCTCTAGGAATGCATTAAAATTCAAAGGAACGGTAGCGCGGGCCATTGATCTACAACGACATAGATATGCAAAACTATCAGGACTAAGTTCATGATAAATTAAAGTTCAATTTAATCATATTAATTTAAAGAACTCCCACTTAGATAGACATCCCTCTGGTCATCTAAATGATCACGTGATCCAAATCAACTAAACCATGTCCGATCATCACGTGAGATGGAGTAGTTTTCAATGGTGAACATCTTATGTTGATCATATCTACTATATGATTCACGTTCGACCTTTCGGTCTCCAGTGTTTCGAGGCCATATCTGTATATGCTAGGCTCGTCAAGTTTAACCCGAGTATTCTGCGTGTGCAAATCTGGCTTACACCCGTTGTATTTGAACGTAGAGCTTATCACACCCGATCATCACGTGGTGTCTCGGCACGACGAACTTTCGCAACGGTGCATACTCAGGGAGAACACTTATACCTTGAAATTTAGTAAGGGATCATCTTATAATGCTACCGTCGTTCTAAGCAAAATAAGAAGCATAATAAGATAAACATCACATGCAATCAAAATATGTGACATGATATGGCCATCATCATCTTGTGCTTTTGATCTCCATCTTCAAAGCACCGTCATGATCACCTTCGTCACCGGCTTGACACCTTGATCTTCATCGTAGCATCGTTGTCGTCTCGCCAACTATTGCTTCCACGACTATCGCTACCGCTTAGTGATAAAGTAAAGCAATTACATGGAGATTGCATTTCATACAATAAAGCGACAACCATATGGCTCCTGCCAGTTGCCGATAACTTTACAAAACATGATCATCTCATACAAAACCGTATAACTCATCATGTCTTGACCATATCACATCACAACATGCCCTGCAAAAACAAGTTAGACGTCCTCTACTTTGTTTGTTGCAAGTTTTACGTGGCTGCTACGGGCTTAGCAAGAACCGTTCTTACCTACGCATACAAAACCACAACGATGTTTCGTCAAGTATGTGCTGTTTTAACCTTCACAAGGACCGGGCGTAGCCACACTTGATTCAGCTAAAGTGAGAGAGACAGACACCCGCCAGTCACCTTTAAGTAACGAGTGCTCGTAACGGTGAAACCAGTCTCGCGTAAGCGTACGCGTAATGTCGGTCCGGGCCGCTTCATCTCACAATACCGCCGAAGCAAAGTATGACATGCTGGTAAGCAGTATGACTAGTATCGTCCACAATCTCATTGTGTTCTACTCGTGCATATCATCTACGCATAGACCTGGCTCTGATGCCACTGTTGGGGAACGTAGTATTTTAAAATTTTCCTACGATCACGCAAGATCTATCTACCAGATGCATAGCAACGAGAGGGAAGAGTGTGTCTACGTACCCTCGTAGACCGGGAGCGGAAGCGTCAAGTGACGCGGTTGATGTTGTCAAACTTCTTCGCGATCCAACCGATCAAGCACCGAACGTACGACACCTCCGCGTTCAGCACACGTTCAGCTTGATGACGTCCCACGAGCTCTTGATCCAGTTGAGCTTCACGGGAGAGTTTCGTCAGCACGACGGCGTGGTGACGGATATGATGTGTTCACCGGCGCAGGGCTTCGCCTAAGCTCCGCGACGGTATGACCGAGGTGTGATTCTGTGGAGGGGGGCACCGCACACGGCTAGAACAATTCAACTTGTGTGTCTTTGGGTGCCCCCTGCCCCCGTATATAAAGGAGCAGGGGAGGGAGGCCGGCCGGCCCTTCCTGGTGCGGCTAGGGAAGGAGTCCTACTAGGAATAGGATTGCAATCCTATTCCAAGTAGGATTCACCAAAAGGAAGAAGGGGGAAAGGAATAGGAGAGGTGGCGCCCCCCCAATCCTAGTCCAACTAGGAACCCTAGGTGGGGGCGCCGGACAGCCCTATGGGCTGCCTCTCTCTTTCCCTTTAGGCCCACTATGGACCATCCCCTCTCGTAGGGGGTTCCGGTAACCCCCTCCGGCATTCCCGATAAATCCGAAACTTTTCCGGTATACTTCCGGTGTCCGAATATAGCCGTCCAATATATCAATCTTTATGTCTCGGACATTCCGAGACTCCTCGTCATGTCCGTGATCTCATCCGGGACTCCGAAATACCTTCGGTACATCAATACTCATAAACTCATAATACCGATCGTCATCAAACGTTAAGCGTGCGGACCCTACGGGTTCGAGAACTATGTAGACATGACCGAGACTCATCTCCGGTCAATAACCAATAGCGGAACCTGGATGTTCATATTGGCTCCTACATATTCTACGAAGATCTTTTATCGGTCAGAACCGCATAACTACATACGTTGTTCCTTTTGTCAAACGGTATGGTACTTGCCCGAGATTCGATCGTCGGTATCTCTATACCTAGTTCAATCTCGTTACCGGCAAGTCTCTTTACTCGTTCCGTAACACATCATCTCGTGACTAACTCATTAGTCTTTTGCTTGCAAGGCTTATTGTGATGTGTGTTACCGAGAGGGCCCAGAGATACCTCTCCGACACTCGGAGTGACAAATCCTAATCTTGATCTATGCCAACACCACGAATACTTTCGGAGACACATGTAGAGCATCTTTATGATCACCCAGTTACGTTGTGACGTTTGATAGCACACAAGGTGTTCCTACGGTATTCGGGAGTTGCATAATCTCATAGTCATAGGAACATGTATAAGTCATGAAGAAAGCAATAGCAGTTAAACTAAACGATCATAGTGCTATGCTAACGGATGGGTCTTGTCCATCACGTCATTCTCCTAATGATGTGATCCCGTTGATCAAATGACAACTCATGTCTATGGCTAGGAAACATAACCATCTTTGATCAATGAGCTAGTCTAGTAGAGGCATACTAGGGACATACTGTTTTGTCTATGTATCCACACATGTACTAAGTTTCCGGTTAATACAATTCTAGCATGAATAAAAGACATTTATCATGATATAAGGAAATACAAATAACATCTTTATTATTGCCTCTAGGGCATATTTCCCTCACTTGTTGTGTTCCATTCTCGCACCGTCAATGTCCTCTCTCACTAAGATTTTTGAACACCTGGTCAGCAATCAAGGTGAGCAACCTAAACCATATGGTGTAACCTGGTTATTTTTTAACATTTAGACATTGATACATACCTCAACAATTTTGTACTGGAAGAGGTTGACCTCTTTACCCTGCGAATGAAAGCAAGTGAGCAACCAAGATTAGGAAATACAAGAACAGATTGTGCTGTAACAAAATACCAAAAGTTGCTTCACCTCTGAAACAATGGATCTAACACATTCGGCATGGTGCCCGCTGAACTCAGAGTTCCTAATAAGCCCTGTGATGTTCATTCCATGAGACCATGACGCCTATCTTTAGTACAATTTGGTTACTTTCACAAAGTCAAATATTACGAGGTACAGAAAACGTTAACCACATACCGTGACATGAGATCTTTCACTAATGATAGCAGTCGGGAGAAGTGGTGCTACATGCCTCACAGCAGCACACATCTGTGAACAAAAATCTTTAGAAAGTTGAATGGAAAATTCATTGGTACTGCAACACATATATGGAGCAAATTAAGGAGGAACTGTTTTCCAGTGGCTGAAGTAGATTGGCGGCAAGCATACCTCGTGGTCAGCCCAGGCGTGAGGCTTGAGTACCTTGGGGAAGTAGAGACGTACACACCTTGGGTTGCCTAATGAGCATCCTACTACCGGTCGTGGAGCCCAGATAGAAAATAGAAACTTAGGATGGTGCAGCCTGATAGAGCGTAGAGAAAAGGAGTTGAGCAACATGAAAAAAAAATCAGAATGATTACATGAACTCTCAAAAATAGTATAATATGGCAGAGAGCAAATTGAACAAAAAAAATGAAAAACATACAATTAGTAAGGCAAACCATTCTAACTTCAAAATTTTAGTGAGCCTATCATTCTAAACAATAGTACGTTTACTTAGCGCAGCTATGATATTCTCCCACTGGATCTACAATGTATATTCCATGCCAACAAATATAGTGTGTTTATGTCAGTTAAAAAGGTAAAATACCAAAAATTGGTATAAAAGAGCAAGATAAGATGCTTGTGCGTTTCCAGCATCCACACAAAATGCACGAAGCATGCCCTTGCACATCTCGACAAACGCATGCTTCCCTACTTGAATACCTTGGAGTGACAATGACTGGTGACGTTTCTTTTTGTAGGTCGTATCTTTCTGATCACATAATTGGCATCCTCTTTCAGATTTTGGAGTACAGAAGACTACTGTTCGTACTACTCCTAGCAGGACATACATTAATACATGAAAAGAAGAATGGTTTAAGAACATAACAGAAAATTGTACCTTGCCTCAGGGGAGATGGGCACGGGCTCTGCAGCTTGCAGTGAGCGAGATTCATAGCAGGGGACGGCGGCGGCGGCGGCGGCGGCGGCGTGGCCGCGCACGCAGGCGACCAACACCTACACGAATTTGGCGAGGATGGCCTCCTCTGAGGCCAGGTTGGTGTCCTCTAATCAGCAGCTTGTCAAGCCTCCCAGAACGGCACACATGACTTGGCGGCGGCGCCCGCGCCCGCGCTGGGAGACACGAGGCTGAGCAATAGGGGGCGGACCCCAGGACGCAAGTGCCGCTGGAGGCGTCGGTGGCACACCCCGTAGGAGCGGGCGGAGGGGATCAAGCGAGGGACAGATGGGGGCCTTGCCGGCGCGTGGTCATCCGCGGTGGTGGCACCACCAGATCGGTGCCCGCTAGGGTTTGGGACGAGAAGAGGGAGGGGTTGGAGAAAAGAGAGACGGTGTCGACCGTAGTTTTGTGTCGATTGGCGAGTCGTCGATCTTTTTTCGTAGGTTTTTTTTTTTCGTTCGAGGCATCGCTCCTGGATGCATCGCTCCCTCTTTTGGTTGGGTTTTTATTGCGTTTATTAATTGGTAATGTGTTATCGGTTCCTGCCCGTTTATAACGTGTCTAGTTAGGAAACTTTGGGAAAATTAGGAAAATTTTTATTACGTTATGAATCAATTGATTGTGTCTGGTTACCTTAAGTTAATTGATTGCGTTTGGAAATAATTGATTGTCATGCATTATTGCGTTTGGAAAGAATTGATTGTCAATGCATTAGGAAAAT
>LR738715.1:156944339-156963191 GCA_902687465.1 Secale cereale | reverse complement strand
TAGTTTTGTGTCGATTGGCGAGTCGTCGATCTTTTTTCGTAGGTTTTTTTTTTTCGTTCGAGGCATCGCTCCTGGATGCATCGCTCCCTCTTTTGGTTGGGTTTTTATTGCGTTTATTAATTGGTAATGTGTTATCGGTTCCTGCCCGTTTATAACGTGTCTAGTTAGGAAACTTTGGGAAAATTAGGAAATTTTTTATTACGTTATGAATCAATTGATTGTGTCTGGTTACCTTAAGTTAATTGATTGCGTTTGGAAATAATTGATTGTCATGCATTATTGCGTTTGGAAAGAATTGATTGTCAATGCATTAGGAAAATTAGGATTTGGAATTGATGGTCATAAAACTAAACTTTATTAATTGGTAACGTGTTATCGGTTCCTGCCCATTTATAACGTGTAAACTTTAGGAAAATTAGGAAACTTTTTATTGCGTTTGGAAAGAATTGATTGTGTCTGGTTACCTTAAGTTAATTGATTGCGTTTGGAAAGAATTGATTGTCATGCATGAATCGGGGACGTAAGGGGGGAAACGGAACCTGACTGCGTGCGGTGAGTGGGGTGGGGTTGGGGTGGGTTAATTGTAGCGGAAAAAAACCGGTTGAAAAAAACCCAGACGAGGTGGGACGAAAAAAACCCTGGAACAAAGACTATCAACTGCTCCATTAGGAGTAGAGATTAAGCCAACTCTTGTTTCCCGGGAATAAAAAAGGACACATGGTAGGGAGAAATATACTGTCCCAAACAGGTGCAGTGGTTGCCGAGGGCAGGAGGAAGCGCGAGAACAATGTTAAGGTTTGACGCCACGCAGTCATGAACTATTAATAGAATGTCCACACACCTTTCTTACTGTAATAGGCCGGTGCTAAGCTTTTACACTATAGATTATTGACGGGGTGCATACAAAGACATTTGCACAGGAGACAAAGACGAAGAAGAAAAAGAAAAGAAATCCGCAGCGACTCGTGAAGATCTTGAAAACTAAACGGAATCTACCAAGGTCCTGGCAGTCCATTCCACACTTGTGAACCAAAATTTCCACACAAACAAACAAACAGACAGAGAGAAGCTAAACCAAACGCCCTCGACTCGCCTGTGAGGTGACGCCGCAGCGCCACCGCAGCCAATGGAATTCCACGCAGCGCGACCCGGGCGCCGCGCTGGCGAGCGGCGACGCGTCACCTCCGGTGCACCCGCTCGTGGCGCCGGGAGGCGGGGTGGGACACCCGTCCCGGCCGGCCGGGTGGCCCACCGCGACGTGACGCGAGAGAAAGTTCTCCGCCTCTTCCTTCCGCCCCACTCCGCCTGCGGATCACGAAACCCCGCCCTGTCCCCGTCGGCCTCCCCCACCACTTTCCCGGTTGGATCTTCACCGCGCCCCACCACACCCGGGACAGGCACGTTTTCCTGCTCGGTCCGCTCACCTCCCCTTTCACTTACCTCCGGCGACGGCTGCTCCAGCTTCATCCATCCACTGCGCTTATCATAATCAGACTCGTAATATAATTTTAACCGCCCACCTGATGGAAAGCGGAAACGGACGGGACCGTCGCCGGCCGGACGGACGGGCCAGGGGCCTAATTTCGGTTGTTGGGTTCCTGGTGCGTGCCGATGTGTCACGTGCTTTCGGAGCTCGGCCTCCAAAACGAGAAGGAAGGGGCGGTTTGTAGCTAAAGGACAAGATCAAATGCCGGCCATCATGCTGCCTAAATTGCGTGCCGAGCCCAGCTACATTGGCTGCGTGGCGTGCGGCTTTATTCTGCAAGTTGCAAGCGAGCAAACTAACATGTGCGCAGAAGCTAATATGACATGTGCAAAATATTGGGCACAGCGAGTGGATTGCATTATATAGTACTCACTCGAAATGATTGCATAGTTCCAAAATTTTCGTAGGTTATTTTCAAGGCCATCAGCTGGATGTGGTCGATACTACGCAGGAGGACGACCGAGCGCCCACGGTCTTTGGGTGCAAGTAATCGGGATGATCACTTGGGATTTGTTCAACCGGTTTAGTTGGCGGCCTATTAGTAGGATTTGCCATGCATAAGGCTCATCTCACCGGCGAAGCCACGAAAGGCGTTAAAGCAAATGAAAAAGACATTTTACATGAAGTCCAGTCTATAACAACGTGCTTATTTTTAATATGATAACATAGTTTGTACTATCTGTCTCGTCCAGTTTTTTTTGTGGTAGCTCCGCCACTCACTATCCCTCTGTGTTTTTTTTTTCCACTTACCTTGGGGCAGCCATGTGTGGCAGTATTTTTGTTAACTGTGATGTATTCAGATCAGGAGCTTTCGATAAAAAGGTTGTGTGCATCCCTCGATACAGAAGTCAGGGTGTTTCTTCTCTTTTTGAAAAAGAATATATAGTACTTTCTAAACAAATACCCCCTCAGTTTCTAAATATAAGTCTTTAGAGATTCCAATATGAACTACATACGGATGTATGTAGACATATTTTAAAGTGTAGATTCACTCATTTTGCTCCGTATGTAGTTGATATTGGAATCTCTAAAAAGACTTATATTTAGGCACGAAGGGAGTAGTTTGCAAAAAAAAAAACTTATATTGCGGGACAAAGAAAGTATAAGACGTTTTAGAGACTTAACACAAAGCAACGGTAAGATCCGTGTCGGTTATAACCCAAAATTTGGCATGTTTTAGATTGATTCCTCAAAGGCCACACGATTTGAAAAGCAAGGCACTAAATTTTGGTGTACACTATACGGGTTCTATTATTGATCATACAACATCATTTTCCTCCCCCATCTCCCTCCCACGAAACCTTAAGACCTAGGACGGCAGCGCTGATCTACCTTCTCTCCGACGAGATCACACCCCCTTATCCCTACGTCAACTGCTTCGGCAAAGAGAGGGGGCGAGGATCCCGTTGTGTCGGTCTGTTGGTGGTAGAGTGAGCATTTTAGGTTTTATTCTTGAGTCGTCGGGGGTGAGCTAATGGTGTCACCGTCTGTATGGATTAAGTCCTCCCGCCTTGGCCTCTTGCTGTGATGGCGCATGTTGGCATCACTGTGAGGCGTGTGTGAGGGGATGTGTCCTAGATTTGATTCTCTAGGTTGTTGTTTTTCTTCTACGGGTTTGTCTTGGTTGTGGTGTCCTACGGAGGGATGGCACATTACTGGTCTGTTGGGGAACGTAGTATTTTAAAATTTCCTACGATCACGCAAGATCTATCTAGGAGAAGCATAGCAACGAGCGGGGAGAGTGTGTCCACGTACCCTCGTAGACCGAAAGCGGAAGCGTTTAGTAACACAGTTGATGTAGTCGAACGTCTTCGCGATCCAACCAATCAAGTACCGAACGTACGGCACCTCCGCGATCTGCACACGTTCAGCTCGGTGACGTCCCTCGAACTCTTGATCCAGTTGAGTCCGAGGGAGAGTTTCGTCAGCACGACGGTGTGGTGACGGTGTTGATGAAGTTACCGACGCAGGGCTTCGTCTAAGCACTGCGACAATATGACCGAGGTGTGTAACTGTGGAGGGGGGCACCGCATACGGCTAAGAAATCAACTTGTGTGTCTATGGGGTGCCCCCTCCCCACATATATAAAGGAGGGAGGGAGGAGGAGGCCGTCCTACATGGGGCGCGCCAAGGGGGAGGAATCCTACTCCTAGTAGGAGTAGGTTTCCCCCCTTTCCTAGTCCAACAAGGAGGAGAAGGAAGGAGGAAGGGGAGAGAAGGAAGGAGGGGGCGCCGCCCCCACCCCTTGTCCAATTCGGACTAGGGGGCGCGCGCCACCTCCTGGCCGGCCCTCTTTCCTATAGGGCCCATGGTGGCCAATTAACCTCCCGGGAGGGTTCCGGTGACCCTCCGGCACTCTGATTTTATCCGAAACTCTCTGGAACACTTCCGGTGTCTGAACAACATGGTCCAATATATCAATCTTTATGTCTCGACCATTTCAAGACTCCTCATCATGTCCGTGATCTCATCCGGGACTCCTAACAACCTTCTGTACATCAAAATACATAAACTCATAATACGATCGTCATCAAACGTTAAGCGTGCGGACCCTACAAGTTCGAGAACTATGTAGACATGACCGAGACACCTCTTCGGTCAATAACAAATAGCGGAACCTGGATGCTCATATTGGCTCATACATATTCTACGAAGATCTCTATCGGTCAAACCGCACAACAACATATGTTGTTCCTTTGTCATCGGTATGTTACTTGCCCGA
Organism: Secale cereale; assembly: GCA_902687465.1. Classification (NCBI taxonomy): domain Eukaryota; kingdom Viridiplantae; phylum Streptophyta; class Magnoliopsida; order Poales; family Poaceae; genus Secale; species Secale cereale. Next base: position 156,958,983 of record LR738715.1, on the reverse strand, counting down.
GATTCGATCGTCGGTATCATCATACCTTGTTCAATCTTGTTACCGGCAAGTCTCTTTACTCTTTCCGTAATACATCATCTCGTGACTAACTCATTAGTCGTTTGCTTGCAAGGCTTATTAGGATGTGTATTATCGAGATGGCCCAGAGATACCTTTCCGACACTCGGAGTGACAAATCCTATTCTCGATCTATGCCAACACCACAAACACCTTTGGAGACACCTGTAGAGCATCTTTATAATCACCCAGTTACGTTGTGATGTTTGATAGCACACCAGGTGTTCCTTCAGTATTCGGGAGTTTCATAATCTCCTAATCAGAGGAACATGTATAATTCATGAAGAAAGCAATAGCAGTAAAACTAAACGATCATAGTGCTAAGCTAACGAATGGGTCTTGTCCATCACATCATTCTCCTAATGATGTGATCCCATTGATCAAATGACAACACATGTCAATGGTTAGGAAACATAACCATTTTTGATTAACGATCTAGTCTAGTGGAGGCATACTAGGGACACTCTGTTTTGTCTATGTATTCACACATGTATCAAGTTTCCGGTTAATACAATTCTAGCATGAATAAAAGACCTTTATCATGATATACAAGGAAATATAAATAACAACTTTATTATTTCCTCTAGGGCATATTTCCTTCAGTCTCCCACTTGCACTAGAGTCAATAATCTAGATTACATAGTAATGATTCTAACACCCATGGAGTCTTGGTGCTGATCATGTTTTGCTCGTGGAAGAGGCTTAGTCAACGGGTCTGCAACATTCAGATCCGTATGTATCTTGCAAATTTTATGTATCCCTCCTTGACTTGATCGCGGATGGAGTTGAAGCGTCTCTTGATGTGCTTGGTTCTCTTGTGAAACCTGGATTCCTTCGCCAAGGCTATTACACCTAGATCGGATATGAACTCCTTCATCCAGACTCCTTCATTTGCTACTTCTGAAGCAGCTATGTACTCCGCTTCACACGTAGATCCCGCCACGACGGTCTGCTTGGAACTGTACCAACTGACAGCTCCACCGTCCAACAAAAATACGTATTCGGTTTGTGACTTGGAGTCATCCGGATCAGTGTCAAAGCTTGAATCGACGTAACCGTTTACGACGAGCTCTTTATCACCTCCATAAACGAGAATCATATCCTTTGTCCTTTTCAGGTACTTCAGGATGTTCTTGACCGCTTGAAAGCACAAGTGCTCCCTGGGTGATTTTGGTAATTAATGTCAACATATCTCTTGTTGGACTAATGTTTTCATCTAGTATATTTCAGACAAGTTCAACAAATGGAGTGGCATGGACTAGAGGATGTGGAACCCCTCTAGATGATAAGGACAAATGATTGGCTCAAGCTCAAAGCTCAGGACTCTACATTTTATATTTTAGTAATCCAAGATCACATTGAGTCCATAGGAAAGCCAATACTATTAAAAGGGGATGAGGTGTTGCTTAATGGCTTGCTTGCTCAAAATGCTTAGAGATATGCTCCAAAACTCTCAATCATTTTCCCACATGCACATATGTCCAAAACCAAAAGTCAAACTCGGCCCCACCGAAAAGTTCTATCCGGCACCACCGAGTTCATTTGACATAGCCACTGCCAGAAACCCTAATCATTTCGGTCTCACCAAAAGGGATCTCGGTCTCACCGAGATGGGATTGCAAACTCTCTGTTGCCTATTGCAATATTTTCGGTCTAACCGAGATGTGCGATCGATCCCACCGAGTTCGCAATGCAAACTCTCTGTTACCTCTTCGTAATGTTTCGGTCTAACCGAAATAGGCGAATCGGTCCCATCGAGTTTGCCTGACCAACCCTCTGTGTGCTTATTACCGAAATCGGTCCCACTGAGTTTGTGTAATCGGTCTCACCGAGATTACGTTATGCCCTAACCCTAATGAAATCGGTCCTACCGAGTTGATCATATCGGTCCCACCAAATAACCTAACGGTCACATTATGAACTAAATCGGTCTGACCGAGTTCTCTGAATCGATCCCACCGAGTTTGGTAAATTGTGTGTAACGGTTAGATTTTGTGTGGAGGCTATATACACCCCTCCACCCACTCTTCACTCGTGGAGAGAGCCATCAGAACATACCTACACTTCCATCATACATGTTCTAAGAGAGAACCACCTACTCAAGTGTTGAGATCAAGATATTCCATTCCTACCATATGAATCTTGTTCTCTAGCCTTCCCAAGTTGCTTTCCACTCAAATCATTCTTCCACCATATCGAAATGTGTGAGGAGCTGTTTGAGTGTTGGGGAGACTATCATTTGAAGCATTTGAGCAAGGAGTTCATCATCAACACACCGTATGTTACCTTTTGGAGAGTGGTGTCTCCTAGATTGGTTAGGTGTCACTTGGGAGCCTCCGACGAGATTGTGGAGTTGAACCAAGGAGTTTATAAGGGAAAGGAGATCGCCTACTTCGTGAAAATCTACCCTAGTGAGGCAAGTCCTTCGTGGGCGATGGCCATGATGGGATAGACAAGGTTGATTCTTCGTGGACCCTTCGTGGGTGGAGCCCTCCGTGGACTCGCGCAGCTGATATGTCTCCAACGTATCTATAATTTTTGATTGTTCCATGCTATTATTTATGATGTTTTGGATGTTTAATGGGCTTTGTCATACACTTTTATATTATTTTTGGGACTAACCTACTAACCCAAAGGCCCAGTCCAGATTGCTGTTTTTTTGCCTGTTTCAGGGTTTTACAGAAAAGGGATATCAAACGGAGTCCAAACGGAATGAAACCTTCGGGAGAGATATTTTTGGAGAAAATCACGCACAGGAGACTTGAGAACCACGGAGTAGGGCTTACGTGGTGCCCACGAGGGTGGGAGGCGCGCCCATCAACGGAGTAGGACTTGAGACCCCACGGAGTAGGACTTGAGAACCACGGAGTTGACATCGTATTTGTGGCAAAGCCACCATCCCGGTACACTGCCGGAGGCATTCATGTAGAGTCATACTTGTTGTAGTATCGAGTTGTAATAAAAGTGTGGTGATCATAATTATTAGAGAATTGTCCCATGTGAGGAAAGGCCAATAAAAAAAGAGATGGCCCAAAAAAATAGAGAGGGGCTAATAAAAAAAAGAGAAAGCCCCTCGAAAAAAATGAGAGAAAAGAGAGAAGGGACGATTGCTACTATCTTTTTCCACACTTGTGCTTCAAAGTAGCACCATGTTCTTCATGATAGAGAGTCTCATGTTTAGTCACTTTCACATACTAGTGGGAATTTTCATATTAGAACTTGGCTTGTATATTCCAACGACGGGCTTCCTCAAATGCCCTAGGTCTTCGTGAGCAAGCAAGTTGGATGCACACCCACTAGTTTCTTTTGTTGAGCTTTCATACATACTTAGCTCTAGTGCATCCGTTGCATGGCAATCCCTACTCACTCACATTGATATCTATTGATGGGCATCTCCATAGCCCGTTGATACGCCTAGTCGATGTGAGACTATCTTCCTCTTTTTTGTCTTCTCCACAACCACTTCTATTCCACCCATAGTGCTATATCCATAGCTCATGCTCATGTATTGCGTGAAAGTTGAAAGGTTTGAAAAGATAGAGCATGAAAACAAGTGCTTGGCTGGAATCGGGGTTGTGCATGATATGAATATTTTGTGTGATGAAGAGGGAGCATAGCCAGACCATATGATTTTGTAGGGATAACTTTCTTTAGCCATAGTATTTTGAGAAGACATGATTGCTTTGTTAGTATGCTTGAAGTATTATTATTTCTTATGTCAATATAGACTTTTATGTTGAATCTTTCATATCTGAACATTCATGCCACAATTAAGAGAATTACATTGAAAAACTATATTGGTTAGCATTCCACATCAAAAATTCTTTCTTTATCATTTACCTACTCGAGGACGAGCAAGAATTAAGCTTGGGGATGCTTGATACGTCTCCAACGTATCTATAATTTTTTATTGTTCCATGCTATTATTTATGAAGTCTTGGATGTTTAATGGGCTCTATCATACACTTTTATATCATTTTTGGGACTAACCTACTAACCCAAAGGCCTAGTCCAGATTGCTGTTTTTTGCCTGTTTCAGGGTTTTGCAGAAAAAGAATATCAAACGGAGTCCAAACGGAATGAAACCTTCGCGAGAGATATTTTTGGAGAAAATCACGCACGGAGAACTTGAGAACCACGTCAGAAGAGCCAAGAGGGGCCCATGAGGGTGGGGTGCGCGGCTCCCTTCCCAGGGCGCGCCCCTGCCTCGTGGGGCCCCCGTGACTCCCCCGGTGTCCTCCTTCCTCCTATATAAGTCTACGTACCCCGAAACCTTCGACAACAGAGAGAAAACCCCAATTCCACCGCCGTAACCTTCTGTTCCTGTGAGATCCCATCTTGGAGCCTGTTCCAGAGCTCCACCGGAGGGGATCCATCACGGAGTTCTTCATCATCATCATCATCGCCCTCACAATGAGTTGTGAGTAGTTTACCACAGACCTTCGGGTCCATAGCTAGTATCTAGATGGCTTCTTCTCTCTCTGGATCTCAATACAAAGTTCTCCTCGGTCTTCGAGGAGATCTATTCGATGTAATCTCTTTTTGTGGTGTGTTTGTCGGGATCCGATGAATTGTGAGTTTATGATCAAGATTATCTATGAGAAATATTTGGTTCTTCTCTGAAATTTTTATGTGTGCTCATAATATCCTTGGAAGTCTCTTCGAATTATTGGTTTGGTTTGGCTACTAGATCTATAGTTCTTGCAATGGGAGAAGTGCTTGGATTTGGGTCCAATCTTGCGGTGTCCTTTCCCAGTGACAGTAGGGGCAGCAAGGCACGTATTGTATTGTTGCCATTGGGGATAAAAAGATGGGGTTTATATCATATTGTTTGAGTTTATCCCTCTACATCATGTCATCTTGCTTAAGGCGTTACTTTGTTCTTATGAACTCAATACACTAGATGCATGCCGGATAGCGGTCGATGTATGGAGTAATAGTAGTAGATGCAGAATCGTTTCGGTCTACTTGTCTCGGACATGATGCCTATATACAATGATCATGCCTAGATAGTCTCATAATTATTCGCTTTTCTATCAATTGCTCGACAGTAATTTGTTTACCCGCCGTAGAATATCGCTATCATGAGAGAAGCCACCAGAGAACACTATGCCCCCCGGGTCTATTCTCAACATACCAATCTACATCTACTTTACTTTTATTGCTTTTATTTTCTGTTCTTATAAACAAAAATACCAAAAATATAAACTATCATTTCTATCAGATCTCACTCTCGTAAGTGACCGTAAAGGGATTGCCAACCCTTATCGCGTTGGCTGCGAAGTTCTTATTTGTTTGTGCAGGTGCGAGGGACTCGCGCGTGGTCTCCTACTGGATTGATACCTTGGTTCTCAAAAACTGAGGGAAATACTTATGCTACTGTGCTGCATCTCCCTTTCCTCTTCGAGGGAATACAACACAAGCTCGAGAAGTAGCACTCATGAATTTAGATTTATCATGAAAGAGGCCAAAGAAATCTTTGCTCATTGTGGGGTAGATGCCGGTCGACCTCCCATAGAGTCTATCTTGTTTAATCAAGAAGACATAATGCGGTTGCGATCTCCTGATCATGTTGCTTTTAATGAAAACCTTAGAAAAAAGGTTCCTACCGATGTCTTGGTTGATAGAATTTATGAGATGAATGATGATTTTGCTATTCAAAACAATGGGTTAGTCTTCTCCCTTGAGCAGAGGCTTATGAACTTCTGCCAAAAGAACGCCTATAATGATGAATTGGTTGTTCACTACAAAGGGCCAAAAGAGGAACCTATTCCTCCTGAGATTGATGTGGGGGACTTTTGTCCCATTAAATTTAGCCCTTTTGATTACTTTTGCTTGCCACAAAGGAAACTTGCTGCTGAACGTAGGGAATATGAGATGAGCTTTCGTGACATATCATATCATTATGGCAATACCTAGATCTATCCATGTATCGTGCCTAGCTAGGGGCGTAAAACGATAGCGCTTGTTGGGAGGCAACCCAATTATATATTTTTTGTTTTTGCTTCTGTTTAGGAATAAATATTGCATCTAGCTTCTATTTAGATGTGGTTTTGTGTTTTGTTTAGTGTTTGTGCCAAGTAGAACCTTTGGGAAGACTTGTGTGAAGTTTATGTGATCTTGCTGTGAAAAACAGAATCATTAGCGTTCGCTAGAATGGTCACCAGATTCTACTGAAGCGTGCTATTTAGTTGATTCCTTTTGCATATGATTAATAGACACATTTCTCACGTTTACCAATTTATTTTGAATTTTTTGGAGGTACAGAAGTATGCAAAACCTGCAGATTACTACAAACTGTTCTGTTTTTGATAGATTCTATTTTTCGTGTGTTGTTTGCTTATTTCAATGCATCTATGAGTAATATTGGGAAGTATGAACCTTAGAGAAGTTGTAATACAGTAGGTTTAACACCAATATAAACAAATAATGAATTCATTGTAGCACCTTTGAGTAGTGGTTTGCTTTCTTATACTAACGGAGCTCACGAGATTTTTGTCTAAGTTTTGTGTTGTGAAATTTTCAAGTTTTGAGTATTGCTTTGATGGACTATGGAACAAAGAGTGGCAAGAGCCTAAGCTTGGGGATGCCCATGGCACCCCAAGGTAAAATTCAAGGACAACCAAAAGCCTAAGCTTGGGGATTCCCCGGGAAGGCATCCCCTCTCCCGTCTTCATCCATCGGTAACTATACTCGGAGCTACTCCCTCCGTCCCATAATAAGTGATGCAAAAGTGACTCAACTTTACACTAAAGTTAGTGCAAAGTTGAGTCACTTTTGCGTCACTTATTTTGGGACGGAGGGAGTATATTTTTATTCACCACATGATATGTGTTTTACTTGGAGCGTCTTGTATAATTTGAGTCTTTGCTTGTTAGTTTGCCACAATTATCCTTGTTGGACACACCTATTTGAGAGAGTTAAATATGGCCTAGGAATTGTTAGAACACTCTATGTGCTTCACTTATATCTTTTGAGTTGAATAGTTTTTGCTCTAGTGCTTCACTTATATCTTTTAGAGCACGGTGGTGATAATATTTTGAAGAAATTGTTGAACTCTCATGCTTCACCTATACCCATTTGAGAGTCTATTAAAACAGCATGGTAATGTGCTTAGGCTATAAAACTAGTCTTCACATGATAGACATCCAATATCAATGTAGTAAAAACTTTCACACTAAGTGCATTGAATATGATGAGAAGGTGGATGCTTGATAATTGTTTTGAGATATGAGGATAGTGATATTAGAGCCATGCTAGTGGAGTTATCATGTAATTGAGAAATACTTGTGTTAAGGTTAGTGATTCCCGTAGCATGCACATATGGTGAACCGCTATGTGACGAAGTTAGAGCATGAGGTATTTGTAAAGTGTCAACCTTTGTGTGGAGGTCGGGGGCGCGCGATGGTTAACTCCTACCAACCTCCCCCCTAGGAGCATGTGTTGATTGCTTTTTTTGATGACTCGTAAATTTTGGCAATAAGTATATGAGTTCTTTATGACTAATGTTGAGTCCAAGGATATTACGCACTCTCACCCTTCCACCATTGCTAGCCTCTATTGTATTGCGCAACTTTCGCCGGTACCATACACCCACTATATATCCTTCCTCAAAACAGCCACCATACCTACCTATCATGGCATTTCCATTGCCATTCCGAGATATATTGCCATGCAACTTCCCACCGTTCCGTTCATATGACACGCTTCATATTGCCATATTACCATGCATGATCATGTAGTTGACATCGTATTTGTGGCAAAGCCACCATGCATAATTATTCATACATGTCACTCTTGATTCATTGCACATCCCGGTACACCGCCGGAGGCATTCATATAGAGTCATACTTTGTTCTAGTATAGAGTTGTAATATCGAGTTGATATTCAATGAAAGTGTGATGATCATCATTATTAGAGCATTGTCCCATGTGAGGAAAGGCTAAATCAATAAAGCCCCTCCACAAGAAAAAAGAAGAAGAAAAAAAGGCCAAAAAAGAAAGGCCCAAAAAAGGGAAAAAAGAAAGAAAAAGGGACAATTGCTACTATCTTTTTCCCACTTGTGCTTCAAAGTAGCACCATGTTCTTCATGATAGAGAGTCTCATGTTTAGTCACTTCATATACTAGTGGGAATTTTCATTATAGAACTTGGCTTGTATATTCCAACGATGGGCTTCCTCAAATGTGCTAGGTCTTCGTGAGCAAGCAAGTTGGATGCACACCCACTAGTTTCTTTTGTTGAGCTTGCATACATATTTAGCTCTAGTGCATCTGTTGCATGGCAATCCCTACTCACTCACATTGATATCTATTGATGGGCATCTCCATAGCCCGTTGATACGCCTAGTCGATGTGAGACTATCTCCCTCCTTTTTGTCTTCTCCACAACCACCTCTCTATTCCACCCATAGTGCTATGTCCATGGCTCACGCTCATGTATTGCGTGAAAGTTGAAATGTTTAAAAGAACAGAGTATGAAAACAAGTGCTTGGCTGAAATCGGGGTTGTGCATGATATGAATATTTTGTGTGATGAATAGGGAGCATAGCCAGACTATATGATTTTGTAGGGATAACTTTCTTTAGCCGTAGTATTTTGAGAAGACATGATTGCTTTGTTAGTATGCTTGAAGTATTATTATTTCTTATGTCAATATAGACTTTTGTCATAAATCTTTCAGATCTGAACATTCACGCCACAATTAAGATAATTACATTGAAAAACTATGTTGGTTAGCATTCCACATCAAAAATTCTGTTTTTATCATTTACCTACTCGAGGACGAGCAGGAATTAAGGTTGGGGATGCTTGATACATCTCCAACGTATCTATAATTTTTTATTGTTCCATGCTATTATTTATGATGTTTTGGATGTTTAATGGGCTTTGTCATACACTTTTATATTATTTTTGGGACTAACATACCAACCCAAAGGCCCAGTCCAGATTGTTGTTTTTTGCCTGTTTCAGGGTTTTACAGAAAAGGGATATCAAACGGAGTCCAAACGGAATGAAACCTTGGGGAGAGATATTTTTGGAGAAAATCATGCTCGAGAGACTTGAGAACCACGCAGTAGGGCTTACGTGGTGCCCATGAGGGTGGGGGGTGCCTCCCTGCCTCGTGGGTCCCACGTATGGCCCCGGTGCCCTCTTTCCTCCTATATATGCCTACGTACCCCGAAACCATCAGAACAACAGAGAAAACCCTAGTTCCACCGCCGTAACCTTCTGTTCCCGTGAGATCCTATCTTGGGGCCTGTTCCGGAGCTCCGCCGGAGGGGGGATCTACCACGGAGTGCTTCTACATCATCATCATCTCCTCACCATGAGTTGTGAGTAGTTTACCACAGACCTTCCGGTCCATAGCTAGTATCTAGATGGCTTCTTCTCTCTCTTTGGATCTCAATACAAAGTTCTCCTCGGTCTATGAATCTCTTTTTGCGATGTGTTTGTCGAGATCCGATGAATTGTGCGTTTATGATCAAGATTATCTATGAGAAATATTTGGTTCTTCTCTGAACTCTTTATGTATGATTATAATATCCTTGCAAGTCTCTTCGAATTATTGGTTTGATTTGGCCTATTAGATCTATAGTTCTTGCAATGGGAGAAGTTCTTGGCTTTGGGTTCAATCTTGCGGTGTCCTTTCCCAGTGACAGTAGGGGAACCAAGGCACGTATTGTATTGTTGCCATCGAGGATAAAAAGATGGGGTTTATATCATATTGCTTGAGTTTATCCCTCTACATCATGTCATCTTGCTTAAGGCGTTACTCTGTTCTTATGAACTCAATACACTAGATGCATGCTGGATAGCGGTCGATGTGTGGAGTAATAGTAGTAGATGCAGAATCGTTTCGGTCTACTTGTCTCGGACGTGATGCCTATATATAATGATCATGCCTAGATAGTCTCATAATTATTCGCTTTTTCTATCATTTGCTCGACAGTAATTTGTTTACCCGCTGTAGAATATCGCTATCATGAGAAAAGCCACTAGAGAACACTATGGCCCCCGGGTCTATTCTCAACATATCAATCTACACCTACTTTACTTTTTCCGCTTTTACTTTCTGTTCTTATAATTAAAAATACCAAAAATATCAAACTATCATCTCTATCAGATCTCACTTTCGTAAGTGACCGTAAAGGGATTGACAACCCCTTATCGCGTTGGCTGTGAAGTTGTTATTTATTTGTGCAGGTGCGAGGGACTCGCGCATGGTCTCCTACTAGATTGATACCTTGGTTCTCAAAAACTGAGGGAAATACTTACGCCACTGTGATGCATCTCCCTTTCCTCTTCAAGGTAATACAACACAAGCTCGAGAAGTAGCAAGAAGAATTTCTGGCGCCGTTGTCGGGGAGGCTTACGCAAAAGTCATATACCAAGTACCTATCACAAACCCTTATTCTTCGCATTACATTTTTTGCCTCTCGTTTTCCTCTCCCCCACTTCACCCTTGCCGTTTTATTTGCCCTTCTTCTGTCGCGTGTTTATCGTTCGCTCGCCCTCATGTGTGAGATGGGGGACGATTTTATCGAGAAGGGTAGCAATGTCGAGGGCAACGTCTATGTTGAGCCCTCGGATGAAACTACCACTTTACATATTAAGAAGTTCCGGGTTGGTAGTGGTAATACCATTGGAAAATGAGTTGTTCAATACTTCTTTACTTGTGCCGGTGCTTTTCCCACTATGGGTGGCTCTATTCTTCAAGACTTCTTTACTTGTTCCGGTGAATAGCATTTGAACAAGTACATTGATAATCCTTGTATGCCCCCCATTGATGCTTCGAATCCTACTTTCAATGAGAAACTTGACATGGTTCGAAATCTTAGGACTGTTAATCTTATCACTAGAGGATTGCCTAGAAACTTGCTTGTATGTTTGCCAACTTTTGAGTGTGCTTATACTATATGGGGATTTCTAGAGGAACGATTCCCAAATTATTCCTTGAAAAATCTAGACGAGATTCTCCATAAGTCTATTGCCTTAAATAAGAGAGTACTAGTGATCCTAAGTTTGGTGATTGTTTGTTTGAGCTTCGTGAACTCGTGCATGCCAAAGGAGATGTTGGAATAATTAGCAATATCATTTCCGAAGTCATTAGTATTCATAGAGATGAACATTGTTATGGTCATACTTCTAATGAATCACTCTCTCTAGGTGTTGATCAATCACATGACGATGAGGAACATGGATACTACAATGAGGATGATCTTGATGAACAAATGAGACATTTCGGTCTTATGGCAAATCTTCGTGGTTACACAGCCGGAGGAAAGGAATGGGTGCTTGATAGTGGTTGCATGGATCACATGACGGGAGATAATGACATGTTTGATGAGCTTGCTAGGAATGATGGTCCACGAAAGTATGTTACCTTTGGTGACAACTCTAAGGGTAAAGTTGTTGGCCTTGGTAAGGTGGCCATATCCAACGATACCTCAATTAAGAATGTCATGCTTGTAGAATCTCGCGGATATAATCTTCTCTCTGTGTCTAGACTAGCTGATTTTGATTTAAATGTGCTATTCAATCATGTTGACTGCCAAGTCTTTCGTAGAGATAATCATAATATGGTCTTTATCGGCATTCGTAGAGGTGACCTATACATTGTTGACTTCACTAAGAAAGCCCAACCTCGCACTTGTTGTATTGCTAAATCTTCTAAAGGTTGGTTGTGGCATAGAAGGTTAGGTCATGTCAGCATGAGAAATCTTGATAAGCTAATTAAAGGTGATCATATCCTTGGTGTTAAAGATGTTATATTTGACAAGGATAGACTTTGCAGTGCTTGTCAAGCAGGAAAACAAGTTGGAGGAAGTCATCCCGTGAAGAACATCATGACTACTGAGCTACTTCACATTGATCTTTTTGGTCCCAATGCTTACAAAAGCCTCGGTGGTAACTCTTTTAGATTAGTCATTGTTGATGATTTTTCAAGATTTACGTGGGTGTTCTTTCTTGATGATAAATCGCAAGTCCAAAAGATCTTCAAAAACTTTGCTAGGAAGGCCCAAAATCAATTTGAAGTGAAGATCAAGAAGGTTCGCAGCGACAACGGAGTTCAAGAACGCAAATGTGGATACCTTTCTTGACGAAGAAGGGATTTCACATGAGTTATCGGCTACATACACGCCTCAACAAAATGGAGTTGTTGAGAGGAAGAATCGGGCACTCATCGAAATGGCAAGAACGATGCTTGATGAATACAAGATGCCAAGACACTTTTGAGCGGAAGTGGTTGAGACAGCTTGTCATGCAAAAAATGGCTTGTATCTTCACAAGCTTCTCGGCAAGACGGCATACGATCTTCTCACCGGTAACAAACCCCAAGTTGGATACTTTCGAGTATTCGGCTCAAAGTGCTACATTCTTGATAAGCATCGTCGTTCTAAATTTGCTCCTAAATCTCATGAAGGTTTCCTACTTGGTTATGGCTCAAACTCTCACACTTACCGTGTCTACAACAATTTCACCCGAAAGGTTGAAGAGACGGTAGATGTGAAGTTTGATGAATATAATGGCTCGCAAATAGAGCAATCTCCAATTGATGTAGGAGATAAAGATCCTTCGGAAGCAATCCAAGACTTATCTATTGGCAAGATCCATCCAACAGAGGTGAAAGAGAGTACTTCATCTGTCCATGTGGAAGCTCCTACCTCACGACAAGGTGAACCACAAGTTGACTTGGAGGCATCCACAAGTGGGACACACCATGACGAAGGAAACGAGGATGTGCACCAAGATGAACTTCATCGACCTCCTTCTCCACCTCCACAAGGGGACAACAACAACAAAGAACAAGGACAAGAAGAAGACGAAGAAGAAGATGAAGAAGATGTTCCACCCCGATCCAAGCAAAAGCTTTCAAGAGTTAGAGCAAGAATTGCTAGAGATCATCCCGTAGAGCAAATCTACAATGATATCCAAACCGGGAGAATCACTCGCTCTAAATCTCGCTTAGCTAACTTTTGTGAGCATTACTCCTTCATATCTAACCTTGAACCTATGAAGGTTGAAGATGCTCTTGATGATCCGGATTGGGTGAACGCTATGCACGAAGAGCTACACAACTTTGAGAGAAATCAAGTGTGGACATTGGTCGAAAAGCCCGACAACAACCACAACATTATTGGTACCAAATGGGTGTTTCGCAACAAGCAAGACGAAGATGGTCAAGTCGTCCGCAACAAAGCACGTCTCATCGCCCAAGGCTACACTCAGGTCGAAGGTATGGACTACGGTGAGACATACGCCCCCATTGCTAGACTTGAATCCATTCGCATCTTGCTTGCCTATGCTAATCACCATGATATCACCTTGTACCAAATGGACATTAAAAGTGCTTTTCTCAACAGTGAAATTGAGGAGGAAGTTTATGTTAAACAACCTCCCGGCTTTGTCAATCCCAAGAAACCCAATCATGTTGACAAACTTCACAAAGCTCTTTATGGTCTTAAACAAGCTCCTAGAGCATGGTATAAATGCTTGACCAAGTTCCTTATTGAAAAAGGCTTTGAGATTGGAAAAATAGATTCCACTCTTTTTTACTAAAAGGGTTAATGGTGAATTATTTGTGTGCCAAATTTATGTTTATGATATCATATTTGGTTCTACTAACCCTCATTTTAGTGAAAGGTTTGGAAAGCTAATGTCGGAAAAGTTTGAGATGTCTATGATGAGTGAACTCAAGTTCTTTCTTGGTTTGCAAATTAAGCAAACTAAGGAGGGTACCTTTGTCTCTCAAACAAAGTATACCAAGGACTTGTTCAAGAAGTTCAACATGCAAGAATGCAAAGGTATGACTACACCCATGCCTACTAGTGGACATCTTGACTTGACTAAGGATGGCGAAACTGTTGATCAAAAGGTTTACCGCTCTATGATTGGTTCATTATTATATCTATGTGCCTCCCGTCCCGATATTATGCTAAGTGTGTGCATGTGTGCACGATACCAAGCGGCTCCTAAAGAATGTCATCTTAAGTCTGTGAAAAGGATAGTGAGATACTTAATACATACACCAAATTTTGGCATTTGGTATCCTAAGAGGTCCTCTTTTGATCTTGTTGGCTACTCTGATTCATACTATGCCGTGACAAGGTTGATAGAAAGTCCACTTCGGGTACTTGTCAATTTCTTGGTAAATCTCTTGTGTCTTGGTCCTCCAAGAAACAAAACACGTTTGCCCTTGTTTTGGACTCTAACTTGCATGATTTGAATGGAACTAACATGGACTGACGCAGTTTTCAGTAGAATTGCCATGGTGTTATTTTTGTGCAGAAATAAAAGTTCTCGGAATGACCTGAAATTCAACGGAGAGTTATTTTAGAATATATAAAAAATATCTGCGAAAAGAACCAAGCTAGGGGGCCACACCCTGTCCATGAGGGTGGGAGGCGTGCCCCCTCCCCCTGGGCGCGCCCCTTGCCTCGTGGGCCCCCTGTTGCTCCAATGACGTATCCCCCGACTCCATATATTCACTTTCGGGGAGAGAAAAATTAGCCCGTCATCTTGGTGTGCCTATACATGAAAATGATGAACCATTACTACCTGCCTATTTAGATTATAATGCTATG
>LR738715.1:156907516-156944329 GCA_902687465.1 Secale cereale | reverse complement strand
TTGGACTCTAACTTGCATGATTTGAATGGAACTAACATGGACTGACGCAGTTTTCAGTAGAATTGCCATGGTGTTATTTTTGTGCAGAAATAAAAGTTCTCGGAATGACCTGAAATTCAACGGAGAGTTATTTTAGAATATATAAAAAATATCTGCGAAAAGAACCAAGCTAGGGGGCCACACCCTGTCCACGAGGGTGGGAGGCGTGCCCCCTCCCCCTGGGCGCGCCCCTTGCCTCGTGGGCCCCCTGTTGCTCCAATGACGTATCCCCCGACTCCATATATTCACTTTCGGGGAGAGAAAAATTAGCCCGTCATCTTGGTGTGCCTATACATGAAAATGATGAACCATTACTACCTGCCTATTTAGATTATAATGCTATGGTTAGCCATCGGTTTGTAGAGAGGGATGAACAATCCCTCCAGTATCGACTAATCTTTGACAGGCGTCACATAGTCCATATTGCTCTCCCTGCTCCTACCTTCTTTGACTTTCAAGCAAAAGGGAGATATATTATAACCAGGGAGGAGGCAAATGAGTATAAGGAGACAATGAGAGCAGCTCATCTCCAGGATGCAGCTCGCCAGGCAGTAGCCGCTGCATCTCAGTACAACCCCAACTACGACTTTGGATATCCGTCAGGCCAGTACTGGCCATAGACCAACTTAGGCCAAAAGCCTAAGCTTGGGGGAGTACGTGTTTCTCACCGACATTACATTCATGTTCACACACTTATTCCAGTAGACGATGCTCACACTCTTTCAATGTACTATCCATGCTAGTTTCAATTCTTTTCTTAGTCTTTTTCTTGTGTGTTAGAAAACCTTAAGAAAAACAAAAAGAAATTAGTTGTAGCTTTTAGCTCGTTTACTTTCCATGCTTGTAGTAGTAGTAATTAAAACAAAACCCAAAAAGATTTCTCGTTCTTCTTTTGCTTGTTGGGAGCTTTCCCGTGTAAATAGTTTCTTTTCTTTTCTTTAGGGTCAAGAGGAGAAGACCATGATGAAAATGTTTAGTGGCTCTCATATGCTTTATTGTTGATTTAACCAAGAGCCATATTACCTTGTCTTCTCCCTTGTATTAAATGCTTGTAGATTCCAGCTTAGTCCAATGCACGTGCACTATTATTATTATCCACACCGTTCGGTCGTGCGAGTGAAAGGCAATAAGGATGATATATAATGAACTAATTGAGATGAGAAAAGCTGGTATGAACTCGATCTCTCTTGTTTTTGTAAATATGATAGTTCATCATTCCTGATTCAGCCTATTATAAATGAAACATGCTTGCAATGACAATTAGAGATCATAGCTGCTTATGCCATGCTTAATTAGCTAGGAGTTTATAATGGTCTATCTTGCATGCCAGCATGATATTAAAATGGTTGTGATGTGGTATGATAGGGTGGTATCCTCCTTTGAACGATTCAAGAGGTTTGACTTGGCACATGTTCACGCATGTAGTTGAAACAAAATCAACATAGCCTCCACGACATTTATGTTCATGGTGATTTATATCCTACTCATGCTTGCATTCATTGTTGATTAATTTTAATGCATGTTCATGACTGTTGTCGCTCTCTAGCTGGTCGCTTCCCAGTCTCTTTCTAGCCTTCACCTGTACTAAGCGGGAATACTGCTTGTGCATCCACTTCCATAACCCCAAAGTTATTCCATATGAGTCTACCATACCTTCCTATATGGAGTATCTACCTGCCGTTCCAAGTAAATTTGTATGTGCCAAACTCTAAACCTTCAAATAAAATTCTGTTTTGTATGCTCCAACAGCTCATGTATTAACTAGGGTTGTCTATATCTTCCATGCTAGGTGGGTTATTCTCACGATGAGTGGACTCCGCTCATGATTCATGAGGAAATGGCTGGTTACCGGGATGCCCAGTCCCATGCTCAAATTATAATAATTAAACAAACTCCCACAGGGCTGTTGCTTGTTTGGACTGTACCTCGTGGATTCGGATGGCCGTGGAGTGTGCTTGTTGGTGGTTGGGGGAGTATAAACTTTACCATTCTGTTTGGGGACCGCCTATAATGTGTGTAGCATGGAAGATATCAAGATTCTTGGTTGTTATGTTGACAATGAGAGTATACCGCTCAAAATATTATTCATCTCTATTTAAAATCGAGCTCTGG
The DNA here is from genome assembly GCA_902687465.1 of Secale cereale. Classification (NCBI taxonomy): domain Eukaryota; kingdom Viridiplantae; phylum Streptophyta; class Magnoliopsida; order Poales; family Poaceae; genus Secale; species Secale cereale. The sequence goes on along the minus strand of LR738715.1, from coordinate 156,942,178 downwards.
CACCTCTACAAATCCCTGCTTCCCTCTGCGAAGGGCCAATCTATTTAAATTTATGCTGAGTCATCATCCTCTTATAAAAGAGCACCAGTTGGAGAGCACCGCTGTCATTTGCATGTATTGCTAATAATTTGCATTGAGTATGATTGTGACTGGATCTCTTTTACCATGAATTACAATGTCTAGTCAGTCCTTGATCTTTAAAGGTGCTCTGCATTTATGTTTTACGGTCTCAGAAAGGGCTAGCGAGATACCATCTTATTATGTCATATTATGATTGTTTCGAGAAAGTGTTGTCATCCGAGGTTTATTATCATTGCTCGCTAGTTTATTATGCCATTGATATGAGTAGACATGAGACCTGGAAGTTATTGTGAATGTGGTTAGTTCATGATCTTTGCTGAAAACCTGAATGCTGGCTTTACATATTTACAATAACAAGAGCAAACAAAGTGTGTCAAAGTTTTTCTTTATCACTTTCAGTTTATCAACTGAATTGCTTGAGGACAAGCAAAGGTTTAAGCTTGGGGAGTTGATACGTCTCCAACGTATCTACTTTTCCAAACACTTTTGCCCTTGTTTTGGACTCTAACTTGCATGATTTGAATGGAACTAACCCGGACTGACGCTGTTTTCAGCAGAATTGCCATGGTGTTATTTTTGTGCAGAAATAAAAGTTCTCGGAATGACCTGAAATTCAACGAGGAATTATTTAGGAATATATAAAAAATATCTGCGGAAAGAACCAAGCCAGGGGCCCACACCCTGTCCACGAGGGTGGGGGCGCGCCCCCTCCCCATGGGCGCGCCCTCCTGCCTCGTGGGCCCCTGTTGCTCCACCGACGTATCCCCCGACTCCATATATTCACTTTCGGGGAGAGAAAAATCAGAGAGGAAGAATTATCGCGTTTTACGATACGGAGCCGCCGCCAAGCCCTAATCTCTCCCGGGAGGGCTGATCTGGAGTCCATTCGTGGCTCTGGAGAGGGGAGATCGTCGCCATCGTCATCATCAACCTTCCTCCATCACCAATTCCATGATGCTCACCACCATGCATCAGGCTGGCAATGGGGATTACCCAGGCGGGTATTGGACTCCCATCCCCGTCCCCGTGACAGCCTTACCATGCCTGTCCCCGTCCCCATACCCGTGTGCGGGGATAAAAATATTCCCATCCCCATCCCCGTCGGGTTTTTTATACCCGTGGGGAAATCCATACACAGAATCAACAACAACATCAGATTGCATTTCAGTAGAAAAATATAGTATTTCAGCATAATAAATAGTATGTTATGTCTAGGTTAGGGTTTTCTTCGGGATATTTGGCCAAAGGGGTGGGATGGTGAAAATATCGGTGGGTAAGGGCGGTAATTACATGGGTTCTACTAATTTTTTAGGCCCGGTGTAAGGCCTTCACGGGTAAGGCGGGTAACGGGTAGGGTAATGCTATCCCGTCCCCATCCCCGTCGTGCATGCTGGGTAAGGTATTTGACCCACAAGCTTCCCCGTGGGTATTAAAGCTTGCACATCCCCGTCCCCTAATAGAGTAATTACCCACGGGGACATGGGTAACGGTTAACCATTGCCAGCTTGAACCATGCATGAGTAATCCCATCGTAGACTTGCTGGACGGTGATGGGTTGGATGAGATTTACCATGTAATCGAGTTAGTTTTGTTAGGGTTTGATCCCTAGTATCCACTATGTTCTAAGATTGATGTTGCTATGACTTTGCCATGCTTAATGCTTGTCACTAGGGCCCGAGTGCCATGATTTTAGATCAGAACCTATTATGTTTTCATGAATATATGTGTGTTCTTGATCCTATCTTGCAAGTCAATAGTCACCTACTATGTGTTATGATCCGGCAACCCCGAAGTGACAATAGTCGGGACCACTCCCGGTGATGACCGTAGTTTGAGGAGTTCATGTATTCACTATGTGTTAATGCTTTGGTCTGTTACTCTATTAAAAAGAGGCCTTAATATCCCTTAGTTTCCACTAGGACCCCGCTGCCACGGGAGGGTAGGACAAAAGACGTCATGCAAGTTCTTTTTGATAAGCACGTATGACTATATTCGGGATACATGCCTACATTACATTGATGAACTGGAGCTAGTTCTGTGTCACCCTAGGTTATAACTTTTACATGAGGAATTGCATCCGACATAATTCTCCATCACCGATCCAATGCCTACGAGCTTTTCACATATTGCTTGTTGCTTATTTACTTTTCCGCTGCTGCTTTTACAAAAACACTACTGTTACTTTTATTGTTGTTACCACTATTTCATATTACTTTGCTACTAAATTACCCTGTTGCAGATACTAAGTTTCCAGGTGTGGTTGAATTGACAACTCAACTGCTAATACTTAAGAGTATTCTTTGGCTCCCCTTGTGTCGAATCAATAAATTTGGCTTGAATACTTTACCCTCGAAAACTGTTGCGATCCCCTACACTTACGGGTTATCAATTTCTCATAATCATGTGCAACATTCTCAAACTAAGCATATTGAAGTTCGTCATCATTTCATTCGAGATCATGTTGCTAAGGGTGATATCAATCTTAAACATGTTCGCACCGATAAGCAATTAGCGGATATATTTACTAAACCACCTGATGAGAAAGTGTTTTGCAGGTTGAGAGGTGAATTGAACATTATTGATGCCTCAAACTTGGAGTAGGAACTCCATATGGATACATGCAAGGCATAAGCCTTTGACTAATCCTTGACCTTTTCTCTTATGATCATATGTCTTGGATATATTTGTACCCTTGCATGCTATCTGACCCTTGTAGGCACTTGGATGAATCTAAATCCATGAGATTGCAACTCACTCATATCTTGAGCAATCTCTATATCACCAAGTCTCTACACCGTGGTGGTTGAAGACAAGGAAGCATGAAACCCTTCAACATATCCTTTGACAATTTCTATATATCAAATTTCTTTTGGTATCAAGTTTTCATGACTGTCATTTTGGATACACAAGTGCTCTTCCTTGCAAGACTAACTCATGTAGGTAGATGAACTCAAACTACAAGTGGTGCTCCCAATTCTTGATGAGCTACATCAATCTTGAGCAACCCACACAAGTTCAACTACATGATCAAGATCAACACCACCACCCAAGGTATGTTATTCCATCTTAGAGAAGCTTTACCCCAAGTCATGGGTGAAAGCAGCTCAACAAGATGTGAATACATCAAAATGCTTAAACGAGAAATGGCAACCCAATTTTGAGCTGAAACGATGAGTATGACCTATGATCGAGTGTCTTCACTTTTCTCCTAAGTCAATATACTCTAACATAGGTGACATTGTCGCCGACCAATTATAGATGAATTTCTCTAAGTGTTTCTTTGTGCTCTTGCATTTGTTCCTTGCATTTTGTTCCCCTTCTCTTAACAAAAAAAACTTCATCTAGATTTTCTTTTCTCTGTTTTGTTCTGCATTTTCTGCATCCAATTCATTGCAAATCCTTCAGTTAATTCCTTGCAAATCTTTGTGAGATCCTATTTGCCTAGTGAGCTGAGATGGAAAATTGTTCTCTCTGTGTTGAACTCGGACCCACCGATTTGCCTCTTTCGGTTGAACTGACCCATCTCGGTGCTACCAAAGAAAACTACTCGGTGCTACCGATTTCAATACTGAGGAGACAATTTGTCATTTGCATCCTGCATATATGTTCCAGCTCCACTCAATGATATTTGTCTTCTACCAGCATCACATTTTTAAACAGCTCTGCTATGTGACTCAAGGACCAAACCTATTTTGAGTCACACTCCAAAAGATCCCTTCTTGGAAATTGATGTCAAAGGGGGAGAGAGAGTTCACATCAAAGCTTAAGGGGGAAAGCTTAATGGAGAAAGATTTCACATCAAATCACATGCCATAGATGCCTGGTGTTCAAGAGGAGAGAAGTCACATGTCTTTAAGAGGGGAAATACATGTCTATGTTATTGATCTGATCTGTTTGCTCTGATTCTATTTCCCTACTTTCTTCCATTATCCAATATAAGATTCAGGGGGAGAAAGGCTGCTAGGGAAGAAAGTCTTTGAATTCATTGCATATCTTTTACCTTTGGGAACATGTTTGTATTCAAGAGTACCTAGTACTCACTCTCTACATGTTATCCCAATCTTCGTACTCTTGTGACTCTTTTGTTGCTCAGTCTAGTAGATGTACATGTGTTATCTAACCTTGTTTACCCAGGTTCATCCCTTCATAAGCCAGCTCAAGATCACAAGGTAAGTATATGCATCACACTCATGAGCATGAAGATTTCCTGCTAATGTACATATTGTTTGCGAGAAGGAATCATGACAACGAGGATATACTTCAAAGACTTTCATGCATTTGTGTCCAAAAGGAACTTATAATAAAGCCCCTTTCTACACAACAAAAATGCACTTGTGTCCAAAAGATATTAAAAAGACAAAGAGAAGTGAGAAAAAGTCATTTCTATATAACAAAATTGCACTTGTGCCAATGCTGTAAGAAACCCGACACCTCATATATCAGAAAAAGGAACTTATAATAAAGAGTGTGGAGTTGCCACCATGCGTGCGTAGCTACCACCATGCATAGAAAATTGCCTCTCATACTTCATTAGATATAATTTGCTACCCATGGTGGTAGCTATGCACAACCCCAATTTTTATCTCTAATTATTTTGATAAATTATTTTGGACTATACAAAATAACTCTATAATGAAAATATCGTGACTTTGAACTAGCTAGGCAAGCATACATGCAATTATGCCAAAAAGGCAAGCAAAATGAATGAGAGAAGTGAGTAAAGCCCCTTTCTACACAACAAAAAGGCACTTGTGTCCCAAAGATAATAAAAAGACAAAGAGAAGTGAGAAAAAGTCATTTCTATATAACAAAATTGCACTTGTGCCAATGCTGTAAGAAACCCAACACCTCATATATCAGAAAAAAGGAACTTATAATAAAGAGTGTGGAGTTGCCACCATGCGTGCGTAGCTACCACCATGCATAGAAAATTGCCTCTCATACTTCATTAGAAATAATTTGCTACCCATGGTGGTAGCTACGCACGACTCCAATTTTTATCTCTAATTATTTTGATAAATTATTTTGGACTATACAAAATAACTCTATAACGAAAATATCATGACTTTGAACTAGCTAGGCAAGCAAACTTGCAATTATGCCAAAAAGGCAAGAAAAATGAATGAGAGAAGTGAGTAAAGCCCCTTTCTACACAACAAAAAGGCACTTGTGTCCAAAAGATAATAAAAAGACAAAGAGAAGTGAGAAAAAGTCATTTCTATATAACAAAATTGCACTTGTGCCAATGCTGTAAGAAACCCGACACCTCATATATCAGAAAAAAGGAACTTATAATAAAGAGTGTGGAGTTGCCACCATGCGTGCGTAGCTACCACCATGCATAGAAAATTGCCTCTCTTATTCATAGCTTTATCTAAAACTTTGATGTATGTTGTCATAAATTACCAAAAAGGGGGAGATTGAAAGCACAAGTGCTCCCTGGGTGATTTTGGTAATTAATGTCAACATATCTCTTGTTGGACTAATGTTTTCATCTAGTATATTTCATACAAGTTCAACAAATGGAGTGGCATGGACTAGAGGATGTGGAACCCCTTCTAGATGATAAGGACAAAGGATTGGATCAAGCTCAAAGCTCAGGACTCTACATTTTCTATTTTAGTTATCCAAGATCACATTGAGTACATAGGAAAGCCAATACTATTAAAAGGGGATGAGGTGTTGCTTAATGGCTTGCTTGCTCAAAATGCTTAGTGATATGCTCCAAAACCCTCAACCATTTCCCCACATATACATATGTCCCAAACCAAAAGTCAAACTCGGCCCCACTGAAAAGTTCTATCCGGTGCCACCGAGTTCATTTGACATAGCCACTTCCAGAAATCCTAATCATTTCGATCTCACCGGAAGGGATCTCGGTCTCACCGAGATGGGATTGCAAACTCTCTGTTGCCTATTGAAATATTTTTGGTCTAACCAAGATGTGCGGTCGGTCCCACCGAGTTCGCAATGCAAACTCTCCGTTACCTCTTCGTAACGTTTCGGTCCAACCGAAACGAGCGAATCGGTCCCATCGAGTTTGCCTGACCAACCCTCTGTGTGCTTATTAACAAAATCGGTCACACCGAGTTTGTGTAATTGGTCTCACCGAGATTACGTTATGCCCTAACCCTAATGAAATCGGTCCTACCGAGTTGAGCATATCGGTCCCACTGAAATACCTAATGGTCACATTATGAACTAAATCGGTCTGACCGAGTTCTCTGAATCGGTCCCACCGAGTTTGGTAAATTGTGTGTAATAGTTAGATTTTGTGTGGAGGCTATATATACCCCTCCACCCACTCTTCACTCGTGGAGAGTGCCATCCGAACATACCTACACTTCCAACACACATGTTATGCAAGAGAACCACCTACTCAAGTGTTGAGATCAAGATATTCCATTCCTACCATATGAATCTTGTTCTCTAGCCTTCCCCAAGTTGCTTTCCACTCAAATCATTCTTCCACCATATCCAAATCTATGAGGAGCTATTTGAGTGTTGGGGAGACTATCATTTGAAGCATTTGAGCAAGGCGTTCATCATCAACACATCGTCTATTACCTTTTGGAGAGTGGTGTCTCCTAGATTGGTTAGGTGTCACTTGGGAGCCTCCGACAAGATTGTGGAGTTGAACCAAGGAGTTTGTAAAGGCAAGGAGATTGCCTACTTCGTGAAGATCAACCCTAGTGAGGCAAGTCCTTCGTGGGCGATGGCCATGATGGGATAGACAAGGTTGCTTCTTCGTGGACCCTTCGTAGGTGGAGCACTCCGTGGACTCGCGCAGCCGTTACCCTTCGTGGGTTGAAGTCCCCATCAACTTGGATGTACGACATCACCACCTATCCGAACCAAGACAAAAACATCCATGTCTTCACTTGCGTTTTCTCCCTCCAAACTCCTCCCTTTACCTTCATATGCAATTGCTTTACACTCCGCTTCTATACTCTTAGAATTGCATGTGTAGGTTGATTACTTGACTTGTGCTAAGTTGCTAAAATCTGCCAAGAACTAAAAATTGGGAAAAGGCTAGATTTTGCTTTAGTCAAGTGGTCAAAGTTGCATACTTTACTTCACAACACATGTATACTCTTGTTATGCATGCTTGTTGTGTATTGTGAAAGTTAAACATGTGCTAAATCTCCACTCAAACTTCAAGTATTTTAAAAGCTGCCAATTTTCTTGCTAGAGTCTATTCACCCCCCCTCTAGACACATACTCTTCTCAATCCTTACACCGCTGTCCAGTGATCCACTCCTGGATTACTTTGGTACCTCCCTGCTAGACTTATAGCAAGGCACACATCAGGTCTGGTACACAACATTGCATACATGATAGAACCTATGGCTGAAGCATAGGGAATGACTTTCATTTTCTCTCTATATCTTCTATAGTGGTCGGGCATTGAGTCTTACTCAACTTCACACCTTGTAACACAGGCAAGAACCCTTTCTTTGATTGATCCATTTTGAATTTCTTCAAAACTTAATCAAGGTATGTGCTTTGTGAAAGTCCAATTAAGCGTATTGATCTATCTTTATAGATCTTGATGCCTAATATATAAGCAGCTTCACCGAGGTCTTTTCATTGGAAAATTCTTATTCAAGTATCCTTTTATGCCATCCAGAAATTCTACATCATTTCCAATCAACAATATGTCATCCACATATAATATCAGAAATGCTACAGAGCTCCCACTCACTTTCTTGTAAATACATGCTTCTCCAAAAGTCTGTATAAAACCATATGCTTTGATCACCTCATCAAATCGTATATTCCAACTCCGAGATGCTTGCACCAGTCCATAGATGGATCGCTGGAGCTTGCACACTTTGTTAGCACCTTTAGGATCGACAAAACCTTCTGGTTGTATTATATACAACTCTTCTTTGAGATATCCATTAAGGAATGAAGTTTTGACATCCATTTGCCAGATTTCATAATTATAAAATGTGGCAATTGCTAACATGATTCAAACAGACTTAAGCATCGCTACGGGTGAGAAAGTCCCATCGTAGTTAACTCCTTGAACTTGTCGAAAACCTTTTGCAACAAGTCGAGCTTTGTAGACAGTAACATTACCATCGGCGTCAGTCTTCCATATTATTTTCAGATCTATTATATCAAAAATACAAAAATACATTGCTGCAATTTATTTACTTTTATTTTATTTGTATATATCAATCTATGAATTTATCAAATACTATACAATTTAATCTTGCACGTAACCTTTGAGGGATTGACAACCCCTTGTAGCGTTGGGTTGCGAGGATTTGTTGTTTGTGTGTAGGTGTTGTTTACATAATGTTGTTTAGTTCTCCTACTGGATTGATAACCTCGGTTTCTTAACTGAGGGAAATACTTATATCTACTGTATGCATCATCCTCTGCTCTTCGAGGAAATACAAACACAGATCACAAGTAGCAGGAAGAATTTCTGGCACCATTGCCGGGGAGATACCATCAACATCTATCAAGTACCTACGCATAAACTCCCATCTCCTTGTAATTACATTATTTTCCGTTTGCCTCTCGTTTTAATCTCCCCCACTTCTAAAACGTTTTCTGAAAACACAAAAATATCCGCCTTCTTTCCGTTTGCCTTTTTCTTGCTAGATCTATTGGTTGCCTGTTATCTCGGTTGCCTAGTTACGATGTCTCACGAAAATTCAAAATTGTGTGATTTATTCAATACAAACAATAATGATTTTATTAGTACACCGATTGCTCCTCCCGCCACTAGTGCGGAGAATTGCGAGATTAATGCTGCTTTGTTGAATCTTGTTATGAAAGAACAATATTCTAGCATTCCTAATGAAGATGGCGCATCTCATCTAAACACTTTCATAGAATTGTGTGATATGCAAAAGAAAAAGGATGTTTATAATGATATTCTCAAATTAAAATTATTCCCCTTTTCATTACGAGATCGCGCTAAATTTTGGTTTTCATCCTTGACACGAAATAGTATTGATTCTTGGGATAACTGCAAAGATGCTTAAATTTATGGATGATCATACAAATTTATTATGCGGGGTTGAATTTCGTTTCTAGAAATCTTTTAGATTCTGCCGCGAGAGGTACTTTTATGGAAATTACTTTGGGGGAAGCTACTAAATTGCTTGATAATATCTTGTAAAATTATTCACAATGGCATATCGAAATATCTCCTACTAGCAAAAAGGTGAATTCTATTGAGGAGATTAATACCTTGCGTAATAGCGTTGATTCGCTTATGAAATTGGTTGCTAATAAAAAATATCCTATTGATCCTAATGATGTGCCTTTGTCCACTTTGATTGAGCAAAGCAATGATCCCGTAGATGCGAATTTTTTCTCTCAAAATAATTTTAATAGCAACGCTTATAGAGGCAATTATAATCCTAGACCATTTTCGGGTAATTATTCTAATAATTATGGTAATTACTATGGTAATACCTACAACAATAATAATAGGATACCCTCTGATCTTGAAAGCAATATAAAATAATTTATTAATGTTCAAACAGTTTTCAATACTGCGATAGAAGAAAAATTGAGTAAACTTGATGATATGTCTAGGAGCTTTGATAAAATTGTTCATGATATGGAAATTATTAAAAATAAAATCATGCCACCTAAGATTGATATTAATAAATCAATTAAATACCTTTACCTTTCTATGGATGAAAGTAGAGAAAGAACCGCTCAATTAAGAGCTTAGCGAGAATTCTTAGTAAAAGTGTTTCCACCGGATTTCTTTCGTAGTAATGATGAGGATATAAAAATGATTGGTGTTTCTTCTATTTATTCCTTGTTTAGTAATGTTAATATTGATGAAAAAGGGACTAAAGAAGAGTTAACTTTAGTTAGATAGAGTCCCATAATTCGGAGGGTGAAAATCTTGTTGAGAAAATCGATAAAAGTGGGTTTGATGAGGTAAAAACTTTAAGTAGTGATGCGCCCACTATCTTGGATTATAAAGACTGTAATTATGATAGTTGTTCGTTGATTGAGTGCATTTCTTTGTTTCAATCCATGTTAAATTCTCCAAATGCTTATGAGCAAAACAAGTCCTTTATTAAACATATTGTAGAAGCGGTTATGAAATCCTTGGAACAAAAGTTGGAATTAGAAATTTCAATTCCTAGAAAATTACATGATGAGTGGGAACCTACAATTAAAATTAAAAAGTGCAATAGTTTGTGTGATTTTGGTGCTAGTGTTTCCAGAATACCAAAATCTCTATGTGATGTGCAAGGTTTTACTAGTTTGGATGAATGCTCTCTTAATTTGCAGTTGGTGGATTCTACTATTAAAAAACATATGGGTAGAATAAATGATGTTCTTATCCTAGCAAATAGAAATTTTGTGTCCGTTGATTTTATTGTGCTTGACATTGATTGCAATCTGTCTACTGTTCAAGAAATATTCCGATTCAACGATTTATTGTAACATCCCAAATTTTCAATTTGGAATGTTATACATAGATCATATTGCATTGCATATTTCTTTGCATTTTGTGCGTGGCGATCCTCGAAATTCTAAGCAACTCAAGGACCTACGGAGAGAGTTGGGAATTCTACCGTTTTGTATTTAAGTTTACTCGAATACCGGTGCCAGGATAGTGTTGGTTTTAATTATTTTTCTCTCCTAAAAATATTTCTAAACAAAATATATGAGCGGAGATAATATGACTTCTCCAAATTAACAGAAATATTGGAGGAAAAATATTAATATCACTTTTGGTATTTTCTGGATTTATTTGCGATTTTATTAGCATAGAAAAAATACGCGTTTTTCAAAATTGCATTTAGGTCCGGGAAAAATGTTCACTTTGTCCTAAATATTATTATAGGACGGTGAAAATTTATTTCGGAATTTTTGGACTCTGTTTAGTATTTTTTCGCCTGTTTTACTACGTCGGGACTCTTTAAAAAAAACGAGAACCAACTCCGGGCCGTACCCGGCCAGGACTCCCTGGCCTGGGGCCTTTATAAGGCGCCGCCCCGGCCCGCGAAGCCGCCCCAGCCCGCTCGCCCGCCCCTGCCCTAGCCAGCCGCCGCAGCCAGCGCCTCGCGCCGCCGCCGTCGCCGCTGCTGCCGCCGCCCCGCGCTGCCGCCGCCACTCTCCGGACCCACCGCCGCCGTCGTCGCCGGACCCGCCGCCGGTGTTGACTTTTCCGAGGTAGCCGTCGGTTTTTCTTTTTAAACGATCGGTTTTTTTAGAAACCCTAGATCCGTTTTTTTAGGTTAGATCGTTTTTTCTGGTTTAGTTATTTAGCGGACGTTCGTTCGTACGTTCGTTTTAACGAACGCTGTTCGTCCGTTAGCCGCAGACAGCGAACGTTCGTTCGTTAGCCTGTTCGTCAGTTTTCTTTTTTGGGGTATTTATCCGCGATTATTTTCGATCGAGATTTCTGCCCTGATCTCGTTTTTCGTTTTTCTTTTCGCTCGAGAGTCGGAATCAGGTGATTCAAAATCCCAGAATTTCATCTCGACGCCCTCTTTCCGTTTAACCAACTTGAACAAAGTTTTGGCTACTGTAAAATTTGACTGTAGATCAAACTAGTAAACGAATCTCGTTTCTTTCGCAGTTTGAGTTTCGTTGTTTCTTTCGATTTGATTCTTTTTGCAAACCGGAGTTCTTAAGCTGTACTTTCTGGTTAGATCTTATCTTTTGGAGTCTTGTTTGTGCATCATTGCTTGATTGCTTATGTATGCTATTGTTTGCTTGCGATAGAATACCCGGACTGTGAAGCGTGCTACTACGAGTCTCTAGGTTTTGCGAATCGTCAGCAAGGCAAGTAACACTTTGATCATACCCCTTTATTACCCAGTTTTTATGCATTAGATCAAACCCTCACACATTGCATGAGTAGGATCTCTTAACTGGTGGGTCTGGGAAGTAGATTGAGGTAGAACCTATTACCTGCATTATTTTCAAACCCTTGGGAGTTACTTCTACGCTATGCTTAGGTTATCATGCTATGCTCGTAGACGTGGTTTGGGTTTGAGTGAAATCCATGACAGATGTGAGTTGTTAATTAAGGATTCAACTTAAGATGGCTACTTGAATACACATCTGGGTGGATTGGTTGCAGGGCACCTGGGGAATCCAGTGTTGTCCTAGGAAATCCCGGGGTTCCGTGTGATTTTTCCTATGGAATGCCACCCAGGCTCAAAGGGATCATAAAACTATTCATGCTAGAAACTTCCGTGTGCAGCCACAATGCCATTATGGGCTCTGGCATAGTTGAGTAAGTTGTTGGAAACCTTTCCATGATGGGCTAGAAGATGTAGAGGGATTGTAGGTGTACCGGCCTATCTATCTGGTTAAGGGGACCTCTTCGGAAAGACTGTGTCTCGGTCATCCGTTTCTCAAACACCATGCAGTGCGAGAAACCAAACGGAGGCGATCGAGTCTTGTGGGAAAAGTGCACAAACCTCTGCATAGTGTACAAACTGATCATGATTAGCCGTGTCCCCGGTTATGGACATCTTGAGTATCTGGTACTTGAATTATTGGTTGATCTCGTCACTCTAAAGTTAATTAGTTGGGTTAATGATTACTTTAATTGGGATTGAGTTGGAGGTACCTTCTCAATGATGTTTCAACTACCATGATAGTTAAAATAAAATTTATTCCTTTGTTGTAGGAAAAAATTGGCTTTACGCAAAAACTTTAACCTTAGAGCCTCCACCAGCCAAATATGCATATAGTATAGCCTTTATTTCTGTTTCTTGCATCTTCTGGGTTATCTTGCCAGCATATTCCATGTGCTGACCCGTTTTCGGGCTGCAACATATTACGTTGCAGACTTTTCAGACGAGGAATAAGACGTTCTAGGTCGTTTGTCATGCACTCAGCTATGCCGTTGGAGTTGATGGACTCACTTATCTTCCAAGCCTTCCGCTGTTATTTTGTTAGATGGCCTTAAGCCATAGACTTATGTAATAAGTTCTCTTTGGAGACATTCGATGTAATAAGTGTGTGATTGCCACTCTGTTATAAATCCTTCAAGTACTGTGTGTGTCAGCATTACCGATCCAGGGATGACACTGAAACACAAAGACTACGGTCCATTCGGATCGTGGTCGCCACAAGATGGTATCAGAGCACACGCTGAATATAGGACACAACCACTAAGACAAACCCTAGACCACTCTTCTCTACTCATTTCTGACTTCTCTCCATTTTCTACTTCTTTAGGATGGTGGACCCAAGGAATAAGTTCACTCAACCGGATGAAGACACACCTTTTGGACGACACTTGAAGGAAGTCACTAGGTACCTGAATATAGGAATACCAAGCTTTATCGGGACCTACACCGCCACCTTACCAGAAGAGGAGCGATGGAGTATTCAAGTTCAAATTCCCGGGAGAACCTTCGAACCATCCACTGAGCCAATAGAGTTTTCTTTTGATGCACCAACCTGGAGCCTAGGCAAGAGTATGGCAGCCCACATCACTATGGGAAGAATTGGAGAAGTCTATAAACAGGAGCTAAAGGACACTATCTACCAGATTTGTGGACGCCGAGATGAGCGTTGGGACATGATTAGCACCCGGAAGGATATGTCCATTGCAGCGTTCATACAGGAGTTAAATCAGCACATTTGACGATAGGAGCACCAGATGTGCTCTGGAATGATAGATTTGAAGAAGGCACTAAACAGGAATTTGGAGCTAGAAGAAGAACTTAAGTCTACTCGTGACGGATACGAGGAGGAGATGTTGATACTAGTGGAGAAGAATGATGATTTGACAAGGAAGCTAGGAGTATTCATGGGAGATCCAGCACCAGGAGGAGAAGAAGAAGAGGAAGAGCCCAAGGAGGTTCGTTCTGAAGATTACATCATCATCGACGACACGGATTCAGACCCCGATGATAGTGAAGACAAAGACTATGAAGATGAAGCTGGAGCAGACATCATGGAATCTTCTGCCGATCAAAATTTCTAGATGACCACCCTATGACTAGTAGTTTTCCCCCCACAAAGTAGTATTTAGAGCACTTTTGTAACGTTAGTTAGATTTGTAAGACCTTGTTTGAAATTGATTGGTGTGATATGATTGTGTTTGTCTCATGTGCATATGGGCAGTGATTTCCCTTAGACCTCAATTCTATTCTAATCTCTTCCCTCTACACCCATCAGATGCCTCCAAGACGTGAGCCCGGATTTGAGTTTCCCCCTGAGCTCACTCAGTTGATCCAGCAGCAGAACACTTTGATGCAACTTCTTGTCTAGAACACTCAGAACAACCAGAACAACAACAACCCTCCACCACCACTACCCGTGGACAACCTGACACATTTCTTAAGGTTGCAACAACCGGTGTTTGCAAGCAGCATTGAACCAATAGTGGCTGATGACTGGTTGCGCAAGATTGGAAGGGATTTGACCACCACCAATTGCTCGGATGCTGAGAAAGTGCGATTTGCCGCACACCAGTTGTCTGGACCAGCCGCAGCATGGTGGGAGAATTACACAGCCACCTTTCCTATAGCCAATGTCACTTGGGAGCAGTTTCAGCAAGCTTTCCGTACTGCCCATGTCTCGACTGGAGCTATGAGCATGAAGAAGCGGGAGTTTCGCAACTTGCGCCAAGGAAATCATACTGTGGCTCAGTACGTAGATGAGTTTAGTACCCTATCTCGTTATGCCCCAGATGATGTTGCCACAGATGCCACTAAGCAGGAGAGATTTATGGAAGGGCTAAATGATGAGATGAGAGTACAGTTGATGGTGGCAACCTTCAACAACTACCAGGAGTGGGTAGATAAAGATCTTATGATTGAAGGGAAGCAGGAACAGATTGAGAGCCGCAAAAGGAAGTATGGACAAGGAAGGAATAATTCTGGAGCCCAGCAAAAGCCCTGATTCACTCTGAATTCGGGAGGATACACCCATAACCATGGAAGCCACAACCACACTGGAGGAAGTTCCCACAACCACAATGGCCCTAAGAATGGAAATGGGAATGGAGCAAGCAACAACCAGAGTCGCTCTACCCCATCCACACCCGCCAAAAAGGATTTAAGCCACGTCACCTGTTTGAAGTGCGGGAAGAATGGACATTATGCCAATGAATGCCCTGAAGCTAAGAACGGTAACGGCAATGGAAGCGCCGGGAAGAAGCCCAACCCGTTCAACAAAGGACAAGTGAACCACGTGACTGTGGAGGAGGTTGAAGAGCAACCAGATGCTGTTGTCGGTAGGTTTTTGGTTAAGACATTTACCGCAATAGTTCTTTTCGTTACTGGTGCATCGCATTCATACATTTCAAGGGAATTCGTAAATAGACATAGGATGTCCACCCAAGTTCTTAAGACCCCCATGTTAGTAAGTTCACCAGGAGCAGAGTATATGGCACACCAAGGGTGTTTTCAGACGCCATCGATCATAGGACGCCATGTTTTCCCCTCAGACCTAATAGTTCTGGAGTCACAAGGATTGGATGTGATATTAAGTATGGATTGGCTATCGAAGTATGGAGGCAACATCGATTGTGCCAGCAAGTCTATTTTGCTTACCACCCCAGAGGGGAAAAAGATTAAGTATGTATCTAGGCATTCGCCTATAAGGACACAAGTACATTCTCTCACGGGAGTTGTTCAGGAGGAAGTGCCGGTAGTAAAGGATTACCCGGATGTGTTTCCAGAGGAGATACCTGGCATGACACCGGGTAGAGATATTGAATTTTTGATTGAGTTGTTGCCTGGCACCGGACTAATACCTAAGAGACCATATCGGATGCCAGCGAATGATCTGGAGGAGATCAAGAAGCAGATTAAGGAGTTATTGGAGAAAGGTTTTATTCACCGAAGTCCATCACCTTGGGGAGCCCCAGTGCTGATATTGCCAGATATACGTAAGGATTTCCAAGTGTACGGCGATGCTTCACGCTTAGGACTTGGAGGAGTACTTATGCAGGAAGGAAGAGTTGTTTCTTATGCATCACGTCAACTGCGGCCGCACGAGTTGAATTATGCGACGCACGATCTGGAGTTAGCAGCTGTAGTGCACGCACTGAAAACCTGGAGACATTTCCTTATTGGAAATCGTTGTGATGTGTACACGGATCACAAGAGTTGGAAGTACATTTTCACTCAGAAGGAGCTGAACCTCAGACAAAGGAGATGGTTGGAGCTTATAAAGGATTATGATATGAAGCTACACTATCACCCAGGTAAGGCCAAGGTCGTGGCAGACGCTTTGAGCTGGAAGAGTTATGCAAATACCCTAGAAAAATGGGAATTGCCACAGGAGTTAGCAGAACATCTCAGGGAGTTTCGTTTGGAGATAGTTCCTAGAGGTTTTGTCACAAATTTGGAGGTTCAGTCGACATTGCTGGGAAAGATGCGCGAAACCCAGAAGGATGACAAAGAGATTGCCGAGATAAAGGAGAGGATGAGTGAAGGAAAAGCCAAAGGATTTCGTGAGGATGAGCACGACACCTTGTGGTTTGAGGATCGAATATATGTGCCCAACGACCCGGAGATCATGAAGTTGATACTGTAGGAAGCACATGATTCGCCATACTCGATACACCCCGGAAACACCAAGATGTATTTGGATTTGAAGGAACGTTTCTGGTGGACGGGAATGAAGAAGGATATTGCCGAGTATGTAGCCGTATGTGATGTATGCCAGAGAGTAAAAGCAGAGCATCAAAAGCCAGCAGGTTTGCTACAGCCTATGCTGATACCCGAATGGAAGTGGGAGAAGCTTGGCATGGATTTTATCACCAGATTGCCCAGGACCAAATCAGGATATGATTCAATCTGGGTAGTAGTGGATCGATTGACCAAGGTAGCCCATTTTATCCCCGTGAAAACCACATACACTAGTGCGAAGTTGGCCAAGATATACATGACCATGATCGTATGTCTGCACGGAGTTCTGAGGACCATTGTATCAGATAGAGGAACACAGTTCACCTCAACGTTTTGGCATCAGCTACACCAAACTTTGGGAACGAGGCTGGAATTCAGCACCGCTTTTCATCCGCAGACCGATGGACAGACCGAGAGAGTCAACCAGATTCTGGAGGACATGTTGAGAGCCTGTGCGCTAGATTATGGATCTAGTTGGGATGATAATTTGCCCTACGCGGAGTTCTCGCACAATAACAGTTACCAGGCCAGTTTGAAGATGGCACCGTTCGAAGCATTGTACGGAAGGAGATGCCGAACACCGTTAATGTGGGATGAAGTTGGAGACCGACAGTTGTTTGGATTGGACTTGATCAAAGAGTCTGAAGAGAAGGTTAAGCTGATTCGGGATAGACTGAAGGTAGCACAGTCCAGACAGAAGAGTTACGCAGACTCGAAGCGCAAGGAGATAGCTTACGAAATCGGAGACAGAGCATACCTGAGAGTATCGCCTCTGGGCGGAGTTAAACGTTTCAGAGTTAAGGAAAAGCTAGCCCCGAGAATTGTGGGACCTTACCGTGTTTTGGAACGCATGGGAGAGGTTGCCTATAAGTTGGAGTTGCCCGAAGGATTGTCAGGAGTGCACGACGTGTTTCACGTTTCGCAGCTTAAGAAGTGCCATGCGGAGATGGCCGATATCCCGCTTAGAGACACAGTACCCTTGGAAGCAATTCAGTTAGATAGTGATCTGACTTACGAGTAGAAGCATGTTAAGATTCTCGAATTTTCGAGCAGCGTCACCCGCAGTAAGGTTATCAAGTTTTGTAAAGTTCAGTGGAGTCACCACACCGAGGACGAAGTGTAATGCCCCGGATGTAACACTTTCCCTATATGGCAATATATAAACTTTGGCTTCATCATTTCCGTTCCGGGTTCTCCTGTCTTTTTAGGTTTCTTCGTTTTGTCGTGTGCGTGTGTGCATTTCATCCATGTCATGTTGTCATGTGCATTGCATTGCATTTGTGTTGTCTTTTGCATCCGGTCGCACTCGTCTCTTCCCGTTGTCCGTTTCGAGTTCCGACGCTCTCACACGTGCCCGTGGCATCCCCGAGTCCTTCTTTCGTGTTTGGCCGTGTAACGTTTCCAGATTAGCGTGAGACTTGTCGTGCGATGTTATTTTGGTACGTGTAGGCCGCATGTCAAGTTTTGTCGCGTTTGGAGTTCGTTTGGTACTCCAACAGTTAACCTCGTGGGCTAAAAGTACCTCCTCTTTGAGGCCCAAGACCCCCTACACAACAGCCCATCAACCCAGCACAACCCTTCCCATCATCTCGGCCGTTGAATTGTGATCGCGTGGCCGAAAACCGCTCCTCATTTGGAGTCTCCTAGCTCCTTGTGCCTATATAAACGTCCACCCTTCCATTTTTTCGTCCAAACCCTAGCCTCCTCCTAGCTCGAGCCGCGCCTCGTTTTCCGTGCCGGGCGGACGTGTCCGTCCGCGCCGGACACAACCGCCGCCTCCCACCGCGCCGGCCCGCAGGCCCGCCGCGGGCCCGCTGCGCCCTCCGAGCGCCCCCGCGCCTCGCCGCTTCCGTGCCGAGCCCGCGCCTCCGCCGCGCCAGCCTTTCTTCTCCGCCGCCGGACGGGCAACAGGCCGCCGCCGCCGGGAGCTCGCCCGCGCCGCCCCGAGCTCTCCTCCGACCCGGGTCCAGCGACCGCGCCGGCCCTTCAAAGCTTCAGCCGCCGCCGCCCCTCGGGCACCCTCGCCGCCGACCGGCCCTCGCCCCGCCGCCGACGAGCCCCTCCGGCCGGAGCTGCCGCATACGCCGGCCTCGCTCGCGCCGCCGCGGAGAACCAGCTCGATCCGATCGAGCGATCCCGATCCAGCGGGAGCCCTAACGGGTCCCGATCCACACCCGCGGACCCGCGCGCCCGCGACCCGCTCCACTCCCGCAGACCCGCTCCGCTGTTGACTCCAGAGAGGTTGACCCTCTGTTTTTTACTAAGTCTTTTAGTGTTTTTCATTGTCTGATGCACTTTTGCGATGATGATAACTTTTACTGTGCTTGTCCGATTTGTGCATATAATATGTCAAAATGATCGTGGTGATGTGTACTATGTTTTGTTCCTTTGTGTCATGCTTGTTTGAGTCCATCTAGATGTATTAATCTTCATGACAAGAGTGCTACATGATATAAACTGCTGATATTAGTTGTTTTCATGCCATGTTTGAGATGTGATAACTTAGTGCATGTTTATCCAAATGAAGCAAATGATATGTCCAAATGTGCATCATGACATGATCTACATGTTGGTTGCTATAGCATGCATGTTAGAGTTCATATTACCATGTTTATCTCTGTTGCAAAAGTGCATGTGGCTGTTAGGTTTTGTAACTTGTTACGAGATGCCTAGTTGAGGAGCTAGTTGCTATAGATGT
Source organism: Secale cereale (assembly GCA_902687465.1). Lineage (NCBI taxonomy): Eukaryota > Viridiplantae > Streptophyta > Magnoliopsida > Poales > Poaceae > Secale > Secale cereale. The sequence goes on along the minus strand of LR738715.1, from coordinate 156,922,795 downwards.
GTTTGTCCCCATGTTGCATGCTCATATGTTTTGGACTCCCCATCATGTGTTCTTTGCAGTGGTGCAAACCTTTTGCCATGATATGCTTTGAGGTGAGTTCAACATGCTCACAAACATGCCATGATAATATTGCTGTTTTATCACTTAGTGAAATTTCACCAAGTCTGGAATCTGTAATATCTGGATGCTATGTTTGCTTGTTGTTCTAGGCAAATCCATGATAGTTTTGGGGTGGCTATTGATCATTCCTTGTTGTATATGTTGTTGTATATCCATCCATGCCCTCACATGCTCATTCGATTTGCTGTAGCATATTTAATTCTTGCTCCCAAGTTGCTATAAAATATTACTTTCAGGGTTTTAGTGTCATGATCAAAATGTTGTAGCTTGTTGCTATTGATCCATGCCTCCTATGGAGATGCTCCAATGGAGTTGTTTGCTGTAGGACATGTCTACTTCATGTCCATGCTTCTTGTCACCATGTTTGAGTGCTGTAGAGTATATATTTCTTGCTCCGAAGTTGCTATGTGGCTGTTAGTTGCAGCTTTGCATTGTTTCTTGTTTCGGTTGTATCTTTTAGTCCGTTGCTCCGTTTTGAGCAAGTCTTATATGAAACTTGTGTGATTTTGCATGTAGATTCATAATATCATCTTGTTACCATGTTTGGAGTATGTTTGCTTGATGTTTGGGTGCATTTTGCACCGTTGCCATGCTTAACTTGTTTTGATCATATCTTCTAGACCGTAGCTCTGTTTCAAACAAACTTTATATGAAACTTGACTATATTTTCGTGTAGATCATCATGGTGCATGTTAACTTGCTGTTTAACAACTTTAACTTAAGGTTTGTTCAGATCTGGACTAATTTCAAACTATGCATATGAGGACTTACCAGTTTTGTCTTAAGTAGTTTCCGGCCTCATTTAAACCTGCTGTTTCTTGTGTTGTTTCTCTGTGCTTCCTACCTTGCCATGTTTTGCATCCTAAATAGACTTGTCTTGCATCCTACTTGCTTGAGCATATTGTCATGTTTCTTGTGCTGTTTCTCTGTGCTTCCTATGTTGTCTTGCTGTGCATCCTAAGTGCATCTGCATGCTTCCTTAGAGCATCAGCCATGCATCCTGTAGTTTGCGCATTGCATCTTGTTTGATTTCCGTACCTCGTGTGTTCTTGTGTTGAGTAGAGCCGGAAGCCGAGATCGAGTACGAGAACGAGGTTACTACCGAGGTTGAGAACGAGGAGCCCTCTTACGATCCCATCGACGACTCGACAAGCAAGATGACCTGACCCAAATATCATTACTATCTTTGCCTATTGCTAGAAGTCTCGCTCTTTAGCTTATTACCTCGATGCCCATGTTTGTTTGTCAGCCTCCTATTGTAACCATGGATCTGTCTAACCACCCTACCTATGCAAACCTTTGATTGGCTACATAGGCTTCGCTCAGCCCCTCTTATAGCATTGCTAGTTGCAGGAGAAGATTTGAAGATTCTTGCTTCATGTTGAAGCTTGTTGGGATATCACACTATATAAACTCTTAATGAAATCATCTATATATTGGTAATGGGTGGAAGGCTAAGCCTCTTGCTTGGTGATTTGTTCCACTCATTCCGCCCTAGGAACCGTATAAACCGGTGTTATGTTCCTTGATTATGCGTTCCTCACACGGTTGGGGTTATGGGACCCCTCGATAAACCGCTTAGCGCTAAGGCTTTTCCAGCAAGTCCCACCATTGGTACTTGAAAGCACATTTGCTCTCCGGGTGGTTTTGGTAATTAATGACAACATACTCTGTGGTTGGACTAATGCTTTTATCAAGTATGTTTCAGGAAAGCCAATCACTTTGGTATGGGAAGATGACTGAAGAAGTGGACCCCTCAAAATGCTAAGGCAAGCTTTGGCAAAAGCTCAAGACTCCATTTTTGGTTTAGTGATCAAAGATCACATTGAGTCCATAGGAAAAGCCAATACTATTAAAAGGGGATGAGGTTGTATTGATGATCTGGTTGCTCAAGTGCTTGGTGATCTAACTCCTTCAACTATCAGCACCTTTCACTTCTATACACACCCATAAGTAATCTCGGACAAACCAATTTAACCAACTCTGTCCCACCGAGATGAACCACTTCTGCCATATTCCAAAACCCTAGAAAATCGGTCTTACCGAGTTTGAGATCGGTCACACCGAAACTGAACTGCCAACCTTCTGTAACCACTTCACATCATTTCGGAATTTCCGAGTTTGCATTATCGGTCTCACCGAATTGGGCAAGGTTCTGCCTTGACTCAAATCGGTCGCACCGATAATTCATTTTCGGTCAAACCGATTCTGGCATGTTCCTACTCTTTCTCAAATCGGTCCAACCGAGTTTTCTTTCTCGGTCTCACCGAAATCTCCAACGTTCATATCAGAAACACTTTCGGTCCCACCGAGATGGTATTTTCGGTCCCACCGAAAATCCCAACGTTCACTATATTTGAACTTTCGGTCTAACCGAGTTTTCACTTCGGTCTGACCGAGATTGGTCAAATGTGTGTGTAACGGTTGGATTTTGTGTGGAGGCTATATATACCCCTCCACCCCCTCCTCATTCGTGAGGAGAGCTATCAGAAAGTACCACCACTTCTATCATACACTTTCTGAGAAGTGAACCACCTACCCTTGTGTTGAGATCAAGCCATTCCATTCCTACCATATGAAACTTGATCTCTAGCCTTCCCAAGTTGCTTTCCACTCAAATCTTTCTTCCACCACAGCCATATCAGTGAGGAGAGTTGAGTGTTGGGGAGTTTATCACTTGAAGCACAAGAGCAAGGAGTTCATCACCATCAACACCGTCTATTACCTTTTGGGGGTGGTGCCTCCTAGATTGGTTAGGTGTCGCTTGGGAGCCTCCGTCATGATGTGGAGTTGAACCAAGAAGTTTGTAAGGGCAAGGAGATCGCCTACTTCGTGAAGATCTACCCCGAGTAAGGCTAGTCCTCCGTGGGCGTAGGCCGTGATGGAATAGACAAGGTTGCTTCTTCGTGGACCCTTCGTGGGTGGAGCCCTCCGTGGACTCGCGCAGCCGTTACCCTCCGTGGGTTGAAGTCTCCATCAACGTGGATGTACGATAGCACCACCTATCGGAACCACGACAAAAATCTCCGTGTCACCAAACTGCGTTTGATCTTCTCCACTTCCATTTACTATATATGCAATTTACTTTCCGCTGCCCATACTCTAGAATTGCATGTGTAGTGAGTTACTTGACTTGATCTTCATTGCAAAACTGGCAAAATCTGTCCTTGATAAAAGACAGAAATTTTTATCTTGTCAAGTAGTCTAATCACCCCCCCCTCTAGACCTACTTCTTCGATCCTACAATTGGTATCAGAGCTTTGGTCTCCATTGCTTTGGTTTACACACCATTGGAGGAAGATGGACGTGTCTACGGATGGGAGTGTTAGCCATAGAGTGCCTGTTCTTGATGGAAGGTTTTATAACTCTTGGAGGTCTGAAATGCTTAGTATCTTTAAAATGTACAATTTGTGCAAATATGTTAAGACCCCCTATGTGCCTCCTGTTGATCCCTTGCACCCTACCATGGATGAAGAGCTTGATTTGCTTCGTAACCTTAGAACTGTGAATCTTATCATTAGAGGGTTACCTGATGACTTGCTTAATCTTGTTACAAATTTTGAGTGTGCCTATGCTATGTGGAAATTCTTGGAAGAACTTTATCCGGACTACTCTATGAGAGGTCTAGATGAAATTCTACACAAGACTATTGAATTTGATAGGTTGCACCCTAGTGATCCTAACTTTGATAAATGCTTCTTTGAGCTTCGTGATCTTATGAAAAAGAAGGGTGATCCCGGTCTTATCAATATTAGAGTTAGAAATGCTCTTGCATTGCATTCCGAAGATTATTATTCCATTGACCAAACTAATGCAAATACCTATCAAATTGACCTAGGTGTTGATGATGAACAATCTATGGGTCAATATGATGATGAGCATGAGCATGATGATGATTACTCTGATTCGGACACCGAGCTAGACAAAGTCATGAAGAGTCTCAATCTCATGGCAAATATGAGAGACTACTTGTCTGGTGGAAAAGAGTGGATTCTTGATAGTGGATGCACCGATCACATGACCGGAAACAAAGACATGTTTCGAGAGCTTGCAAAAAATGATGGCCCACGCAAGTATGTGACTTTTGGAGACAACTCCAAGGGTAAGGTACTTGGCCTTGGTAAGGTGGCCATATCTCATGATAGCTCTATTCAAAATGTCATGCTTGTAGAATCTCTTGGATACAATTTACTTTCCGTGTCCAGATTAGCTGATTTTGGATTCAATGTGCTATTTACCAAAGTAGATTGCCAAGTCTTTCGTCGTGATAATCAAAACATGGCTTTTACTGGTATTCGTAGAGGTGATCTATATATTGTTGATTTCACTAAGAAAGCCCAACCTAGAGCTTGTTTCATTGCTAAATCCTCTAAAGGTTGGTTGTGGCATAGAAGGCTAGGACATGTTGGTATGCGTAATCTAGACAAGCTGATCAAAGGTGATCATATTCTTGGTGTTAAAGATGTTTTCTTTGACAAAGATAGACTTTGTAGTGCTTGTCAAGCAGGAAAACAAGTTGGTGGAAGTCATCCCGTGAAAAACATCATGACTACAAGGAGACCGCTTGAGCTTCTTCATATGGATCTCTTCGGTCCCAATGCTTACAAAAGCCTTGGTGGTAACTCCTTTGGTCTAGTTATAGTTGATGATTATTCCAGATTTACGTGGGTATTTTTCCTTGATGATAAATCGCAGGTTCAGAGGATCTTCAAGACCTTTGCCAAAAAGGCCCAAAATCAATTTGAGGTGAAGATCAAGAAAGTTCAGAGTGACAACGGAACGGAGTTCAAGAACGCCAATGTAGAGTCTTTTCTCGATGAGGAAGGAATTCTACATGAGTTCTCGGCTACGTACACGCCTCAACAAAATGGAGTTGTTGAGAGGAAGAACCGAACGCTCATAGAGATGGCAAGAACGATGCTTGATGAATACAAGACACCGAAGCACTTTTGGGGAGAAGCCGTCGAGACAGCTTGTCATGCCATCAACAGGCTTTATCTTCATAAGCTCCTTGGCAAGACATCATACGAGCTTCTCACCGGTAACAAACCCCAAGTGGGATACTTTCGTGTCTTTGGTTCAAAATGCTATATCCTTGATAAGCATCGTCGGTCTAAATTTGCTCCTAAATCTCACGAAGTCTTTCTTCTTGGTTATGGATCAAACTCTCACACCTACCGTGTCTACAATAATTTCACCCGAAAGGTTGAAGAGACGGTAGATGTGAAGTTTGATGAATCTAATGGCTCGCAAGTAGAGCAAATGCCTATTGATGTAGGAGACAAGGACCCATCGGAAGCAATCCAAGATTTATCTATCGGGAAGATTCGTCCCATGGAAGTGAAGGAGAGTACCTCATCTACATATGTGGAGCCACCTACCTCACAGAGAGATGAACCTCAAGGCAACATGGAGGCCTCCACAAGTGGAACTCATCAAGATGAGGAGATGCAACAAGAAGATCCACCACAACCTCCTTCTCCACCACCTCAAGACAACACCAACAACAATGAAGAAGAAGAAGAAGAAGAGGAAGATGAAGATGATGAGGAAGCTGAGCCACAACATCAACAAAGGCTATCCCGAGTTCGAGCAAGAGTCAAGAAGAATCATCCCGTGGAACAAATGATGAACGACATCAACTCCGGGAGAATTACTCGCTCTAAAACTCGCTTAGCTAACTTTTGTGAACATTACTCATTTATCTCTAGCATTGAACCTATGAAGGTAGAAGAAGCACTTGAAGACCCGGATTGGGTGAACGCTATGCATGAAGAACTACACAACTTCGAGAGGAACAAGGTGTGGACTTTGGTAGAGAAGCCCAACGATGATCAAAACATCATTGGAACCAAATGGGTGTTTCGGAACAAGCAAGATGAAGATGGACAAGTCATCCGCAACAAGGCTCGTCTCGTAGCTCAAGGTTACACACAAGTCGAAGGTATGGACTATGGTGAGACCTATGCCCCCGTTGCTAGACTTGAGTCCATTCGCATTCTTCTTGCTTATGCCAATCACCATGATATTACTCTCTATCAAATGGATATCAAAAGTGCTTTCCTAAATGGTGAAATTGAGGAGGAAGTATTTGTTAAACAACCTCCCGGTTTTGTGAATCCCAAAAAGCCTAATCATGTTTACAAGTTGCATAAAGCTCTTTATGGTCTTAAACAAGCCCCTAGAGCTTGGTACAAATGCTTAACTAGCTTTCTTCTTGAAAAAGGCTTTGAGATTGGAAAGATAGACTCAACGCTGTTCACAAAAAGGGTTAATGGTGAACTATTTGTGTGCCAAATATATGTTGATGATATTATCTTTGGTTCAACTAACCCCCATTTTAGCAAGAAGTTTGGACAGCTCATGTCGGAGAAGTATGAAATGTCCATGATGTGTGAACTCAAATTTTTCCTTGGGTTGCAAATCAAGCAATCTAAGGAGGGTACTTTTGTCTCACAAACAAAGTACACCAAAGATCTCTTCAAGAAGTTCAACATGCAAGAAAGCAAAGGTATGAGTACCCCCATGCCTACTAGTGGACATAATGACTTGACAAAAGATGGAGAACCCGTCGATCAAAAGGTTTATCGATCTATGATTGGTTCTCTACTATATCTTTGTGCTTCTCGTCCTGACATAATGTTGAGTGTTTGCATGTGTGCGCGATATCAAGCAGCCCCTAAAGAATGTCATCTTAAAGCTGTTAAAAGGATAGTGAGATACTTGATACACACACCAAACTTTGGCATTTGGTATCCTAAGAGAGCTTCTTTCGATCTTGTTGGCTATTCCGACTCGGACTATGCCGGTGACAAGGTTGATAGAAAGTCAACTTCGGGTACGTGTCAATTCCTTGGTCGATCCCTTGTATCTTGGTCCTCCAAGAAACAAAATTCGGTATCTTTATCCACTGCCGAAGCAGAATATATTGCTGCTGGTTCGTGTTGTGCTCAATTGCTATGGATGACACAAACGCTTAAAGATTATGGGATACATGTGAGACGTGTTCCCTTGCTTTGTGACAATGAGAGTGCAATCAAGATTGGACACAATCCTGTGCAACACTCTCGAACAAAGCATATTGAAGTTCGTCACCATTTTATTCGTGATCATATTGCCAAGGGTGACATTAATCTTAAGCATGTTCGTACTGACAAACAACTTGCAGATATCTTTACAAAACCTCTTGATGAGAAAGTGTTTTGTCGTTTGAGGAGTGAGTTGAACATCATTGATGCTTCAAACTTGGAGTGATAACTCCATTGATGCATGCAAGGCTTGAGCCTCTTGACTAATCCTTGATATTTCTCTTATGATGATGATCATATGCCTTGGACACATTTGCCTCCTTGTATTGCATCTAACTTTTTTCAGGTACTTGGATGATCTACATTCCACAAGATTACCACACACTCAAATCATGAGTAATCTTGTCATTGACCAAGTATCTAGCCCTTTGGGATGTTGAGTTCAAGGAACAAAATTCTACATATCCTTTTTTGACATCCTATACATCTAGTATTTCACTCTTGTCATCTTGGATATTCTTGAGTATTTCCTTGCTTGCCTAACCCATGTAGGAAGATGAACTACACAAGTAGAAAAGGCGCTCCAACTTCACATTCTATGAGCACCTACATCAAGTTCACCTACATGAGCAAAGCATCAACAAGCCCAAGGTATGTTCTTCACATCTTTGAGGAGCTTTGCTCAAAGTCATGAGTACAAGCAGCTTCATAAGATGTGATCACATCAAATGCTTAATCGAAAAATGGCAACCCCATTTTGAGCTTAAACGATGAGTATGACCTATGATCAAATGTCTTCATTTGACTCCTAAGTCAATATACTCAAACATAGGTGACTTTGTCGCCGACCTTTATCTAGATGAAGTACATATGCTTTTGGAGTTTTTCTATTTTCTCTCTTATGTTCTCTCATTGAGTTTTCTTTAAAAAAAAAAAAAAAAAAACTTCATCTAGAATTTCTTTTTATCTCTTTTCTTACGTTTCTTTGTGAATATCTTTCTGGAAATCTTTTTCTGGCTCTGATCAATTCCCTGAAAATCTTTTACAAATTCCTTGCAAATCTTTTGAAATACTCCTCGCAAAGTGATCTGAATTCTTTCTCTACTTTTAAGGGGGAGAGGCCTCAAATTCAGACTCGATTTCTTAAATTTTAAAGAGGAGAGGACTCAAATTTGGACTCAAATTGTTTCTCTATGCATGTTCTTGTTTGTCCCGTTGTGATTCTTAAGGATCCCACTTCTTTCTATCTTTCTTTCTTTCCATCTTTCCTGTCCTACCTAGTTTACTGTCCTTTTCGGCACTTGATGTCAAAGGGGGAGAGAACTTAGGGGGAGAGGACTAGGGGGAGTAGGGGAGAAGAGAAGACTTAAGGGAAGAAGAAAAGCAATCTTATCTTAAGGGGGAGAGAATCACATCAAAGCTTTGTCGTATTTTACATTGGACATTACAATTGGCATCTTTCTTTTGATTTTGCTTTTTCCTTCACACCCCTTGTTCTTACAATTGGTATCTTTCTCACAATTGGTATCTCATGGAATCTTTTAGCTTAAGGGGAGAAGACTTGGAGGAATCTTCACAATTGATATCCTATGAAAAGCAAAATCTCTCAGAGTTCATTGAAAATCTTTTAGCTTCGGAGACATGTTTGCTGATTCAAGCCTATGCTCAATATGAGACACTCTTTATACATGTCCTCCCTGGCTTGGTACTCTTGATGTTCTTGCAGTGGGTTGAAGGAATACTCTTGTGTTATCTAACCTTGTTTTCTCAAGTTTATCCCTTCAGGTACAAGTGCTAAGGAACCTCAAGGTAAGTATATGCATCTTGCAGAATGTGCATGATGGTGACTTGCTTGTAAATACTTGTTTGCAAGAAATCACCATGCACATATGCATTATCACTCACTTTCTCTTTTCTTCTGCTCTGATGCATATAGCCAAGCTGCATGTAGCACATCTTGCTTATCTCTCTTGTGTGCTTGTGGTAGTTCAAAACCATAATATATGAAAATCTTGCACACTTGTAGGGGGAGCCTGTGTACTACATGCTTGTCAAAGCTTTCATGATAATCCTGTCTTTCTTTCAATAAGCTTTGATGTTTCGTTCAATATAATTTCAGTGTGTTGCCATCAATTACCAAAAAGGGGGAGATTGAAAGCACATTTGCTCTCCGGGTGGTTTTGGTAATTAATGACAACATACTCTGTGGTTGGACTAATGCTTTTATCAAGTATGTTTCAGGAAAGCCAATCACTTTGGTATGGGAAGATGACTGAAGAAGTGGACCCCTCAAAATGCTAAGGCAAGCTTTGGCAAAAGCTCAAGACTCCATTTTTGGTTTAGTGATCAAAGATCACATTGAGTCCATAGGAAAAGCCAATACTATTAAAAGGGGATGAGGTTGTATTGATGATCTGGTTGCTCAAGTGCTTGGTGATCTAACTCCTTCAACTATCAGCACCTTTCACTTCTATACACACCCATAAGTAATCTCGGACAAACCAATTTAACCAACTCTGTCCCACCGAGATGAACCACTTCTGCCATATTCCAAAACCCTAGAAAATCGGTCTTACCGAGTTTGAGATCGGTCACACCGAAACTGAACTGCCAACCTTCTGTAACCACTTCACATCATTTCGGAATTTCCGAGTTTGCATTATCGGTCTCACCGAATTGGGCAAGGTTCTGCCTTGACTCAAATCGGTCGCACCGATAATTCATTTTCGGTCAAACCGATTCTGGCATGTTCCTACTCTTTCTCAAATCGGTCCAACCGAGTTTTCTTTCTCGGTCTCACCGAAATCTCCAACGTTCATATCAGAAACACTTTCGGTCCCACCGAGATGGTATTTTCGGTCCCACCGAAAATCCCAACGTTCACTATATTTGAACTTTCGGTCTAACCGAGTTTTCACTTCGGTCTGACCGAGATTGGTCAAATGTGTGTGTAACGGTTGGATTTTGTGTGGAGGCTATATATACCCCTCCACCCCCTCCTCATTCGTGAGGAGAGCTATCAGAAAGTACCACCACTTCTATCATACACTTTCTGAGAAGTGAACCACCTACCCTTGTGTTGAGATCAAGCCATTCCATTCCTACCATATGAAACTTGATCTCTAGCCTTCCCAAGTTGCTTTCCACTCAAATCTTTCTTCCACCACAGCCATATCAGTGAGGAGAGTTGAGTGTTGGGGAGTTTATCACTTGAAGCACAAGAGCAAGGAGTTCATCACCATCAACACCGTCTATTACCTTTTGGGGGTGGTGCCTCCTAGATTGGTTAGGTGTCGCTTGGGAGCCTCCGTCATGATGTGGAGTTGAACCAAGAAGTTTGTAAGGGCAAGGAGATCGCCTACTTCGTGAAGATCTACCCCGAGTAAGGCTAGTCCTCCGTGGGCGTAGGCCGTGATGGAATAGACAAGGTTGCTTCTTCGTGGACCCTTCGTGGGTGGAGCCCTCCGTGGACTCGCGCAGCCGTTACCCTCCGTGGGTTGAAGTCTCCATCAACGTGGATGTACGATAGCACCACCTATCGGAACCACGACAAAAATCTCCGTGTCACCAAACTGCGTTTGATCTTCTCCACTTCCATTTACTATATATGCAATTTACTTTCCGCTGCCCATACTCTAGAATTGCATGTGTAGTGAGTTACTTGACTTGATCTTCATTGCAAAACTGGCAAAATCTGTCCTTGATAAAAGACAGAAATTTTTATCTTGTCAAGTAGTCTAATCACCCCCCCCCTCTAGACCTACTTCTTCGATCCTACAGTACTCCATTTGCCTAATAACTAAAAACTTGCATAGGGAGTAGCTATCCCCTTTTATTAATCAACCCCCGGGCCAGTGCTCCACATGAGTGTTGGTCCAACCGAGCAGACTGCAGGGCCGCCTTGGGGAAACCTGAGGTATTTGATATTTTCATGTAGGCTGTCTCATCCGGTCGTGGCCTGAGACTAGATACACGCGGCTACTGCCAGGGTGTCGGCACGCTGGGAGGATTTGCTGGATTAGTCTTACATTATTCGGAGTATCTTGAGCACGGGATTCCGAGAATACTCGGGCCTTCCCACCTTGGAATTGCGACTCCGCGGATCGTGGGCTTGTCATGGGCCAAGTTGGAACACCCCTGCAGGGTTTTGAACTTTCGAAAGCCGTGCCCGCGATTATGTGGCAGATGGGAATTTGTTAATATCCGGTTGTAGAAAACTTGACACCATGTTCAGAACACACTACCAGCGTGAGTACTGTGACGGTCATTTTCCGAAAGGGGTTCGGGAAGTGAACACGGTGGGGTTATGTTTGTCGTGTTTTAGATAGGATCACTCCGTGATCACTTTATCGTCCGTGGCACTTCTCTTCTCGCTCTTATTACGTAAGCTAGTGCTAGTGCTGCTGCAGCCTTTTATTCTTTCTTCAGCCTTGTTCCACACCCAAGGCTTAGATAGTTCTGTTACCCGGGAACGGGATTGTTGAGTCCTCCGTGGCTCACGGATTCTACACCACACCAGATGTAGGTACTCGGGTGAACTATTCAGGTGACGGCACAGAGCTATACTGGGAGTACGATGAGGAACGTAGCCGCTACTATGTGCACTATCCCGATGATCAGTAGTGGTTTCTACTAGGGGCGATCCGAACCTGTGGCTTTATGTTTTTTTGGTATCTTTCATTTGGATCTTCACCCGTAGACGGGTTGTGATGTTATTTGGATGATGATTTGCTATGTAATGAATTGTGTGACGTGGCGAGTGTAAGCCAACTATCTCTTTTGCTTTTCATCCCCATTTTTACATGAGATATGCAAAGATACCGAACTTGAGATCATTCCAGAATGGGCTTATACCTTTAAGTTGTGCCTCAACACGTAGGAGGTATAGTCCCATCCTGGGCATTACAAGTTGGTATTCAGAGCCTTCTCCGACCTAGAAGCCCCCACTGATTGATCGAATCGTTGACGGTTGAGTCTAGGCACACACTTAAAATGTTTTGAGTCCTATATATATATATATCGGAGAGTAGGAATTATTTTGCTTCTCATCTCTTTTCACTCTGGTGAGGACTCCTGACGATTACTCTTGCCTCTTCTACTCTCAAAAATTCACCAATTTTTTTTAGGAATCTCGCGAGTATTGTTTGGATTGTTCCGATGTCTTTGTGACGAGAACATTGTTCTCGATGCCTCCTGTCATTTAGGGGTTGTGGCAGTGTCCCGGGGAGTTGAGCTCCGAGGTGTTGTCGTCACAAATATATCGCATTAGTTCTGGAATACCTAAGATGGCCGACATCGAAAACTCTCCTATGCGGTTAGTGGCAAGATAACCCCGACATCACCCAGTACTGGGGAGGTAGTTCGGGAGTATTGCCATAGCTTGTATAGTAAATGCATTTCGAAGGTCCGAGGTAGACGGTTTCCGGAAATAACTGGTTATGTGTTGAAGGATGGATACAGCTGGATGTAGGATTAGAGTTGAGTGCGCGATGCTTCCCCTGTATCCCCAACACCTGATTGCATAACTGGAAACTTTCGGAAATTAATAGGTGGGTTCATCTAGTAGATCATAGGCATTCTTCCAACGAATGCATGATATGGAGTTCGGGGTTCTACAATGAGTGAAGTAGTTTTATGGCCGTTGTTCCGATCGGGAGTTTCATCTTAAAGGGTCCTTGGCTATGCTGATCCGGGGATTGCAAAACCCTTTTGTAACACGTTCCATAAGCTTTCAGCACGAATGTGTCGAACAAAGCTTCTATCTTGTATTTGTTCTATCTGTTCCTTGTTTTTTTATTTACCTTTTGTCTCCCAAGTGGCTTCTCGTGAAGAATGTTGTTACTATTAAACTGAGAATTTCATTCGTTCCTCTTGTTCGAATGATTCTTGTGAAGACTATGTGGCAATTCTAGCTGTTGATTCAGCTTATATCTTTTTTCAATGAAATGGCTAATAGTGGTCATCTCTTTCAGGATGGCTCCTAAAAGGGTTCCCAACGCCAACCCAGAGGGTGAAGAGGTTCCTGATCGTCCTCCTTCACCTCCTCCTCCGTCTGAGGCCTGGAGAGCAATTATGCAAGCTACGAACCAGAACACCCAGATGCTTATGCAAATGATGCAGAATATTCAAGCAAATCAAGCAAATCAGGGTGCTCATGGGAACCAAGGCAATTTGTTCAACCAACCGCACTTTGCTACGCTCAACCAGTTCTTGGCAAATCAACCAGAGGCATTCAGTTACTGCGTGGACCCTCTAGATGCTGAAGACTGGATAACAGATATCAAGAAGCATTTCGAGTGCAGTAACGTCAGGCCCGAGGACTATGTGAAGTTTGCAGCCTTCCAACTCAAGGACCAAGCAGCTGATTGGTGGCAGCAGTACAAAGACTCCAGAGCAGGGCGTGTAATCTCCTGGGATGACTTCTGCAAGGACTTTCGTTCTCACCACATTCCAACAAGTGTCATCGAGGGTATGCGTGAGCAATTCCGCAACCTGAAGCAAGGCTCAATGTATGTCTACCAATATAATGTCAAGTTCCAGAACCTTGCCCGCTATGCAAAGCAAGACATCCCAGATGCCAAGAGCAAGATCTATCAGTTCCGAGGTGGTCTGAAGGATGAACTCCAACTAGCTCTCACCCTGTTTGAGCCTGATGAGTTTGATCAATTCTATAACATGGCACTTAAGCAAGAGGCAGCCTAGCTCAAGATGGAAGCTTCCAAAAAGAGGGTCAGAGACGTTGTTCACTCCTCCTCTTCTTCTCAAGTGGTCGCGAAGCAATAGAAGTTTTGGCTTCCACCTCCTCCAGTGATCCGTGCTCCCTACAACAACAACAAGAATTATGGTGGCCGTGCTTTCTCCCACCCACCCAACCCAAGCAACCAGTCAAAGAATCAGTTTCAAGCTTCCAAGTCAAGTGCTCCTCATTTCCGTCCTCTCTCAGAAGTGGTTTGCAACAAGTGTGGCAAGAAGGGTCACTATGCCAACAAGTGTACTCAAAGGCGCCTTCCGCCTCCTCCACCTATCAGCACTGCTATTGTCAATCACAATCCCAAGCATGCAAGAGTGAACCTGATGAGTGCAGCTGAAGCAGAAAATTCTTCTGATGTGATAATTGGTAATCTTCCAGTTAACTCTATTCCTGCAAAGGACTTGATTGATTCTGGTGCATCACTTTCCTTCATGTCATGTCCATTTGCATTTAAGAATAACGTGGGCAAAGTGGACTTGCCAAAGAAGTTATCAATAATTTCTCCGGGCAAGCATATGACTTCCACCTCAAAGGCTCCGGATGTATCTATTCATATGGGTGATTACCGCTTTCTGGCTTCTCTGGTTATTCTCGGCAATTCCGAGATCGATCTTTGTAATGCCCCGGATGTAATACTTTCCCTTTTGGGCAATATATATATCTCTGGCTTCATCAATTCCATTCCGGGTTCTTCGTCTTTCGGGTTTTTCGTCCTTTTTGTCATGTGTGTGTGTGTGCATTCATCCATATCATGTTGTCATGTGCATTGCTTTGCATTTGTGTTGTCGTTTGCATCCGGTCCCACTCGTTCCTTCCTGTTGTCCGTTTCGAGTTCCGGAGCTCTCTCACGTGTCCGTGGCATCCCGAGACCTACTTTTGTGTTTGACCGTGTAACGCTTCCGGTTTGGCGTGAGACTTGTCGTGCGATGTTGTTTTGGTGTGTGTAACCCGCCTGTCAAATCTCGTCGCGTTTGGAGTTCGTTTGAGGCTCCAACAGTTATTCTCGTGGGCTAAAATTACCTCCTCTTTGAGGCCCAAGACACCCCTCCAACAGCCCACCAACCCAACTCAAACCCTTCCCTTCATCTAGACCGTTCAATTGTGATCTCGTGGCCAAAAACCTCCCCTCATTTGGACAACCCTAGCTCTTTGTGCCTATATAAACGTCCACCCCATCCAATTTTAGCGTCTGAAACCCTAATGTTTCCACCTCTGCCGCGCTGTGCTTCCGACTCTTCGCCGCCGTGCTTCCGACCTCGTCTTCAACCTCGCTGCACCTGTGCTTCCGACTCGTCGCCACCGTGCTTTCGACTCTTCGCCGCCGTGCTTCCGACCTGTGCTTCCGACTCGTCGCCGCCGTGCTTCCGACTCTTCGCCGCC
>LR738715.1:156859501-156907348 GCA_902687465.1 Secale cereale | reverse complement strand
GCACCTGTGCTTCCGACTCGTCGCCGCCGTGCTTCTGACTCTTCGCCGCCGTGCTTCCGACCTCGCCGCCGAGCCGTGCTTCCGAAGTCACCGCGCCGTGCTTCCGAGGTAGCCGCCGCCGCCGTTCGAAGAGGATCGGGAGGAGCCCGATCCAGATCTGCCTCTCCGGGCCGAAACCCTAGCGGGCCGGGACCCGGTAGCCCGTTAGCCCGCGGGGATCCGCCACCCGCTTCGGCCCGACCCGTGCCGGATCTGTTGACCGCGCCCGTTGACTTTGACCCTGAGGTTGCTTCTAATTTCACTAAGTCCCCAGTTTTCAGTTTCTGATGCTGTTTTGCGAGGTGGATAACTTTTACTGTGCATGTCCGATTTGAGCATATGATATGTCAAAATGATCGTGGTGACTTGTATTATGTTTTGTTCCATTGTGCCATGCATGTTTGAGGTCATCTAGATGTCTTAATCTTCATGAGAAGAGTGCTACTTGTTATAAACTGCTGCTTTTAGTTGTTTTTATGCCATGTTTGCAATGTGATAACTTGGTGCATGTTTATCCAAATGAAGCAAATGATATGTCCACATGTTCATCATGAGATGCTCTACATGTTGGTTGCTTTAGCTTGCATGATAGGTTTCATCTTGCCATGTTTATCTCCTTTGCAAAAGTGCTAGTGGCTGTTATGTTGGTAAACTTGTTACGAGATGCCTAGTTGAGGAGCTCGTTGCTATTGATGTGGTTGTCCCCTTGATGCATGCTTAGATGTTTTGGATTCACCATCATGTGTACTTTGTTGTGGTGCAAACCACTTGCCATGTTATGCTTTGAGGTGACTTAAACTTGCTCACAAGATGCCATGATAAAACTGTTGTTTCAACAATTAGTGAAATTTCACTAAGTCTGGAATCTGTAATTTCCAGATGCCATGTTTGCTTGTTGTTCTAGGCAAATCCATGCTAGTTTTTGAGTGACTCTTGATGATTCCTTGTTGTATATGTTGTTGGCTATCCATTAATGCCCTCACATGCTTATTTGGGTGGCTGTAGCATATTTACTTCTTGCTCCCAAGTTGCTATAAATTACTGCTGTCAGGATTTTGTTGTCAAGTTCAATATGTCATAGCTTGTTGCTATTGATCCATGCCTCCGTTGGAGATGCTCCAATGGAATTGTTTGCTGTAGAGTATGTCTACTTTATGTCCATGCTCCTTGCCATGATGTTTGAGTGTTGTAGACTATTTATCTCTTGCTCCGAAGTTGCTATGTGGCTGTTATTTTCAGCTTTTGCATGTTTATTGTTTCGGGTGTATCTTTTAGCCCGTTGCTCCGTTTTGAGCAAGTCCTATATGTAACTTGTGTGTTTTTGCATGTAGATTCATAATATCCTATTGTTAACATGATTTGAAGTATTTTGCTTGATGCACATTGTCATGCTCCTTGTGCTGTAACTCTGTGCTTCCTATGTAGACTTTCTGTGCTTCCTTAGTGCATCTGTAGTGCTTCCTTAGTGCATCAGCCATGCATCCTGTTGTTTGCGCATTGCATCTTGTTGATTTCGTGTCTTGTGTGTTTGTGTTGAGTAGAGCCGGAAGCTGAGACCGAGTACGAGAACGAGGTTACTACCGAGGTCGAGAACGAGGAGCTCTCTTACGATCATGACTCTTCAGGCAAGATGACCTGACCCGGATATCATTACTATCTTTGCCTATTGCTAGAAGTCTCGCTCTATAGCTTTTGCCTCGATGCCCATGTTTTCCTGTCAGCCTCCTATTGTAACCATGATCCTGTCTAACCACCCTACCTATGCAAACCATTGATTGGCTATACGTAGGCTTCGCTCAGCCCCTCTTATAGCATTGCTAGTTGCAGGAGAAGATTTGAAGATTCTTGCTTCTTGTTGAAGCTTGTTGGGATATCACACTATATAATTATTAAATGAAATCATCTATATATTGGTAATGGGTGGAAGGCTAAGCCTTTTGCTTGTTGTTTTGTTCCACTCATGCCGCCCTAGGAACCGTATAAACCGGTGTTATGTTCCTTGATTATGCGTTCCTCACACGGTTGGGGTTATGGGACCCCCTCGATAAACCGCTAAGTGCTAAGTCTTTTCCAGCAAGTCCCAACATTGGTACTATTTGCCTAATAACTAAAAACTTGCATATGGAGTAATTAACCCTCTTCTTAATCAACAACCCCGGGCCAGTGCTCCACATGAGTGTTGGACCGAAACGGGGAGTCTGCGGGGCCACCTCGAGGGAACTCAAGGTTTGGTAAAAACCTGTAGAATCGCCCATCCGGTCGTGGCCTGAGACTAGATACGCGTGGCTATTGTCAGGGTGTCGGCACGCCGGGAGGATTTGCTGGATTAGCCTTACCTTAGTCGGAGTATCTTGAGCACGGGATTCCGAGAATACTCGGGCCTTCCCACCTTGGAGTTGCGACTCCGCGGATCGTGGGCTTGTCATGGGCCAAGTTGGAACACCCCTGCAGGGTTATGAACTTTCGAAAGCCGTGCCCGCGGTTATGTGGCAGATGGGAATTTGTTAATATCCGATTGTAGAAAACTTGACACCATGTTCAGAATAGACTACCAGCGTGAGTACCGTGACGGT
Organism: Secale cereale; assembly: GCA_902687465.1. NCBI lineage: Eukaryota > Viridiplantae > Streptophyta > Magnoliopsida > Poales > Poaceae > Secale > Secale cereale. The sequence continues at coordinate 156,904,736 of LR738715.1, read as the reverse complement.
CATTTTCCGAAAGGGGTTTGGGAAGTGAACACGCTGGGGTTATGTTTGACTTGCTTTAGTTAGGATCACTTCGTGATCATCGTTTCGTCCGAGGCACTTCTCTTCTCGCTCTCTTTTACGTAAGTTAGTGCTAGTGCTGTTGCAATCTCTTGTTGTTTCTTCAGCCTTGTTCCACACCCAAGGCTTGGATAGTTGTGTTACCCGGGAACAGGATTGCTGAGTCCTCTGTGGCTCACAGATTCTACACCACACCAGATGCAGGTACTCAGGCGATCTACTCAAGTGACGGCACCGAACTGTACTGGGAGTACGACGAGGACCGTAGCCGTTACTATGTGCACTATCCCGACGATCAGTAGAGGTTTCTACTAGGGGCGATTCAGACCTGTGGTTTAATGTTATGTTTGGTATCTTTCATTTGGATCTTCACCCCTAGATGGGTTGTGATGTTTATTTGAATGATGTTTGGACATGTAATGAATTGTGTGACGTGGCGAGTGTAAGCCAACTATCTTTTCCGCTTTCATCCCAATTTTTACATGAGATGTGCAAAGGTACCAAACTTGCGATCATTCCAGAATGGGCTTATATCTTTAAGTCGTGCCTCGACACGTAGGAGATATAGTCCCATCCTGGGCATTACAAGTTGGTATCAGAGCCTTCTCCGACCTAGAAGCCCCCACTGTTTGATCGAATTGTTGACGGTTGAGTCTAGGCACACACTTAAAATGTTTTGAGTCCTATATTTATATCGGAGAGTAGGATTTATTTTTCTCCTCATCTCTTTTCATTCTGGTGAGGACTCCTGACGACTACTCTTGCCTCTTCTACTTTCAAAAATTGCACCAATTTTTTTTAGGAATCTCGCGAGTATTGTTTGGATTGTTTCGATGTCTTTGTGACGAGAATATTGTTCTCGATGCCTCCTGACATTAGGGGTTGTGGCAGTGTCCCGGGGAGTTGAGCTTCGGGGTATTGTCGTCACAAACATATCGCGGCAGTTCTAGAATACTTAAGACGGCCGACATCGAAAACTCTCCTATGCGGTTAGTGGCAAGATAACCCCGACATCACCCAGTACTGGGGAGGTAGTTCGGGAGTATTGCCATAGCTTGTATAGTAGATGCGTTTCGAAGGTCCGAGGTAGACGGTTTCCGAGAACAACTGGTTATGTGTTGAAGGATGGATACAGCTGGATGTAGGATTAGAGTTGAGTGCGTGATGCTTCCCCTGTATCCCCAACACCTGATTGCATAACTGGAAACTTTCGGAAATTAATAGGTGGGTTCATCTAGTAGCTCGTAGGCATTCTTCCTACGAATGCAGGTTATGGAGTTCGGGGTTCTACATTGAGTGAAGTGGTTTTATGGCCGATGTTCCGATCGGGAGTTGCATCTTAAAGGGTCCTTGGCTATGCTGATCCGGGGATTGCAAAACCCTTTCGTAACACGTTTCATAAGCTTTCAGCACAAAGATGTCGAACGAAGCTCCTATCTTGTGTTTGTTCTATCTGCACCTTGTTGTTTTCTTATTTACCTTTTGTCTCCCAGTGACTTCTCGTGAAGATTGTTGTTATCATTAAACTGAGAATTTCTTTCGTTCCTCTTGTTTGAATGATTCTTGTGAAGACTATGTTGCATTTCTAGCCGTTGTTTCAGCTTATATTCTTGTTCGAATGATTCTTGTGAAGCTCGATCTCCGAATGGGCTATCACCAAATTCGCATTCGCGAAGAAGATATCCACAAGACTGCCTTCAGAACGAGCTACGGCTCCTATGAGTATACAGTCATGTATTTTGGTCTCGCCAATGCTCCACCTGCCTTCTCGAGAATGATGCACTACATTTTCAACCCCTACACCAACGATTTTGTGCTTGTGTATCTGGATGACATTTTGGTATTTTCCAAGAATGAAGAAAATCACGAAAAGCACCTTCGTCTGGTTCTCAACAGACTCCGTGAACATAAGTTCTATGCCAAGTTCTCCAAGTGCGAATTCTGGCTCGATAAGGTCTTGTATCTGGGCCATATCATCTCCGCTGACGGTATTGGGGTAAACCCCGAGAAAGTTGAAGCAATTGTCAACTGGGAACCTCCTCAGAACGTCAAGCAACTCCGAAGCTTCCTTGGTCTTGCTAGCTATTGCAGAAGGTTCGTTGAGAACTTCTCCAAGATTGCCAAGCCTCTCTCCAACTTGCTGCAGAAGAATGTCAAGTACAACTGGTCTCCGGATTGTGATGTGGCTTTCAAAACTCTAAAAGAAAAGCTCATCTCTGCTCCAGTTCTTACTCCTCCAGATGAGTCCAAGCCTTACGAAGTATTCTGTGATGATTCTCTTCAAGGACTTGGTGGTGTGCTAATGCAGGACAAGAAAATCGTGGCATACACTTCTCGTCAACTGAAGCCAAGTGAGAAGAACTACCCCACACATGATCTCGAACTAGCAGCTGTGGTATATGCTTTGATTACGTGGAGACATCTTCTGTTGGGCAGAAAAGTCGACATCTTCACCGATCACAAGAGCTTGAAGTACATCTTCACACAGCCGAATCTGAACCTCCGCCAGACTCGTTGGGTCGAAATGATGCAAGAGTATGATCCGAGCATCGAATACACACCTGGCAAGGCGAATGTGATTGCAGATGCTTTGAGCAGAAAGGCATATTGCAACAGTCTCCTTATCAAACCGTTCCAGCCTGAGCTTTGTGAAGCATTCAGGAAGCTCAACCTCCAAGTTGTTCCGCAAGGCTTTCTTGCAAATCTTCAAGTTGCTCCTACCTTGGAAGATCAGATCCGTGAGGCCCAACTCAGTGATGCTATGGTGCAGAAAGTGAAACATGGTATTGCAAAGGGTACTCCTAAATACAAGTGCTATCGCCTTGATGAGAGAGATACCTTGTTCTTTGAGGACAGACTTGTGGTTCCCAAAGGTGATCTCAGGAAGCTCATAATAGATGAAGCACATGATTCCCTCCTTTCCATTCATCCTGGCAGTTCCAAGATGTACCAAGACCTCAAGCAATCTTACTGGTGGACTCGCATGAAAAGGGAGATTGCCCAATTCGTGAATGAATGTGATGTCTGCAGAAGAGTGAAGGCAGAGCATCAACGTCCAGCCGGTCTTCTCCAACCTCTTCCTATTCCCGGGTGGAAATTCAACCACATTGAAATGGATTTCGTCACTGGCTTTCCTAAGTCCAAGAGAGGGAATGATTCTATCCTTGTGGTGATTGACAAGCTTACCAAAGTCGCTCACTTCCTTCCAGTCAAAGAATCAATCAATGCAACTCAAATTGGCAGAGTTGTACACTTCCAGAATTGTGTCCTTACATGGCATTCCTCAAGTTATCTCCTCAGACCGTGGAAGTTTGTTCACTTCCAAGTTCTGGGACTCCTTTCAGTCTACCATGGGCACTAAGATTCGTTTCAGCACTGCATTTCACCCTCAGACTAGTGGTCAAGTCGAGAGAGTGAATCAGATTCTAGAAGACATGCTCAGAGCCTGTGTCATATCTTTTGGCATGAAATGGGAAGATTGCCTTCCATTTGCCGAGTTCTCTTACAACAACAGCTTCCAAGCAAGTGCCGGCAAAGCTCCGTTTGAAATCCTCTATGGCAGAAAGTGCCGTACCCCCCTCAACTGGTCCGAGACGGGTGAACATCAACTTCTTGGCAATGACTTGATCTCAGAAGCCAAAGAAATGTGCAAGGTCATACGTGAGAATCTCAAGGCCGCTCAGTCGCATCAGAAGAGCTACTATGACGGCAAGCATCGTGATTTGGCCTTCAACACTGGGGATCATGTCTATCTCTGTGTTACTCCGATGAAAGGAACCCAAAGATTCGGTATCAAAGGAAATCTTGCTCCTAGATACGTGGGCCCTTTCAAGATCCTTGGCAAAAGAGGCGACCTAGCCTATCAACTTGAGCTCCCTTCTAACTTCGCCAATGTTCATGATGTGTTTCATGTGTCTCAACTCCGCAAGTGCTTCAAGACACCTGAACGCACCATTACGTTTGAGGAGATTGATCTTCAACAAGACTTGTCTTACCGAGAGCACCCAGTTGCTATTCTTGAAGAAACCGAGCGCAAGACCCGCAACAAGTCCATCAAATTCTTGAAAGTCAAGTGGTCACACCATACCGACCGAGAAGCTACGTGGGAACGAGAAGATCACCTTCGTTCCGAGTACCCTTCCTTCTTCCAGTCCTAGATCTCGGGACGAGATCTTTTTATAGTAGAGGAGAGTTTGTAATGCCCCGGATGTAATACTTTCCCTTTTGGGCAATATATATATCTCTGGCTTCATCAATTCCATTCCGGGTTCTTCGTCTTTCGGGTTTTTCGTCCTTTTTGTCGTGTGCGTGTGCATTCATCCATATCATGTTGTCATGTGCATTACTTTGCATTTGTGTTGTCGTTTGCATCCGGTCCCACTCGTTCCTTCCCGTTGTCCGTTTCGAGTTCCGGAGCTCTCTCACGTGTCCGTGGCATCCCCGAGACCTACTTTTGTGTTTGACCGTGTAACGCTTCCGGTTTGGCGTGAGACTTGTCGTGCGATGTTGTTTTGGTGTGTGTAACCCGCCTGTCAAATCTCATCGGGTTTGGAGTTCGTTTGAGGCTCCAACAGTTATTCTCGTGGGCTAAAAGTACCTCCTCTTTGAGGCCCAAGACACCCCTCCAACAGCCCACCAACCCAACTCAAACCCTTCCCTTCATCTAGACCGTTCAATTGTGATCTCGTGGCCGAAAACCTCCCCTCATTTGGACAACCCTAGCTCCTTGTGCCTATATAAACGTCCACCCCATCCAATTTTTGCATCTGAAACCCTAATGTTTCCACCTCTGCCGCGCTGTGCTTCCGACTCGTCGCCGCCGTGCTTCCGACTCTTCGCCGCCGTGCTTCCGACCTCGTCTTCAACGTCGCTGCACCTGTGCTTCCGACTCGTCGCCGCCGTGCTTCCGACTCTTCGCCGCCGTGCTTCCGACCTCGTCTTCAACCTCGCTGCACCTGTGCTTCCGACTCGTCGCCGCCATGCTTCCGACTCTTCGCCGCCGTGCTTCTGACCTCGTCTTCAACCTCGCTGCACCTGTGCTTCCGACTCGTCGCCGCCGTGCTTCCGACTCTTCACCGCCGTGCTTCCGACCTCGCCGCCGAGCCGTGCTTCCGAAGTCGCCGAGTCGTGCTTCCGAAGTCGCCGCGCCGTGCTTCTGAGCCAGCCGCCGCCGCCGTTCGAAGAGGATCGGGAGGAGCCCGATCCAGATCTGCCTCTCCGGGCCGAAACCCTAGCGGGCCGGGACCCGGTAGCCCGTTAGCCCGCGGGGATCCGCCACCCGCTTCGGCCCGACCCGCGCCGGATCTGTTGACCGCGCCCGTTGACTTTGACCCTGAGGTTGCTTCTAATTTCACTAAGTCCCCAGTTTTCAGTTTCTGATGTTGTTTTACGAGGTGGATAACTTTTACTGTGCATGTCCGATTTGAGCATATGATATGTCAAAATGATCGTGGTGACTTATACTATGTTTTGTTCCATTGTGCCATGCATGTTTGAGGTCATCTAGATGTCTTGATCTTCATGAGAAGAGTGCTACTTGTTATAAACTGCTGCTTTTAGTTGTTTTCATGCCATGTTTGCAATGTGATAACTTGGTGCATGTTTATCCAAATGAAGCAAATGATATGTCCACATGTTCATCATGAGATGCTCTACATGTTGGTTGCTTTAGCTTGCATGATAGATTTCATCTTGCCATGTTTATCTCCTTTGCAAAAGTGCTAGTGGCTGTTATGTTGGTAAACTTGTTACGAGATGCCTAGTTGAGGAGCTCGTTGCTATTGATGTGGTTGTCCCCTTGATGCATGCTTAGATGTTTTGGATTCACCATCATGTGTACTTTGCTGTGGTGCAAACCACTTGCCATGTTATGCTTTGAGGTGACTTAAACTTGCTCACAAGATGCCATGATAAAACTGTTGTTTCAACACTTAGTGAAATTTCACTAAGTCTGGAATCTGTAATTTCCAGATGCCATGTTTGTTTGTTGTTCTAGGCAAATCCATGCTAGTTTTGGAGTGACTCTTGATGATTCCTTGTTGTATATGTTGTTGGCTATCCATTCATGCGCTCACATGCTTATTTGGGTGGCTGTAGCATATTTACTTCTTGCTCCCAAGTTGCTATAAATTACTGCTGTCAGGATTTTTTTGTCAAGTTCAATATGTCATAGCTTGTTGCTATTGATCCATGCCTCCTTTGGAGATGCTCCAATGGAATTGTTTGCTGTAGAGTATGTCTACTTTATGTCCATGCTCCTTGCCATGATGTTTGAGTGATGTAGACTATTTATCTCTTGCTCTGAAGTTGCTATGTGGCTGTTATTTTCAGCTTTTACATGCTTATTGTTTCGGGTGTATCTTTTAGCCCGTTGCTCCGTTTTGAGCAAGTCCTATATGTAACTTGTGTGTTTTTGCATGTAGATTCATAATATCATATTGTTAACATGATTTGAAGTATTTTGCTTGATGCACATTGTCATGCTCCTTGTGATGTAACTCTGTGCTTCCTATGTAGACTTTCTGTGCTTCCTTAGTGCATCTGTAGTGCTTCCTTAGTGCATCAGCCATGCATCATGTTGTTTGCGCATTGCATCTTGTTGATTTCGTGTCTTGTGTGTTTGTGTTGAGTAGAGCCAGAAGCTGAGACTGAGTACGAGAACGAGGTTACTACCGAGGTTGAGAACGAGGAGCTCTCTTACGATCCCATCGACGACTCTTCAGGCAAGATGACCTGACCCGGATATCATTACTATCTTTGCCTATTGCTAGAAGTCTCGATGCCCATGTTTGTTTGTCAGCCTCCTATTGTAACCATGAATCTGTCTAACCACCCTACCTATGCAAACCTTTGATTGGCTACATAGGCTTCGCTCAGCCCCTCTTATAGCATTGCTAGTTGCAGGAGAAGATTTGAAGATTCTTGCTTCATGTTGAAGCTTGTTGGGATATCACACTATATAAACTCTTAATGAAATCATCTATATATTGGTAATGGGTGGAAGGCTAAGCCTCTTGCTTGGTGATTTGTTCCACTCATGCCACCCTAGGAACCGTATAAACCGATGTTATGTTCCTTGATTATGTGTTCCTCACACGGTTGGGGATATGGGACCCCTCGATAAACCGCTTAGCGCTAAGGCTTTTCCAGCAAGTCCCACCATTAGTACTCCATTTGCCTAATAACTAAAAACTTGCATAGGGACTAGCTATCCCCTTTTATTAATCAACCCCCGGGCCAGTGCTCCACATGAGTGTTGGTCCAACCGAGCAGACTGCAGGGCCGCCTTGGGGAAACCCGAGGTATTTGGTATTTTCCTGTAGGCTGTCTCATCCGGTCGTGGCCTGAGACTAGATACGCGCGGCTACTTTCAGGGTGTCGGCACGCCAGGGGGATTTGCTGGATTAGTCTTACCTTAGTCGGAGTATCTTGAGCACGGGATTCCGAGAGTACTCGGGCCTTCCCACCTTGGAGTTGCGACTCCGCGGATTGTGGGCTTGTCATGGGCCAAGTTGGAACACCCCTGCAGGGTTTTGAACTTTCGAAAGCCGTGCCCGCGGTTATGTGGCGGATGGGAATTTGTTAATATCCGGTTGTAGAAAACTTGACACCATGTTCAGAACACATTACCAGCGTGAGTACCGTGACGGTCATTTTCCGAAAGGGGTTCGGGAAATGAACACGGTGGGGTTATGTTTGTCGTGTTTTAGATAGGATCACTCCGTGATCACTTTATCGTCCGTGGCACTTCTCTTCTCGCTCTTATTATGTAAGCTAGTGCTAGTGCTGCTGCAGCCTTTTATTCTTTCTTCAGCCTTGTTCCACACCCAAGGCTTAGATAGTTCTGTTACCCGGGAACGGGATTGCTGAGTCCTCCGTGGCTCACGGATTCTACACCACACCAGATGCAGGTACTCAGGTGAACTATTCAGGTGACGGCACAGAGCTATACTGGGAGTACGATGAGGAACGTAGCCGTTACTATGTGCACTATCCCGATGATCAGTAGTGGTTTCTACTAGGGGCGATTCGAACCTATGGCTTTATGTTTTTTTGGTATCTTTCATTTGGATCTTCACCCGTAGACGGGTTGTGATGTTATTCGGATGATGATTTGCTATGTAATGAATTGTGTGACGTGGCGAGTGAAAACCAACTATCTCTTTTGCTTTTCATCCCCATTTTTACATGAGATGTGCAAAGATACCGAACTAGAGATCATTCCAGAATGGGCTTATACCTTTAAGTCGTGCCTCGACACGTAGGAGGTATAGTCCCATCCTGGGCATTACAAGAAGCCACCTGAGACCGAGAAGATGATCTACGCAATGACCACCCACACATGTTCTATAGCCAAGTCGAATCTGGAGGGCGAGATTCATTCTAAGGGGGGTAGGTTTGTAACATCCCAAATTTTCAATTTGGAATGTTATACATAGATCATATTGCATTGCATATTTCTTTGCATTTTGTGCGTGGCGATCCTCGAAATTCTAAGCAACTCAAGGACCTACGAAGAGAGTTGGGAATTCTACCGTTTTGTATTTAAGTTTACTCGAATACCGGTGCGAGGATAGTGTTGGTTTTAATTATTTTTCTCTCCTAAAAATATTTCAAAACAAAATATATGAGCGGAGATAATATGACTTCTCCAAATTAACAGAAATATTGGAGGAAAAAATATTAAAATCACTTTTGGTATTTTCTAGATTTATTTGCGATTTTATTTGCATAGGAAAAATACGCGTTTTTCAAAATTGCATTTAGGTCCGAGAAAAATGTTCACTTTGTCCTAAATATTATTAGAGAATGGTGAAAATTTATTTCGGAATTTTTGGACTCCGTTTAGTATTTTTTTTCGACCGTTTTACTACGTCAGGACTCTTTAAAAAAAAACGGGAACCGACTCCGGGCCGTACCCGGCCAGGACTCCCTGGCCTGGGGCCTTTATAAGGCGCCGCCCCAGCCCGATCGCCAGCCCCTGCCCTAGGCAGTCGCCGCCGCCGCCGCCGCCCCGCGCTACCGCCGCCGCTCGCCAGACCTGCCGCCGCCGGTGTTGACTTTTCCGAGGTAACCGTCGATTTTTCTTTTTAACCGATCGTTTTTTTTAGAAACCCTAGATCCGTTTTTTTAGGTTAGATCAGTTTTTTCTGGTTTATTTATTTAGCGGACGCCCGTTCGTACGTTCGTTTTAACGAACGCTGTTCGTTCGTTAGGCGCAGACAGCAAACGTTCGTTCGTTAGCCTGTTCGTTAGATTTCTTTTTTGGGGTATTTATCCGCGATTATTTTCGATCGTGATTTCTGCCCTGATCTCGTTTTTCGTTTTTCTTTTCACTCGAGAGTCGGAATCAGGTGATTCAAAATCCCAGATCTTCGTCTCGACGCCCTCTTTTCGTTTAACCAACTTGAAAAAAGTTTTGGCTACTGTAAAATTTGACTTTAGATCAAACTAGTAAACGAATCTCGTTTCTTTCGCTGTTTGAGTTTCGTTGTTTCTTTCGATTTGATTCTTTTTGCAAACCGGAGTTCTTAAGTTGAACTTTCTGGTTAGATCTTATCCTTTGGAGTCTTGTTTGTGCATCATTGCTTGATTGCTTATGTATGCTATTGTTTGCTTGTGATTGAATACCCGGACTGTGAAGCGTGCTACTACGAGTCTCTAGGTTTTGCGAATCGTCAGCAAGGCAAGTAACACTTTGAGCATACCCCTTTATTACCCAGTTTTTATGCATTAGATCAAACCCTCACACATTGCATGAGTAGGATCTCTTAACTTGTGGGTCTGGGAAGTAGATTGAGGTAGAACCTATTACCTACATTATGTTCAAACCCTTGGGAGTTACTTCTACGCTATGCTTAGGTTATCATGCTACGCTCATAGACGTGGTTTGGGTTTGAGTGAAATCCATGACAGATGTGAGTTGTTAATTAAGGATTCAACTTAAGGTGGCTACTTGAATACACATCTAGGTGGATTGGTTGCAGGGCACCTGGGGAATCCAGTGTTGTCCTAAGAAATCCCGAGGTTCCGTGTGATTTTTCCTATGGAATGCCACCCAGGCTCAAAGGGATCATAAAACTATTCATGCTAGAAACTTCCATGTGCAGCCACAATGCCATTATGGGCTCTGGAGCGTGAACAATTTCTAATAATTTTACACATGATTTATATTCAAATTTCCCACGTTGTCCTAATTTTTCAGATTTTTCGGAGCTAAATAAGTATGACTAAGAAATATGTCTTTACAGATTGTTCTGTTTTTTGACAGATTTTGTTTTCTTTGCATTATGTGCTTATTTTGATGAATCTCTGGATTGTATCGGGGGGTATAAGCCATGATAAAGTTATAATACAATTGATATAATGTAAGAAAAAATATGAATGGATTTTCAACATTACTTAAAGTAAAGATCGATTTTATTATACTAACCGACCTCACAAGGTTTTGTTAAGTTTTGTGTGATTGAAGTTTTCAAGTTTTGCGTGAGATCACGATGGATGAAGAAATAAGGAGTGGCAAGAGCCTAAGCTTGGGGATACCCATGGCACCCTAAGGTGATATTCAAGGAGAACCAAGCAACAAAGCTTGGGGATGCCCCGGAAGGCATCCCCTCTTTCTTCTAAGGACCATCGATAATTTTACTTGAGGCTATATTTTTATTCATCACATATCATGAGTTTTGCTTGGAGCATCTTGTATTATATGAGTATTTGCTTGCTTTGCTTGTTTAGTTTATAAAAATAATCCTTGTTGTACATACCTATTTGAGAGAGCCACACACTAATCATAATTTGTTAGAATACTATATGTGCTTCAATTAAATCTTTTGAACTAAGTAGTTGCTCTAGTGCTTCACTTATATCTTTTTTAGCACGACGGTTGTTTATATTTTGAAGAAATGAACCCTCATGATTCACTCATATTATTTTGAAAGTTAGTAAATTTTGAAGAAATGTTCTCTCGTGATTCACTTATATTATTTTGGGAGATGAATTTTTTAAAGAAATAGATGAACTCTCGTGCTTCACTTATATCTCTTTGAGAGTCAAGAATAGTAATGGTAATTTGCACGAGATATGAATTTAGTCCTAATATGATAGATAACCAATAAGGATATAATAATAAATTTCATGAAGATCATTGGAAATTATGAACTTGATTCCTTGCAATAGTTTTGTGATATGAAGATAGTGATACATGAGTCATGTTGATGACTAATGATGCTTTAGTAAGAATATTGGTGTTAAGGTTTGTGATTCCCTATGAATGCACGTATGTCTATAGTTATGCAATGAAATTATATCCTACTTGTGGTGCATTATTCGGTGTTGATTATGTTTAATGTTTGTTTAGGACCGTTTTCGTTCCTTGGTTGGTTGTTTCTCAATCTATTTGCTAGCCTTCATATTGTACTAAGCAAGAATACTGCTTGTGCGTTCAACTCCTTAAACCCAAAGTTGTGCCAAATGAGTCCACCATACCTACCTATATGCGGTATTTTCATGTCGTTCCAAGTAAATTTGTATGTGCCAACTCTAAATTTCAAAATAAATTTCCCTTTTGTGTGCCCGTACCGCTTATGAAGCGGCAGGGGGTGGCCAATATTTTCCATGCTATATATGTTATTCTCATGGTGAGTGTTTATTCACTTGCCATTTCACAAGACTGTGGCGGTAATTAGGATGCCTTGTCCTGAAATGCAAAAAAAAACACTATAATAAATTCCTTGGTATGTGTTGGTATGGAAGGCACCCGTGGATACGGCTAGCCATGGATTGTGAAAGAATGGTGAAAAGGAAATAAACTTTACTTTCTGTTTGGGTACTGCCTATTGGAAGAACATGCGGTGCCCCCATGTTTGGTTTTGGTAGTTGATGACAATCTCTATGGACTGATGGTTGCCTTGAGTTATATTTTAAGGATTTTTCCATAGGAATTTCTTAAGGTCCATGTGTTGGTTTCAAGGAGTTTTTGTGTTGACCAAGGTGCTACTCAAGGAATTATCTAAAGCTTGGTCATGATTCAAGATTGATCAAGACTAAGTCAAAGAGTGAATCAAGTTGATCAAGTCACAACGCATAGAAGATGTACCAAGGGGGATCAAGTGATCCCATGGTACGGTAAGAATTGTCCATTACACTTTGTGCACTAACCCATGGTCTGCGTGGAGTACTTTGAGGGGTTAGGTTGAGGTGTGCAAGTTCAAGCGGATCATCACGAAGATGTGTCGTCCATTGTGGTGACAATGGATTTGTGAAGATGTGCCGAAGAGTGGTGATGACCCACAAGTATAGGGGATCTATCGTAGTCCTTTCGATAAGTAAGAGTGTCAAACCCAACAAGGAGCAGAAGGAAATGACAAGCAGTTTTCAGTAAGGTATTCTCTGCAAGCACTGAAATTATCGGTAACAGATAGTTTTGTGATAAGGTAATTCGTAATGGGTAACAAATAACAAAAGTAAACAAGGTGCAGAAAGGTGGGCCAATCCTTTTTGTAGCAAAGGACAAGCCTAGACAAACTCTTATATAAAGGAAAGCGCTCCCGAGGACACATGGGAATTATCGTCAAGCTAGTTTTCATCATGCTCATATGATTTGCGTTCGTTACTTTGATAATTTAATATGTGGGTGTACCGGTGCTTGGATAATGTCCTTCCTTGGACAAGCATTCCACTTATGATTAACCCCCCTCGCAAGCATCCGCAACTATGAAAGAAGAATTAAGGTAAACCTAACCATAGCATGAAACATATGGATCCAAATCGGCCCCTTACGAAGCAATGCATAAACTAGGGTTTAAGCTTCTATCACTCTAGCAACCCATCATCTACTTATTACTTCCCAATGCCTTCCCCTAGGCCTAAACAATGGTGAAGTGTCATGTAGTCGTTGTTCACATAACACCACTAGAGGAAAGACAACATACATCTCATCAAAATATTGAACGAATACCAAATTCACATGACTACTTATAACAAGACTTCTCCCATGTCCTCGGGAACAAACATAACTACTCACAAATCATATTCATGTTCATAATCAGAGGGTATTAATGTGCATAAAGGATCTGAACATATAATATTCCACCCAATAAACCAACTAGCATCAACTACAAGGAGTAATCAACACTACTAGCAACCCACAGGTACCAATCTGAGGTTTTGAGACAAAGATCGGATACAAGAGATGAACTAGGGTTTGAGAGGAGATGGTTCTGGTGAAGATGTTGATGGAGATTGACCCCCTCCTGATGAGAGGATCGCTGGTGATGACAATGGTGACAATTTCCCCCTCTCGGAGGGATGTTTCCCCGGCAGAACAGCTCCGCCAGAGCCCTAAATTGGTTCCGCCAAGGTTCCGTCTCGAAACGGCGGCGCTTCGTCCCGAAAGCTTCCTTATTATTTTTCCAGGGAAAAAGACACCTTATACCAGAAGATGGGCATCGGGGGGCTTCCAGGTGGCCCACGAGGCAGAGGGCGCGCCCAGGGGGTAGGGTGATACGTCTCCAACGTATCTATAATTTTAAATTGTTCCGTGCTATTATATTATCTATTTTGGATGTTTAATGGGCTTTATTATGCACTTTTATATTATTTTTGGGACTAACCTACTAACCCAAGGCCCAGTGCAAATTGTTATTATTGCCTATTTCGGTGTTTCGCAAAAAAGGAATAACAAACGGAGTCCAAACGGAATGAAACCTTCGCGAGGATCGTTTTTGGAACAAATGCAAACCAAAAGACTTGGAGTACACGTCTGGGAAGCCATGAGGCGGCCACGAGGCAGGAGGGCGCGCCCCCACCCTAGTGGGCCCCTCATAGCTCCACCGACATACCACTTCCTCCTATATATACGAATATACCCTGAAGACATCCGAGAGCACCACGAAACCATATTTCCACCGCCGCAACCTTCTGTACCCGTGAGATCCCATCTTGGGGCCTTTTCCGGAGCTCCACCAGAGGGGGAATCGATCACGGAGGGCTTCTACATCTACACCATAGCCTCTCTGATGAGTTGTGAGTAGTTTACCACAGACCTTCGGGTCCATAGTTATTAGCTAGATGGCTTCTTCTCTCTCTTTGGATCTCAATACAAAGTTCTCCTTGATCTTCTTGGAGAACTATTCGATGTAATACTTTTTGCGGTGTGTTTGTCGAGATCCGATGAATTGTGGGTTTGTGATCAAGATTATCTATGAACAATATTTGGTTCTTCTTTGAATTCATATATGCATGATTTAAATATCTTTGCAAGTCTCTTCAAATTATGAGTTTGGTTTGGCCTACTATATTGATCTTTCTTGCAATGGGAGAAGTGCTTAGCTTTGGGTTCAATCTTGCGGTGTCCTTTCCCAGTGACAGCACGGGCAGCAAGGCACGTATTGTATTGTTGCCATCGAGTATAAAAAGATGGGGTTTATATCATATTGCATGAGTTTATCCCTCTACATCATGTCATCTTGCTTAAGGCGTTACTCTGTTCTTATGAACTTAATACTCTAGATGCATGTTGGATATCGGTCCATGTTTGGAGTAATAGTAGTAGATGCAGAATCGTTTCGGTGTACTTGTCACGGACGTGATGCCTATATACATGATCATGCCTAGATATTACCATAACTATGCGCTTTTCTATCAATTGCTCGATAGTAATTTGTTCACCCACCGTAGAATATGCTATCTTGAGAGTAACCACTAGTGAAACCTATGGCCCGTGGGTCTATCTTCCATCATATTAATCTTCCATCAACTTGTTATCTTTTATTTTGCAATCTTTACTTGTCAATCTATATAACAAAAATACCAAAAATATTTATCTTATTATCTCTATCAGATCTCACTTTTGCAAGTGGCCGTGAAGGGATTGACAACCCCTTTATCGCGTTGGTTGCAAGGTTCTTATTTGTTTGTGCAGGTACGAGGGATTTGAGTGTAGTTTCCTACTGGATTGATACCTTGGTTCTCAAAAACCGAAGGAAATACTTACGCTACTTTGCTGCATCACCCTTTCCTCTTCAAGGGAAAACCAATGCATGCTCAAGAGGTAGGAAGAAGGATTTCTGGCGCCGTTGCCGGGGAGATCTACGCACAAGTCATATACCAAGTACCCATCACAAACTCTTATCCCTTGCATTACATTATTTGCCATTTGCCTCTCGTTTTCCTCTCCCCCACTTCACCTTTGCCGTTTTGTTCGTCCTTTTTCTGTTCGCCTCTTTTAGTTTGCCTCTTGTGTGTTTGTCCTTAGTGTGGTTTGTTGCTATCATGTCTGAAATGGGGGAGGATATCATTGAAAAGGGTAGTAACGATGGGGGAAACTTTGATGCTTTTGATTATCCTCATAAGGAACCTACTACCTTACACACTAAGAAGTTCTAGATTGGTAGTGGTAATATTATTGGAAAAGGAGTTATTCAAGATTTCTTTACTTGTGCCGGTGCTTTTCCCACTATGGGTGGATCCATTCTTCATAGAACCACTAGTCTTGCGGATGCTATATATATGCTTGTAGTTGAACTCGAAAGACAATTTATCCACATGCATCCTTGCATTCAGAGAATTTTTCTAGAATTTTCCAATATTGAGCATTATTCTGTTAAGTGACAAGCTACTATCTTTTCGGCGCATGAGTTCAGATTCATAATGAAAGAGGCCAAGGAAATTTTTAAGCATTATAGGGTGGACGCTGGTCGTCCTCCCATAGAAGCTATCCTATTTAATCAAGAAGACATAATGCGTTTACAATCTCTCGATCATGTTGCTTATAACGACAACCTTAGAAAAAAGGTTCCTACCGATGTTCTAGTTGATAGAATCTCTGAACTAAATGATGATTTTTCTATTCCGAACAATGGGTTAGGTTTTTCTCTTGAAAAAAGGGTCATGACCTTCTTCCAAAAGAATACTTATAATGATGAATTGGTTGTGCAATACGAGGGGCCAAGGGAGGAACCCATACCTCCCGAGCTTGATCTTGGGGACTTTTGCCCATTAAATTTAGCCCTTTCGATTACTTTTGCTTGTCACAAAGAAAACTTGTTGCTGAACATAGGGAATATGAGATGAGTTTTTGCGATTTACCTTATCATTATGGCAACACCTAGATCTATTCTTGTATCATGCCTAGCTAGGGGCGTTAAACGATAGCGCTTGTTGGGAGGCAACCCAATTTTATTTTCTTTGCTTTTCCTTATGTTTAGTAATAAATAATTCATATCGCTTCTGGTTAGATGTGGTTTTGTGTTTTAATTAGCATTTGTGCCAAGTAGAACCTTTGGGAAGACTTGGGTGAAGTCTTTGCGATCTTGCTGTAAAAAACAGAAACTTTTGTGCTCATGAGATTAGCTGTCATTTATTACTAGAGAGTGATTTTAAGTTGATTCTTTTTGCAGATGATTAATAGACAAATTCCTCACGTCCACCAATTTATTTCAGAATTTTTAGAGTTACTGAAGTATTCGAAAGTTACAGATTTCTACAGATTGTTCTGTTTTTGACAAATTCTGTTTTTCGTGTGTTGTTTACTTATTTTGATGAATCTATGGCTAGTATCGGGGGGTATGAACCATATAGAAGTTGGAATACAGTAGGTTTAACACCAATATAAATAAAGAATGAGTTCAATACAGTACCTTAAAGTGGTGGTTTATTTTCTTATACTAACGGAGCTCACGAGATTTTCTGTTAAGTTTTCTGTTGGGAAGTTTTCACGTTTTTGGGTAAGCATTTGATGGACTATGGAACAAAGAGTGGAAAGAGCCTAAGCTTGGGGATTCCCAAGGCACCCCAAGGTAAAATTCAAGGACAACCAAAAGCCTAAGCTTGGGGATGCCCCGGGAAGGCATCCCCTCTTTCGTCTTCGTCTATCGGTAACTTTACTTAACACTATATTTTTATTCACCACATGATATGTGTTTTGCTTGGAGTGTCTTCTATGATTTGAGTCTTTGATTTTTAGTTTACCACAATCATACTTGCTGTACATACCTTTTGGGAGAGACACACATGAATAGGAATTTATTAGAATACTCTATGTGCTTCACTGGTATCTTTTGAGCTAGATAGTTTTGCTCTAGTACTTCACTTATATTTTTTTAGAGCATGGCGGTGGTTTTATTTTATAGAAATTATTGATCTCTCATGCTTCACTCATATTATTTTGAGAGTCTTTTAGAACAACATGGTAATTTGCCTTGGCTATAAAATAAGTCCTAATATGATAGGCATCCAAAATGGGTATAATAAAAACTTTCATATGAAGTGCATTGAATAGTATGAGAAGTTTGATGCTTGATGATTGTTTTGAGATATGAGGATGGTGATATTAAAGTCATGCTAGTAGAGTAATTGTGAATTTGATAAATACTCATGTTGAGGTTTGCAAGTCATGTAGCATGCACATATGGTGAACCATTAAGTGATGAAGTTGGAGCATGATTTATTTATTGATTGTCTTCCTTTGTGTGGAGGTCGGGATCGCACGATGGTTAACTCCTACCAACCCTTCCCCTACGAGCATGCGTTTAGTGCTTTGTTGTGATAACTTGTAGTTTTTTGCAATAAGTATATGAGTTTTTTATGACTAATGTTGAGTCCATGGATTATACGCACTCTCACCCTTCCACCATTGCTAGCCTCTCTTGTACCGCGCAACTTTCGCCTGTACCATACACCCACCATATACCTTCCTCAAAACAGCCACCATACCTACCTATCATGGCATTTCCATAGCCATTCCGATATATATTGCCATGCAACTATCCACCGTTCCGTTTATTATGACACACTTCATCATTGTCATATTGCCATGCATGATCATGTAGTTGACATCGTATTTGTGGCAAGGCCACCCTTCATAATTTTTTCATACATGTCACTCATGATTCATTGCACATCCCGGTACACCGCCGGAGGTATTCACATAGAGTCATATTTTGTTCTAGCATTGAGTTGTAAGTAAATAAAAGTGTGATGATCTTCATTATTAGAGCATTGTCCCTGTGAGGAAAGGATGATGGAGACTATGATTCCCCCACAAGTCGGGATGAGACTCCGGACGAGAAAAAGGGAAAGAAAAATAGGCCATAAAAAAGGAAGGAAAAAGGAAGAAGAAAAGGCCCCAAAAAATAAAAAAATAAAAAATGAGAGAAAAAGAGAGAAGGGGCAATGCTACTATCCTTTTTCCACACTTGTGCTTCAGAGTAGCACCATGATCTTCATGATAGAGAGTATGTTGTTTTGTCATCTTCATATACTAGTGCGAATTTTCATTATATAACTTGGCTTGTATATTCCAATGATGGGCTTCCTCAAAGTGCCCTAGGTCTTCGTGAGCAAGTGAGTTGGATGGACACCCACTTAGTTTCTATAGTTGAGCTTTCATACACTTATAGCTCTAGTGCACCCGTCGCATGGGAATCCCTACTCACTCACATTGATATCTATTGATGGACATCTCCATAGACCATTGATACGCCTAGTTGATGTCAGACTATCTTCCTCCTTTTGTCTTCTCCACAACCACCACTCTATTCCACCTATAGTGTTATATCCATGGCTCACGCTCATGTATTGCGTGAAAATTGAAAAAGTTTGAAAAAAATTAAAGTATGAAACAATTGCTTGGATGAAACCGGGGTTGTGCATGATTTAAATATTTTGTGTGATGAAGATAGAGCATAGCCTGACTATATGATTTTGTAGGGATGAACTTTCTTTGGCCATGTCATTTTGAGAAGACATAATTGCTTTGTTAGTATGCTTGAAGTATTATTACTCTTATGTCAATATTAAACTTTTGTTCTTGAATCTTTCAGATCTGAACATTCATGCCACAATAATAAAAATTACATTGAGAATTATGTTAGGTAGCATTCCACATCAAAAATTCTGTTTTTATGAGTTACCTACTCGAGGACGAGCAGGAATTAAGCTTGGGGATGCTTGATACGCCTCCAACGTATCTATATTTTTTTTATTGTTCCATGCTATTATATTATCTGTTTTGGATGTTTAATGGGCTTTATTATGCACTTTTATATTATTTTTGGGACTAACCTACTAACCCAAGGCACAGTGCAAAATGTTGTTTTTGCCTATTTCAGTGTTTCGCAGAAAAGGAGTATCAAACGGAGTCCAAACGGAATGAAACCTTCGCGAGGATCGTTTTTGGAACAAATGCAACCCAGAAGACTTGGAGTACATCTCTGGGAAGCCACGAGGCGGCCACGAGGCAGGAGGGCGCGCCCAGGGGGGTAGGCGCGCCCCCACCCTCGTGGGCCCCTTGTAGCTCCACCGATGTACCTCTTCCTCCTATATATACTCATATACCCTGAAAACATACGAGAGCACCACAAAACCCTATTTCCACCAGCGCAACCTTCTGTACCCGTGAGATCCCATCTTGGGGCCTTTTTCGGAGCTCCACTGGAGGGGGAATCGATCACGGAGGGCTTCTACATCAACACCATAGCCTCTCTGATGAGTTGTGAGTAGTTTACCACATACCTTTGGGTCCATAGTTATTAGCTAGATGGCTTCTTCTCTCTCTTTGGATCTCAATACAAAGTTCACCTCGATCTTCATGGAGATCTATTTGATGTCATACTTTTTGCGGTGTGTTTGTCGAGATCCGATGAATTGTGGGTTTATTGTAATGCCCAGGATGGGACTATATCTCCTACGTGTCGAGGCACGACTTAAAGATATAAGCCCATTCTGGAATGATCGCAAGTTTGGTACCTTTGCACAACTCATGTAAAATAGGGATGGAAAACTGAAAAGATAGTTGGCTTACACTCGCCACGTCACACAAATACATTACAAGTTCAAACATCATCCAGATAAACATCACAGCCCATCTAAGGGTAAAGATCCAAATGACAAGATACCAAACATAACTTAAACCACAGGTCTAGATCGAATCCTAGTAGAAGCTCTACTGATCAACCGGATAGTTCACGTAGTAACGGCTACGCTCCTCGTCGTACTCCCAGTCTAGCTCAGTACCATCGCCTGTGTAGCTCACCAAAGTACCTGCATCTGGTGTGTTGAAGTAACTGTGAGCCACAGAGGACTCAGCAATCCCGTTCCCGGGTAACACGACTATTCAAGCCTTGGGTGTGGAACAAGGCTGAAGAAAGAACAAGAGGTTGCAGCAGCACTAGCCTAGCTTACGTAAAAGAGAGCGAGAAGAGAAGGTGCCTCGGTCGAGAGATGATCATGAAGTGATCCTAACTAAAGCAAGTCAAACATAACCCCACTGTGTTCACTTCCCGAATCCCTTTCGGAAAATGACCGTCACGGTACACACGCTGGTAGTGTATTGGAACATGGTGTCAAGTTTTCTACAACCGGATATTAACAAGCTCCCATCTGCCACATAACCGCGGGCACGACTTTCGAAAGTTCATAACCCTGCAGGGGTGTTCCAACTTGGCCCATGACAAGCCCACGATCCGCGGAGTCGCAACTCCAAGGTGGGAAGGCCCGAGTATCCTCGGAATCCCGTGCTCAAGATACTCCGACTAAGGTAAGGCTAATCCAGCAAATCCTCCCGGCGTGCCGACACACTGACAGTAGCCGCGCGTATCTAGTCTCAGGCCACGACCGGATGGGTGAAGCTACGGGTTTTTACCAGACCTCGGGTTTCCCCATGGTGGCCCCGCAGGCTCCCCGTTTCGGACCAACACTCATGTGGAGCACTGGCCCGGGGTTGTTGATTAAGAAGAGGGTTAATTACTCCCTATGCAAGTTTTTAGTTATTAGGCAAATAGTACCAATGTTGGGACTTGCTGGAAAATACTTAGCACTTAGCGGTTTATCAAGGGGGTCCCATAACCCCAACCGTGTGAGGAACGCATAATCAAGGAACATAACACCGGTTTATACGGTTCCTAAGGCGGCATGAGTGGAACAAATCACCAAGCAAAAGGCTTAGCCTTCCACCCATTACCAATATATAGATGATTTCATTTAATAATTAATATAGTGTGATATCCCAACAAGCTTCAACAAGAAGCAAGAATCTTCAATCTTCACCTGCAACTAACAACGCTATAAGAGGGGCTGAGCGAAGCCTACGTATAGCCAATCAATGGTTTGCATAGGTAGGGTGGTTAAACAGGTTCATGGTTACAATAGGAGGCTGACAGGAAAAGCATGGGCATCGAGGCAAAACTATAGAGCGATACTTCTAGCAATAGGCAAAGATAGTAATGTTATCGGGGTTCGGTCATCTTGCCTGAAGAGTTGTCGATGGGATCGTAAGAGAGCTCCTCGTTCTCAACCTCGGTAGTACCCTCGTTCTCGTACTCGTACTCAGCTTCCGGCTCTACTCAACACAAACACACAAGGCACGAAATCAACAAGATGCAATGCGCACTCAAAAATACTGGATGCATGGCTGATGCACTATGGATGCAAAACAGACGCACTATGGAAGCACAGAAAGTCTACATAGGAAGCACAGTGTACGCGTAACAATATGCATCAAGCAAAATGCTTCAAAACATGTTAACAATAGGGTATAATGAATCTACATGAAAAATCACACAAGTTTCATATAGGACTTGCTCAAAACGGAGCAACGGGCTAAAAGTTACACCCGAAACAATAAACAAGCAAAAGCTGAAAAATAACAGCCATATAGCAACTTCGGAGCAAGAAATAAATAGCCTACGGTACTCAAACATCATGGCAAAGAGTATGGACATAAAGTAGACATATCCTACAGCAAACAATTCCATTGGAGCATCCCCAAAGGAGCCATGAATCAATAGCAACAAGCTATGACATATTGAACTTGACAACGAAATCCTGACAGCGGTAATTTGTTGCAACTTGGGAGCAAAAGTTAAATATGCTACAGCCACCCAAATAAGCATGTGAGAGCATGAGTGGATAGCCAACAACTTATACAACAAGGAATCATCAAGAGTCACCCCAAAACTATCATGGATTGGCCTAGAACAACAAGCAAACATGGCATCTGGAAATTACAGATTCCAGACTTAGTGAAATTTCACTAAGTGTTGAAACAGCAGTTTTATCATGGCATCTATGAGAGCAAGTTTAAGTCACCTCAAAGCAAGACATGGCAAGTGGTAAGCACCACAACAAAGTACACATGATGGTGAATCCAAAACCTATAAGCATTCATCATGGGGACAAACACATCAATAGCAACGAGCTCCTCTACGAGGCATCTCGTAACAAGTTTAACGACATAACAGCCACATAGCACTTTGCAACGGAGATGAACATGGCAATATGAAATCTATCATGCAAACTAATGCAACCATCATGTAGAGCATTTCATGACGAACACGTGGACATCTCATTTGCTTCATTTGGATAAACATGCAAAAAGTTATCACATTGCAAAGATGGCATGAAAACAACAACTAACAACAGTTTTTAACAAGTAGCACTCTCGCAACAGATATTTAAGCATCTAGATGACCTCAAACATGCATGGCACAATGGAACAAAACGTAGTACATGTCTCCACGAACATTTTGACATATCATTTGCTCAAATCGGATCATCACACAAAAAGTTATCCACATTGCAAAACAGCATCAGACAATAGAAAATCTGGGGGACTTAGTGGAAAAACAACCTTCTCAGGCATATCTGGTCAACGCGGGCTCCGGGGTCAACGCGGGTTGGCGAATCGGGCTTCGGGCGCCGGACTTGCGGATCAGGCCGGGGGGCTCGCGGATCGGGCTAACGGGCCGGGCGCGGCCCACTAGCCGCTAGGGTTCGGCCCGCGGGAGGTAGAGCCGATCGGATCTGGGCGCTGCTCCCCGATCCCTTCGAGCGCAGGTGCGGCGGCGATCTCCCGAGCCCGCGGGAGGGAGGCGACCCGAGGCGCGCTGGGGCCGGGCGGCCTAGAGCTGGGCCTCGGGCGGCCTGGCGCGGGGCGGCTGGTGGAGAGGTGGGCCTTGGGGAGGCCCAAGGTCGAGGCGAGGCGGATCCAGATCGGGGCCTGGCTCCCCCCGATCCGATCTGGACGGCGGTGGCGGCTAGCCTTCGGCCCCGGCGGCTGGTGGAAGAAGCAGGGGGCCTGGCGCCCTGCTCGGTGACCGGCGGCGGCCGGGGCGCGTCGGCCCGGCCGGCGGCGGAGGGGCGCGGCTGCGGCGGCGGAAGATCCGGCGGCGGCAAGGATTCCGGCGAGGTGAGCTCGCCGGCGGGGAAGAACTCCGGCGAGGAATTCCGGCGAGCTCCGGCCGGAGTGGAGGAAGATGGCCGGAGGAAGGAGATGATGGAGGCACTAGGGTTTTGGGGCAAAAATTGGGGAAGATGGACAATTATATAGGCACAAGGAGCTAGGGTTGTCCAAATGAGGTGTGGTTTTCGGCCACGCGATCAGAATTGGATGGCCTAGATGAAGGGAGGGGTTTGGGTTGGTTTGGTGGGCTGTTGGAGGGGTGTCTTGGGCCTCAAAGAGGAGGTACTTTCAGCCCACGAGAATATCTGTTGGAGCACCAAACGAACTCCAAACGCGACGAGATTCGACAGGCGGGTTACACACACCAAAACAACATCGCACGACAAGTCTCACGCCAAACCGGAAACGTTACACGGCCAACCACCAAAGTAGGCCTCGGGAATGCCACGGACACGTGAGGGAGCTCCGAAACTCGAAACGGACAACGGGAAGGAACGAGTGGAACCGGATGCAAACGACAACACAAATGCAATGCGATGCACATGACTACATGATATGAATGAATGCCACACACGCACACGACAAAAAGACGAAAACCCGAAAAGACAAAGAGCCCGGAATGGAATTGATGGAGCCAAAGATATTATATATTGCCCAAAAGGGAAAGTATTACATCCGGGGCATTACATTTATGATCAAGATTATCTATGAAAAAAATTTGGTTCTTCTCTGAATTCTTATATGCATGATTTAAATATATTTGCAAGTCTCTTCGAATTATCGGTTTGGTTTGGCCTACTAGATTGATCTTTCTTGCAATGGGAGAAGTGCTTAGGTTTGGGTTCAATCTTGCGGTGTCCTTTCCCAATGACAGCAGGGGCAGCAAGGCACTTATTTTATTGTTGCCATTGAGGATAAAAAGATGGGGTTTATATCATATTGCATGAGTTTATCCCTCTACATCATGTCATCTTGCTTAAGGCGTTACTCTGTTCTTATGAACTTAATACTCTAGATGCATGCTGGATAGCGGTCGATGTGTGGAGTAATAGTAGTAGATGCAGAATCATTTTGGTGTACTTGTCATGGACGTGATGCCTATATACATGATCATGCCTAGATATTCTCACAACTATGCGCTTTCTTATGCTGAAGTAACAATCTATTCACAATGTAAAATATGAATCAGAAACTTCATTGAAAACTAACAAACTATGATCTCAGTCATTGAAGCAATTTCAATTTATCGTAACATTGGAAAGAGTCAATATAAGAGCTTTTCAGCAAGTCCACATACTCAACTATCATTTAGTCTTTCACAATTGCTAACACTCATGCAATACTTATGGGTATGAGTTTTAATCGAACACAAAGAAAGATAGGGGCTTATAGTTTTGCCTCCCAGCCTTTTACCTCAAGGGTAACGTCGATAATAATGCTTTATGAAAACCCACATCCAATTGGATATATATATATATATATATATATATATATATATATATATATATATATATATATATATATATATATATATATATATATATATATATCCAGATCTTTCCAACACATGGTGCTTGCCAAAGGATAAAGTGTAAAAAGGAAAGGTGAAGATCACCATGACTCTTGTATAAGGTATAAGACAAAAATAAAAGATAGGCCCTTCGCAGAGGGAAGCAGAGGTTGGCATGTGCTTTTATTGTTGGATGCACAAAATCTTAATGCAAAAGAACGTCATTTTATATTGCCACTTATGATAGGGACCTTTATTATGTAGTTTGTCGCTTTTATTTCTTCCATATCACAAGCTCGTATAAAGCTTATTTTCTCCACACTAATAGATCATACATATTTAGAGGGCAATTTTTATTGCTTGCAACAATGACAACTTACTTGAAGGATCTTACTCAATCCATAGGTAGATATGGTGGACTCTCATGGCAAAACTGGGTTTAAGGATATTTGGAAGCACAAGTAGTATCTCTACTTGGTGCAAAGAATTTGGCTAGCATGAGGGGGAAAGGCAAGCTCAACATGTTGGATGATGATGGGCCTCTAACCCCTCGTTGGTTACCCCAAGTGGAAGGTGAAAGATGCAGTGTTGTGGAAGTGTTTTCCCTTAGCAAAGATGCCAAGGATCGAATCCCCAGAGACTCCTAGGTTCAACAAGTAGGTGTCAACTGCTAACGGCGCGGATTAGCAATCAACGTGGACCTGCACATAGATACAAATAACTTTGCTCCCAACGAGTACAGAGAGGTTGTCAATCCCTCCGGCCTTGTAGTTCACAAAGGATTAAACGCAAATGATAGTAGTGATAGATAGTGTTTGCAATAGTAAGTAAAAGCGAAAAGTAAATAGCGGATGTGATCAATGATGGTAATATGGACCGGAGTCTCATGATGTTCACTAGTGATGTCTCTCTCCCAAAAGACGATAAAACAGCTATGTGAGGTAAACAAATTACAGCTGGGCAATTGACAGGGCCATGAACGCAAACCAATGTTGATTACATTGCAAGAAAGGTTGAGGTTCAAAGCATGGGCAGTACGCCAAAGTAAGTAGACCGAAATCCATCAATATCTACTACTAATCATCCACCTTGAGATATCTATCCAGAACATCTCGCTGGTATTAAGTTGCGAGTCCCACCCATAGTGTAAACTCAAAGCAACAGACAACTGCATTAAAAGAACTTTGCGTAAAGTAAACAATCCTTGCACCCGCGGGCACAAGCACCGTTGTTTTCCCCCTTGTGGCAACAGCACATCCCCTAGACTCATGTTTCTGTCACTCAAGCTAGTCATCGAGGGGCATGAACCCACAATCGAGCATAACGTTCCCTCTTGGAGTCACTACGTATTACTTGGCCAAAGCAATAAATAACAACGGAGAACATGCAAGAATTACTTATGAACATAAATATAAAAGAGGTAGATCAAATATATTACTCAAGATCAATCTGAACATAATCTCATAATCCATCGGATCCCAGCAAACTCATCATAGCAACAGCATAAGGATTACATATGTGCCTCGACCATGTAGGGCAGCTCACGAGGACTAATTAGTGAAGCACAAGAACGGGAGGAGAACATCACATAGCTACTGTTCATGGACTCATGGTCCAAGGGAGACTACTCACAACTCATCCGGGAGGCGTCCATGGTGGTGGAGAAGCTCCCGATGGTGATCCTCCCCTCCGGCAGGGTGCCGGGAAGAGTTCTCCTGGTGCTCCCGATCTTGGAAGCGGCGGCGGCGGCGGAACAGAGATGAGATCGCGAAAAAGAGTTCCCGTCCCGAGGGTTTCGAAGGACGCTCTAAATATATGCCGAAGGGGGGCACCAGACGGGCTTCGGGGGGCCCAGGCGCCCCCCCGGCGCGGCCCGGGGGGGGGGGGGGCGCCGCCAGGGCGCCTGGAGCCCTGGTGGCCCCCCGGCTGCCCTTCGGGCGCAAGGTAGGTTCTAGAACGCTGATTTTTTATATGATTTTTCTGGATTTTTCCTGGCAGTTCTCGTAACGTGAAAACCTGAAATACAAAAACAGCCGAAAACAGAAACTGGCACCGGGGTGCACTGGATTAGTAGGTTAGTCCAAATATGATCAAAAGTGTATGGAAGTGTATGAATATCATAGCAATATCACCCAAAAGTGGCATGGAGCAAGCAAAAATTATAGATACGTTTTGGACGTATCAACATCCCCAAGCTTAATTCCTGCTCGTCCTCGAGTAGGTAAATGATAACAAGAATAATTTCTGTGGTGACATGCTATTAACCATATAGGACTTATTCATAGTCATATGACAAAAGCTTACTGAGACAATGATTCTATAGTAATTAAGTTGCCTCATGAGAAAATCACAAATGACTGAAAGTTTTACAACATGAAACTGAAACATCAAGAAGATTTGCAATGAACATGATGTGCAAATATGATAAAGTGATATCTAGCTTGCCCCCTTAAGTGATGCAAAACATAAATGCAGGGGCACCTTCAAGGTTTAAGTGATGACTAGATACAATGATTTCAAAATAAACGATATCACAATCATGCAAAAGACAATGCCACTTTGGGACAATGCACATTACACTCAGAATGACAATCATGCTCTCAGTAGTTGGTGCTTTTAAAAGAAGATGGAGACTCAACATAAAAGTAAAAGAATGGTTATGTGCTAGAACTTTTTATTTTGAAAACATAGAAGCAATTTTGTCAACGGTAGTAGTACTTCATATGTGTCATGCATAAGACATCCTATAAGTTGCAAGCCTCATGCATCGAATACCAATAGTGCTCGCACCTTGTCCTAATTAGCTCGGATTTCCATGGGTTATCATTGCATTACATATGTTTTAACCAAGTGTCACAAAGGGGTACCTCTATGCCACCTGTACAAAGGTCCAAGGAGATAAATCGCATTTGATTTCTCGTTTTTGATAGATCTCAACTTGAGGACATCCATACCGGGACAACATAGAAAATAGATGATGGACTCCTCTTTAATGCATAAGCATATTCTCATAAGAGATTGAGGATTAAGTCCAAGCTAAAACTTCCACCATGATACATGGCTTTGGTTGGCGGCCCAATGTTCTTCTCTAACAATATGCATACTCATTCAACCCACGGCAAATCACCCTTACTTCAGACAAGACGAACATGCATAGCAACTCACATGATATTCAACCAAAGTGTGACAGTTGATGGCGTCCCCAGAAACATGGTTACCGCTCAGCAAGCAACTTATAAGAAATAAGATACATAAGCAACATATTCTTTACCACAATAGTTTTTAAGCTACTTTCCCATGAGCTATGTATTGCAAGGTTAGTCTGCTTAGTACAGGTGGAGGTTAGCAAAAGACTGGGAGCGACCAACTAAGAGAGCAATGATGGTCATAATCATGCAGAGCGACAAAGCAATATTGAACCAGGCATGGTAGTTATATCGCTATTCAGAAATAAAAGATCATCAAGGCTTGACAGACTTTCTTTACAGTCTTAAATATGCGTGAGCATACGCCAAGTCAATCAAAATAAATTCTCGAAGGAAGATACTACTAAACCATACCACATCATCGGCAGACAAATCAAGTTGGTATTCCAATAACACATTGGGAATCCCCCAGCTATTTGAGACTAACCATAAGAAACCTGAACTACTAAGCACCATTATGCACGTAGCATCTTTATCATAGACATAATAACCAATGCAACGGAAGCAAACTCTCTTAATAAGGTGAGCATGATAATTAAAGAGAGTTCAAGCAACCAACTAAACAAAAGCTCTTTGAAAAGATAAGCATGAATACTAAGAGCAAAGCATGATAGTAGCTATTAAAAGACAAAGAACACACACAGCAAAGATAGGCATGAAAATTCTATGTTATGTTCTAGGTACAAGTGGAGCGTGTTTCTATCCCACATAAAGGAATGCTGAGTTCCGACTCGTTATGAAAAACTAAAAAGAAAACTAAAAGCAAGACGCTCCAAGCATAGCACTTAACACATGAAGTGATAAAAATATAGCGAAACGAAAGACGAACTGATAATGTTGATGGAGAAGGGGATGCACGGGGGCATCCCCAAGCTTAGACGCTTGAGTCTCCTTGAATATTTCTTGGGGGTGCATGGGGGCATCCCCAAGCTTGAGCGCTTGACACTCCTGAATCTTTTTATCATCTTCCCTCGCACACTTGAAAACTCCCTTCATACATAACTCATCATAATCTGATTAGCGAGGTTAGTACCCTTAATAAAATAATTATACCTTGCTGGAAATAAAGATATTCTTGAAGTTCTACTGTTTCTCAAGATTGCCAAAAGGTTTTTGCAAAGAAAAAGCAAGCTCTTGATTTGCAAAATGAAGGAAAGGCAAAACGGGACAGAATCTATGAAAAACAGAACAGCAGGTAGTAATTGATTTGTTCGGGGCACTTCTGCAACTCAAATCAAAAAACTCAGAACATACGCACGAAAGACAATTATATAGAGAACGCTGTCGAAAAAATTCAGACCAAAAAGATGATCTGGTGATTTTATACGAATTTTTCTATCCAAGGACAGAATCTGTTTCCTGGACAGCACCTCACAACTTTTGAACTTTCTAGCAATCAGAGGCTATACTTGGCACAAATATGAAAAGAAAAGATACAATAATGATGCTACAGTAGTAAACAACATCAAGACACAACAAAAGCAAAATATAAAAATTTATTCATGGGGGCTGCCTCCCAAAAGCGCTTTCTTTTATGCCTTTAAGCTAGGCATAATGCATAGAGGAATCAATAACCATCATGATAATCGGAGTTATAAATTGATTCATATGGTTCCTCAACAAGTTCACTCTTGTTCCTTCTAGGAAAGGGGTACACACCTTTTGCCTTCCCGCGTAAGCGGATTTGTCCCTTACCTATATCGATGAAGCCTTTTACCGCTCGGAGGAAGTCCCTTCCAAGCACTATATTTCCTTGGTTCGGCTCCATGATGAAGAAATCAACCATTGCAATCCCTTTAAGGAATTTAACTGGCACATCTTTTATTCTTCCCTGGATTTCAGAAATATCTCCATTAGTGTGTTCATGATAAGATGGTAGTCTATCCATGTTAAATTTTAAAGAATCATGAACAATTTTTGGCATAGTAGAAACCATAGACCCAATATCACAATAAGCAAGGAAGTCTTGATTAGAGATGCTAATCCTAACAAGAGGCTCCCAGTCATTATCTATTTCCAAAATATCTCTCTTATTGGGTTTGGGTTTCTCTTCCTTCATTAAGTCTAGAGCATCCATTCTCTTTTCAATAGTAGCAAGTCTATCTATGACAGTATCAAAATTATGATCATAAACAAAGTAACTAGATAGACCATGTATAATTTCAAGAGCTCTAGCTTCATCACACTCTAGGAAATCTCCCTCGGCTATAATTTCAAGAGAGTGTTTACACCATTTAAAAAGACCCTGGTAAAAATTCCTAAGCACAATTTTTATAGGTATCCAAGGCATAATTCTCCTATGTGCATCAGAAATTCTGTCCCATGCCTTCTTCATATTTTCTCCATCCCTTTGATGGAAATCTAGAACTTCTGATTCCCTCAAGGCACCAAATCCTAACATGTTTAGCTAAACAGATAGGACTACTAACAGAAAGGTAAATAATTTTTTTGTGATTTTCGATAAAAGATACTAAAGCAAAAACTGAAAGGTAAACTAACAAGACTAAAAAGCAAAGGTAAAAGATAGCGTGCAACTCCACTATCCTGAAGAGTGGAGTCCCCGGCAACGGCGCCAGAAAATACTCCTTGATGGGCCTCTAACCCCTCGTTGGTTACCCCAAGTGGAAGGTGAAAGATGCAGTGTTGTGGAAGTGTTTTCCCTTAGCAAAGATGCCAAGGATCGAATCCCCAGAGACTCCTAGGTTCAACAAGTAGGTGTCAACTGCTAACGGTGCGGATTAGCAATCAACGTGGACCTGCACACAGATACAAATAACTTTGCTCCCAACGAGTACAGAGAGGTTGTCAATCCCTCCGGCCTTGTAGTTCACAAAGGATTAAACGCAAATGATAGTAGTGATAGATAGTGTTTGCAATAGTAAGTAAAAGCGAAAAGTAAATAGCGGATGTGATCAATGATGGTAATATGGACCAGAGTCTCATGATGTTCACTAGTGATGTCTCTCTCCCAAAAGATGATAAAACAGCTATGTGAGGTAAACAAATTACAGCTGGGCAATTGAAAGGACCACGAACGCAAACCAATGCTGATTACATTGCAAGAAAGGATGAGGTTCAAAGCATGGGCGGTACGCCAAAGTAAGTAGACCGAAATCCATCAATATCTACTACTAATCATCCACCTTGAGATATATATCCAGAACATCTCGCTGGTATTAAGTTGCGAGTCCCACCCATAGTGTAAACTCAAAGCAACAGACAACTGCATTAAAAGAACTTTGCGTAAAGTAAACAATCCTTGCACCCGCGGGCACAAGCACCGTTGTTTTCCCCCTTGTGGCAACAGCACATCCCCTAGACTCATGTTTCTGTCACTCAAGCTAGTCATCGAGGGGCATGAACCCACAATCGAGCATAACGTTCCCTCTTGGAGTCACTACGTATTACTTGGCCAAAGCAATAAATAACAACGGAGAACATGCAAGAATTACTTATGAACATAAATATAAAAGAGGTAGATCAAATATATTACTCAAGATCAATCTGAACATAATCTCATAATCCATCGGATCCCAGCAAACTCATCATAGCAACAGCATAAGGATTACATATGTGCCTCGACCATGTAGGGCAGCTCACGAGGACTAATTAGTGAAGCACAAGAACGGGAGGAGAACATCACATAGCTACTGGTCATGGACTCATGGTCCAAGGGAGACTACTCACAACTCATCCGGGAGGCGTCCATGGTGGTGGAGAAGCTCCCGATGGTGATCCTCCCCTCCGGCAGGGTGCCGGGAAGAGTTCTCCTGGTGCTCCCGATCTTGGAAGCGGCGGCGGCGGCGGAACAGAGATTAGATCGCGAAAAAGAGTTTCCATCCCGAGGGTTTCAAAGGACGCTCTAAATATATGCCAAAGGGGGGCACCAGACGGGCTTCGGGGGGCCCAGGCGCCCCCCCGGCGCGGCCCGGGGGGGGGGGGCGCGCCGCCAGGGCGCCTGGAGCCCTGGTGCCCCCCCCCCCGGCTGCCCTTCGGGCGCCAGGTAGGTTCTGGAACGCTGATTTTTTATATAATTTTTCTGGATTTTTCCTGGCAGTTCTCGTAACGTGAAAACCTGAAATACAAAAACAGCCGAAAACAGAAACTGGCACCGGGGTGCACTGGATTAGTAGGTTAGTCCAAATATGATCAAAAGTGTATGGAAGTGTATGAATATCATAGCAATATCACCCAAAAGTGGCATGGAGCAAGCAGAAATTATAGATACGTTTTGGACGTATCAGATGATCCATGACAATATAATTTATTTTGGATATAGGAAAACATAACCCATTACGTTGTCTTCCTTGTCCAACATCAACTTTCTAGCATGTCATATTTTGATGAGTGCTCACAATCATAAAAGATGTCCAAGATAGTATATTTATATGTGAAAACCTCTTTTTCTTTATTACTTCCTATTAATTGCAACGATGACCAAGACTATGTTTGTCAACTCTCAACAACTTTTATTCATCATACTCTTTATATGTGAAGTCATTACTCTCCATAAGATCAATATGATCTCTTTATTTCTTTTTATTCTTACTTTTTCTTTTATCCCCTCAAGATCATAGCAAGATAACCAAGCCCTCGATTCAAGACTAATCTTTATTATATATATCTCACGGACTCGATTACATAGATAAGGATCAACACAAAAAGTCAAAGCTAGATCATACAAAACTTTATTCTACTAGATCAAGATATAACCAAAAGGATCGAACTAAGAAAACGGTGAGGATAGAAGTGTGATGGTGATACGATACCGGGGCACCTCCCCCAAGCTTGGCAGTTGCCAAGGGGAGTGGCCATACCCATGTGTTTATATCTCTTTCTTCGGAGGTGGTGACGATGGAGTTGTTGATGATGCAAGCTTGTCTTCCAACATCGAACGTAGGAGATTCTCCAATTTACGAATAATTCCCTTGAGCGCGATGATATGCTCTTGCAACAAAATATTTTCACTAGTTAGATACTTGTTTTGCAGCCGAGCTATTTCAATCATCTTGAAAGCTTCAGTTTCAGTAGGGGTAAGATGATTGTAGTGAGGTTGAAGGATATCTTCTTCTTCCGCTGCCGGAACTTGATCCTCTGCGGCCTTCTTGATCTTATCCCCCTTGTTGTTCTCCCCAAGTTCTTCTCTCATCAACACTAGCTTCATTAACCAAGCATCGTCGCCAGCATTGTTGGACGAGGAGGACAACATGATGACTGGCCTTGAGAACTATGACAGAAAACAGCTCGAGACAAAAACAGAAGATATTGTCATGGTACTAGGGTCAAAACCTTTGGGAGATTATATAATGAATTTTTACCGACCAAAAGAAGAATTGTGCAAGAAAACGGAGTCCGGAGGGCGCACGAGGTGCCCACAAGGCAGGGGCACACCCAGGGGGGTAGGGTGCGCCCTCCACCCTCGTGGATGCCTCGTGTCCTTTCCGGGCTACTTCTTATTTCCCTATTTTCTTAAGTATTCCAAAACGGAGCAAAATTGTTGTCATAACTGTCTTGGAGTCGGTTTACTTACCGTACCACGTACCTATTCCTTTTCGGAGTCTGAAATGTTCTGGAAAGTGTACCTTATGTACTCCTCCGGGGTTATGGTGTCAATAACATTGGTTTCAACATTTATGGGATTACCTGAGATATAATGTTTGATTCTTTAACCGTTCACCACCTTCGGATTTGTGCCTTCGAAGTTGTTGATTTTTATGGCACCGGAACAATAGACCTCCTCGATAACGTTAGGACCTTCCCATTTAGAGTGTAGTTTTCCTGCAAAAAATCTTAACCGAGAGTTGTATAACAAAACATAATCACCTACATTAAACTCACGCTTTTGTATCCTTTTGTCCTGTCATCTTTTAACTTTTTCTTTAAACAGTTTGGCATTCTCATAGGCCGGGGTTCTCCACTCATCAAGTGAGCTAATGTAAAATAGTCTCTTTTCACCGGCAAGTTTGAAATCATAATTGAGCTCTTTAATGGCCCAATATGCCTTATGTTCTAGTTCGAGAGGTAAGTGACATGCTTTTCCATAAACCATTTTATATGGAGACATACCCATATGATTTTTATATGCAGTTCTATAGGCCCATATTGCATCATCAAGTTTCTTGGACCAATTCTCTCTAGGTCTATTAACAGTCTTTTGCAAAATTAATTTAATCTCTCTATTACTCAGTTCTACTTGACCACTAGATTGTGGGTGGTATGGATATGCAATTTTATGATTAACATCATACTTAGCAAGCATTTTACGAAACGCACCATGAATAAAATGTGAACCACCATCAGTCATTAAGTATCCAGGGACTCCAAACCTTGGAAAAATAACTTCTTTAAGTATCTTAATAGAGGTGTTATGATCAACACTACTAGTTGGAATAGCTTCTACCCACTTAGTAACGTAATCAACGGCAACTAAAATATGTGTATGCCCATTAGAGGAAGGAAACGGTCCCATATAATCAAAGCCCCAAACATCAAATGGTTCAATAACAAGTGAATAGTTCATAGGCATTTCTTGACATCTAATAATATTACCAATTCTTTGACATTCATCACAAGACAAGACAAACTTACGGGCATCTTTGAAAAGAGTGGGCCAATAAAAACCGGATTGCAATACCTTATGTGAAGTTCTATCTCCAGCGTGGTGTCCGCCATAAGCCTCGGAGTGACACTTGCGTAGGATATGTTCTTGTTCATGCTCAGGTACACAACATCTAATAACACCATCTACTCCTTCTTTATAAAGGTGTGGTTCATCCCAGAAGTAATGTCTTAAATCATAGACAAACTTTTTCTTTTGCTGGTATGTGAAATTAGGTGGTATAAATTTAGCAACAATGTAATTAGCATAATCAACATACCATGGAGCAGTACAAGAAGCATTTATGACAGCTAATTGTTGATCAGGAAAGCTATCATCAATAGGTAGTGGGTTATCAAGGACATTCTCTAACCTAGATAAGTTGTCTGCAACGGGGTTCTCAGCTCCTTTCTATCAATTATATGCAAATCAAATTCTTGTAGCAAGAGAACCCATATAATAAGTCTAGGTTTAGCATCTTTCTTTTCCATAAGATATTTAATAGCAACATGATCACTGTGAACAGTTACTTTAGAATCAACAATATAAGGTCTGAACTTATCACAAGCAAATACAACTGCTAAAAATTCTTTTTCAGTAGTAGCATAATTTCTCTGGGCACTGTCTAGAGTTTTACTAGCATATTGGATAACATTTAATTTCTTATCAACTCTTTGTCCTAGAACAACACCTACAGCATAATCACTAGCATCACCCATAATTTCAAAGGGTAAATTCCAATCAGGTGGCTGGACAATAGGTGCAGAAATCAAGGCTTTCTTAAGTAGTTCAAATGCTTATACACAATCATCATCAAAGACAAAAGGAACATCTTCCTGTAAGAGATTAGTCAGAGGCCTAGAAATTTTTGAGAAGTCTTTAATGAACCTCCTATAAAAACCGGCATGACCAAGGAAACTTCTTATACCTTTAATGTCCTTAGGACACGTCATCTTTTTAATAGCATCAACTTTTGCTTTATCAACTTCAATACCTCTTTCAGAAATTTTATGCCCCAAGACAATACCTTCATTAACCATAAAGTGCCACTTCTCCCAATTCAAGACAAGATTAGTTTCTTCACATCTCTGCAAAACTCGATCAAGGTTGCTTAAGCAATCA
Source organism: Secale cereale (assembly GCA_902687465.1). Taxonomy (NCBI): domain Eukaryota; kingdom Viridiplantae; phylum Streptophyta; class Magnoliopsida; order Poales; family Poaceae; genus Secale; species Secale cereale. Next base: position 156,869,064 of record LR738715.1, on the reverse strand, counting down.
TCAAAAGAAGTTCCATACACGGAGAAATCATCCATGAAAACCTCAACAATCTTTTCACAAAAGTCGAAGAATATAGCAGTCATACATCTTTGAAAGGTAGCAGGTGCATTACATAAACTAAAAGGCATACGTCTATAAGCAAAGGTACCGAAAGGGCAAGTAAAAGTGGTTTTTTCCTAATCCTCTTTTGACACAGGTATTTGCTACTTCTCGAGCTTGCGTTGTATTCCCTCAAAGAGGAAAGGGTGATGGAACACACTAGCGTAAGTATTTACCTTAGTTTTTTTGAACCAAGGTATCAATCCAGTAGGAGACCACGCGCGAGTCCCTCGCACCTGCACAAACAAATAAGAATTTCGCAGCCAACACGATAAGGGGAGTATTTACCTCAGTTTTTGTGAACCAAGGTATCAATCCAGTAGGAGACCACGCGCGAGTCCCTCGCACCTGCACAAACAAATAAGGATTTCGCAGCCAACACGATAAGGGGTTGTCAATCCTTTTACGATCACTTACGAAAGTGAGATCTGATAGATATGATAGTTTGATATTTTTGGTATTTTTGATATAAGAACAGAAAGTAAAAACAGCAAAGTAAAGTAGATTGTAGATTGATATGTTGAAAATAGACCCAGGGGCCATAGGTTTCACTAGTGGCTTCTCTCATGATAGCAGAATTCTACGGTGGGTGAACACATTATTGTCGAGCAATTGATAGAAAAGCGAATAATTATGAGAATATCTAGGCATGATCATTATATATAGGCATCACGTCTGTGACAAGTAGACAGAAATGATTCTGCATCTACTACTATTACTCCACACATCGACCGCTATCCAGCATGCATCTAGAGTATTAAGTTCATAAGAACAGAGTGATGCTTTAAGCAAGATGACATGATGTAGAGGGATAAACTCAAGCAATATGACATAAACCCCATCATTTTATCCTCGATGGCAACAATACAATATGTGCCTTGTTGCCCCTGTTGTCAGTGGGAAAGGACACCGTAAGATTCAACCCAAAGCCAAGCACTTCTCCCATTGCAAGAACTATAGATCTAGTAGGCCAAACCAAACCGATAATTCGAAGAGACTTTCAAGGATATTATAATCATACATAAAACAATTCAGAATGGAACCAAATATTTCTCATAGATAATCTTGATCATAAACCCACAATTCATCGGATCTCGACAAACACACCACAAAAAGATTACATTGAATAGATTTCCTCGAAGACCGAGGAGAACTTGGTATTGAGGTCCAAAAAGAGAGAAGAAGCCATCTAGGTACTAACTATGGACCCGAAGGTGTGTGGTAAACTACTCACCACTCATGGTGAGGCGATGGTGTTGATGTAGAAGCACTCCGTGGAAGATCCCCCCTCCGGCGGAGCTCCGGAACAGGCCTCAAGATGGGATCTCACGAGAACAGAAGGTTGCGGCGGTGGAATTAGGGTTTTCTCTGTTGCTTCAATGTTTTCAGGGTACATGGGTATATATAGGAGGAAGGAGTATGTCAGTGGAGCAACGTGGGGCCCACGAGGCAGGGGGGAGCGCCCAGGGGGGAGGGGCGCGCCCCCCACCCTCTTGGGCACCACGTGTCCCCTCTGCCTTGGTTCTCAAGTCTCTCGTGAAGATATCGTTCCAAAAATAACTCTCCCGAAGGTTTTATTCCGTTTGGACTCCATTTGATATTCCTTTTGTGTGAAACCCTGAAATAGGCAAAAAAAAACAATCTGGACTAGGCCTTTGGGTTAATAGGTTAGTCCCAAAAATAATATAAAAGTGTATAATAAAGCCCATTAAACATCCAAAACATCATATATAATAGCATGGAACAATCAAAAATTATAGATACGTTGGAGACGTATCAAGCATCCCCAAGCTTAATTCCTGCCCGTCCTCGAGTAGGTAAATGATAAAAATAGAATTTTTGATGTGGAATGCTAACCAACATAATTTTCAATGTAATTCTCTTTATTGTGGCATGAATGTTCACATCCGAAAGATTCAAAACAAAAGTCTATATTGACATAAGAAATAATAATACTTCAAGCATACTAACAAAGCAATCATGTCTTCTCAAAATAACATGGCTACAGAAAGTTGTCCCTACAAAATCATATAGTCTGGCTATGCTCCCTCTTCATCACACAAAATATTCATATCATGCACAACCCCGGTTTCAGCCAAGCAATTGTTTTCATACTCAATTTTTTCAAACCTTTCAACTTTTACGCAATACATGAGCGTGAGCCATGGATTTAGCACTATGGGTGGAACAGAGTGGTGGTTGTGGAGAAGACAAAAAGGAGAAAGATAGTCTCACATCGACTAGGCGTATCAATGGGCTATGGAGATGCCCATCAATACATATCAATGTGAGTGAGTTGGGATTGCCATGCAACGGATGCACTAGAGCTATAAATGGATGAAAGCTCAACAAAAGAAACTAAGTGGGTGTGCATCCAACTTGCTTGCTCACGAAGACCTAGGGCATTTGAGTAAGCCCATCGTTGGAATATACAAGCCAAGTTCTATAATGAAAATTCCCACTAGTATATGAAAGTGACTAAACATGAGACTCTCTATCATGAAGAACATGGTGCTACTTTGAAGCACAAGTGTGGAAAAGGATAGTAGCATTGTCCCTTCTCTCTTTTCTCTCATTTTTTGGAGGGGCTTCTCTTTTCTTTTCTTTTCTTTTTTTATTTATCCCCTCTCTATATTATTTTTTGGGCCATCTCTTTTATTTATTCGGCCTTTCCTCACATTGGACAATGCTCTAATAGTGATGATCATCACACTTTTATTGATTTACAACTCGATATTACAAATCGATACTAGAACAAAGCATGACTCTATATGAATGCCTCCAGTGGTGTACCGGGATGAGCGATGAATCAAGATGGACATGTATGAAAAAATTATGCATGGTGGCTTTGCCACAAATACGATGTCAACTACATGATCATGCATGGCAATATGACAATATGAAGCGTGTCATATGAACGGAACGGTGGGAAGTTGTATGGCAATATATCTCGGAATGGCTATGGACATGCCATGATAGGTAGGTACGGTGGCTGTTTTGAGGAAGATATATGGTGGGTGTATGGTACCGGCGAAATTTGTGCGGTACAAGAGAGGCTAGCAATGGTGGAAGGGTTAGAGTGTGTATACTCCATGGACTCAACATTAGTCATAAAGAACTCATATACTTATTGCAAAAATTTACGAGTCATCAAAACAAAGCAATCAATGCATGCTCCTAGGGGGGAGGTTGGCTGGAGTTAACCATCGCGCGCCCCCGACCTCCACACAAAGGATGACACTCTACAAATACCTCATGCTCTAACTTCGTCACATAGCGGTTCACCATACGTGCATGCTACGGGAATCACAAACTTTAACACAAGTACTTATCAATTTCATAATAATTCCACTAGCATGACTCTAATATCATTATCCTCATATCTCAAAACAATCATCAAGTATCAAACTTCTCATCATATTCAATGCACTTTGTATGAAAGTTTTCACTACATTCATCTTGGATGCCTATCATATTAGGCAGTGGCGGAGGCACCGCCCAGCGACCCTCGGCACTTGCTCGGGCTCGCTTGTCCTGGACAGTAGCGATCAATCCAAATTCTAAAGGGCAAAACACGTTCTGTGGGTTGGTTAACCCGGGCAAACAAATGGGCCTTCGATTCTCACAGCGGCCCAATATAGCGGTCTGCACTCTGCAGCCCAAGCCAATACAGAAGACACGCGAGCGAGCCCAGGATTCATCGCTCGAAGAGCTCCCTGTCTCTTTGTTTTCTCACAGGCGGTGAGCGCTTGGCGGCTGGCGCTACAGCCCTAGACGGCTAGACGCACGGCCGGCGGCGAGCGGACGCGAGGCGCCCAGGCAGTGTACTCGTACGGTCGTTCCTCAACCCCCTCCTTCTTCTCATTCGCTTCGGCTTCGTTCGGTAAGAATATAACTAACTGCTAAAAATCCTCCATCAGAATTAGGGTTAGCCAGCTAGGGATCCCTCATCTCTGAATAATTGGTGGCTAGGGAATGAATTGTTGATTTGTTCTTGCAGAATTAATTGGAAGGAGAGCTTGTTGCGCCATCTCACATTACTGAACATCTTGAAGTAGATCAGTAGAAGGGAGTAGCAGATTACGCTGTGCTTATTTTTAGGTCAGGACCTCATAACGTTTTGATCCTCGTACGATTTTCCACAACATACCATGTATAAGTATTTAATTTCAAGTCAATTAATCTATAGTAGAACTAACTAACTAGCAACTATTTCCATGTAATTAATCTTGATTGATAGAGAAAGCATTGAAAATGTGAATGGTGTGCAATCGGAAATAGAAGTGGAGGCACAACCACCTCCTAACATTGCTACTGAATTTAATCCAAATGATATTGAGCGTGATCCAGGAAAGAGGAAACAAATTTGTGAGTATCCTCCTAATATTCAAGATCAAGTGAGAAGAGCATATGTATTGAAGGGTCCAATTGAATAAATTTCCTCGTACTGAATTTGGAAGTTCACGTTCATCAAGAGCATTTTCTAAATCTTTGTACAAAAAGCATTCATGGATTGAATACAGTGAGTGGAAGATGGTTGAAACTAAGAAACATTTGGTATTTCCATTGATATACAAACTTATTGAGTTAGCGTTGATATTGCCGGTGTCAACAACATCTGTTGAGAGAGCTTTTTCAACAATGAAGATTATCAAGACTAAACTGCGTAGTAAGATCAATAATGAATGGTTCAATGACTTGATGATATGTTACACCGAGCGGGAGTTATTCAAGTCAGTTCATGATAAGGATATTATTCGAACATTTACTGCAATGAGATCTCGGAAAGGGCATTTGCCTCGTGATTTTCTTTAGTGCCTTGTCGGTATGTTTCATCTAACCATCTACTACCTCCGTCCTGGTTTATTGGTCCCCGTTGTACTTTGTGCCAAATTTTGACTACAAATTTAACTAACAAAATGTTTTTGCATGTCACTAAAATTTATATCATTGGAAAGGGGACTAATAATTTGTGTTGACATGCATTACCATTTTGTTAGTTAAATATTTAGTCAAAATTTGGCACAAATTGCAAAGGGGACTAATAAACCAGGACGGAGGTAGTATGTTCTTGCATGCTTTTGATTACACATCTCACAACAAAATTAATTTAATGACAAATAGGTTTTTTTATATTGTAGTGCCTTCTAGGACCTTTGCAAACATGGAGTTTGCCTCTACGCAATGCTGATTGTATGCCCATATTTTGGAAAAAAAAGAACAAGTGAGAGATGATTTTGACCTGGTGAAAGAAACTGCACAATCACATCTAGTGACATATGGTATGGCGAGTTTTACTCTATGCAAGGCTGGCTATGTTTTTTTTGTCATGTATCCACTTTATTTGGTCTATGAAGTGGATATTAATATATTAGTTCACTTTAAAATTAAATTTCGTGTGACTATTATGGTTCTGTTTTTCATTTGATTATTACTGTGGATTTTTTATTCCAAAGCTTGGTGGTATAGTACATGTCGTGTATTTGAATAACCGGTTTTTTATTTCTAGATTATACGCTTAGGCTTAATTTGCCCAGGCTCAACAAAATTTCTGGCTCCGCCACTGATATTAGGTCTAGTTTTATAACCAAAGCACATTACCATGCTGTTCTAAAAGACTCTCAAAAGGATATAAGTGAAGCATGAGAGATCAACATTTTCTAAAAAATAAAATAACCACCGTGCTCTAAAAGATATAAGTGAAGCACTAGAGCAAAACTATTTAGCTCCAAAGATATAAGTGAAGCACATAGAGTGTTCTAACAAATTCTAGGCCATATTTTGTCTCTCTCAAAAAGGTGTGTCCAGCAAGGATGATTGTGGCAAACTAACAAGCAAAGACTCAAATTATACATGACGCTCCAAGTAAAACACATATCATGTGGTGAATAAAAATATAGTCCCGAGTATAGTTGCCGATAGATGAAGACGATAGAGGGGATGCCTTCCCGGGGCATCCCCAAGCTTAGGCTTTTGGTTATCCTTGAATTTTACCTTGCGGTACCTTGGGCAGCCCCAAGGTTAGGCTCTTGCCACTATTTCTTCCATAGTCCATCAAAGCCATACTCAAAACTTGAAAACTTCACAACACAAAACTTAGCCAAAAATCTCCTGAGCTCCGTTAGTATAAGAAAACAAACCACCACTCGAAGGTACTGTAATGAACTCATTCTTTGTTTATATTGGTGTTAAACCTACTGTATTCCAACTTCTCTATGATTCATATCCTCCAATACTACTCATAGATTCATCAAAATAAGCAAACAACACACGAAAAACATAATATGTCAAAAACAGAACAGTCTGTAGTAATCTGTAACTTTCGCATACTTCTATAACTCCAAAAAAATTGAAATAAATTGGTAAACATGAGGAATTTGTCTATTAATCATCTGCAAAAAGGATCAACTAAATAGCACTCTCCAGTAAAATCTGGTGACTATTCTCGTGAGCGCTAACGTTTCTGTTTTTTACAGCAAGATCATATAACTTCACACAAGTCTTCCCAAAGGTTCTACTTGGCACAAACACTAATTAAAACACAAAACCACATCTAAACAGAAGCTAGATGTAATAATTATTCCTAAACATAAGCAAAAACAAATAAAATAAAATTGGGTTTCCTCCCAACAAGCGCTATCGTTTAACGCCCCTAGCTATGCACGATACAAGGATGGATCTAGGTATTGCCATCTTTGGAAGGCAATCCATAGGTGGCTCTCATAATAGATTGATATGGTAATTTAATTTTCTTTCTAGGAAAGTGTTCCATGCCTTTCCTTAACGGAAATTGGAATCTAATATTTCCTTACTTCATATCAATAATTGCACCAATCGTTCTAAGGAAAGGTCTACCAAGAATAATAGGACATGAAGGATTGCAATCTATATCAAGAACAATGAAATCTACGGGCACATAATTCCTATTGGCAACAATAAGAACATCATTAATCCTTCCCATATATTTCTTAATAGTAGAATCTGCAAGATGCAAATTTAAAGAACAATCATCAAGCTCATGGAAACCTAACAAACCACACAAAGTTTTTGGGATAGTAGAAACACTTGCACCTAAATCACACAAAGCAAAGCATTCATGATCTTTAATTTTAATTTTTAATAGTACGTTCCCATTCATCATAAAGCTTTCTAGGGATAAAAACTTCTAGTTCAAGTTTTTTCTTCATAAGATTGCATCAAAGCATCAACTGTGTGTTTGGTAAAAGCTTTATTTTGACTATAAGCATGCGGAGAATTTAGTATGTATTGCAACAAGGAAATACAATCAATCAAAGAGCAATTATCATAATTGAATCCCTTGAAAGCTAAAATAGTGGGTTCATCACTATGCAAAGTTTTAATCTCTTCATTCCCACTTTTAACAATTTTAGCATCAAGATCTAAAAACTCTGAATCATTGGGACGCCTTTTAACTAAGGTAGACTCATCTCCAGTCCCATCTTTACCAAGATTTATACTAGAAAACATGGATCTAATAGGAGACACATCAATAACTTTCAGATCTTCATCTTTATTTTCATGATAACTAGAAGAACACGCTTTCATAAAGTTTTCTTTTTTAGCACGCATCCTAGCGGTTCTTTCTTTGAATTCATCAATGGAAATTCTCATGGCTTTGAGAGACTCATTGATATCATGCTTAGGTGGAATAGATCTAAATTTAAAAGAATCAACATCAAGAGTAATCCTATCCACGCTTCTAGCCAATTCACCAATCTTAAGCAATTTTTCTTCAAGCAAAGCATTGAAATTCTTTTGCGAATTCATAAACTCTTTAACACTAGTTTCAAATTCAGAAGGTATCTATCCATAAGAGTTATTATAGGAATTACCATAATTATTAGAGGAATTACTAGGAAAAGGCCTAGGATTAAAGTTTCCTCTATAAACATTGTTACCAAAATTATTCCTAACAACAAAATTCACATCCAAAGATTCATTATTATTTTCAATCAACGTGGATAAAGGCATATCATTAGGATCAGAAGAAGCACTCTTAGCAGCAAATAATTTCATAAGTTCATCCATCTTTTCACTCAAAACACTAATCTCTTCGATAGCATGCACTTTTTTACTAGTAGATCTTTTGGTGTGCCATTGAGAATAATTAACCATAATATTATCTGGGAGTTTGGTAGCTTCTCCTAAGGTAGTTTCCATGAACGTGCCTCCTGTGGCCGAATCTAAAAGATTTCTAGAAGCAAAATTCATGCCAGCATAAAAGTTTTGTATAATCATCCATAAGTTCAAACCATGTGTAGGACAATTACGTATCATTAATTTCATTCTCTCCCAAGCTTGTGAAACATGCTCATGATCTAGTTGCTTAAAATTCATAATATCGTTTCTAAGAGAGATGATCTTAGCAGGAGGGAAATACTTAGAGATAAAAGCATCTTTGCACTTATTCCACAAATCAATACTATTTCTAAGCAAAGAGGAAAACCAAGTTTTGGCACGATCTCTAAGTGAAAACGGAAATAACTTCAATTTAACAATATCATTATCCGTATCCCTCTTCTTTTGCATATCACACAAATCAACAAGGTAGTTTAGATGGGTAGCGGCATCTTCACTAGGACGGCCGGAAAATTGATCTTTCATGACAAGATTTAACAGAGCAGCATTGATCTCACAAGATTCAGCATCGGTAATAGGAGCAATCGGAGTGCTAATAAAATAATTATTGTTGGTATTGGAGAAGTCACACAATTTGGTATTGTTCTGCGCCATAGTGACAAGCAAGCAATCCAACACACAAGCAAACAAGAAGCAAGCGAACGATAAACACACGGCAAAAAGAAGAGCAAATAAAACAGCAAGGGTGAAGTGGGGGAGAGGAAAACGAGAGGCAAATAAATGTAATGCAAAGGATAAGGGTTTGTGATAGGTACTTGGTATATGACTTTTGCGTAAACCTCCCCGGCAACGGCGCCAGAAATTCTTCTTGCTACTTCTCGAGCTTGCGTTGTATTCCCTCGAAGAGGAAAGGGTGATGCAGCACAGTAGCGTAAGTATTTCTCTCAGTTTTTGAGAACCAAGGTATCAATCCAGTAGGAGACCACGCGCGAGTCCCTCGCACCTACACAAACAAACAAGAACTTCGCAGCCAACGCGATAAGGGGTTGTCAATCCCTTTATTATCACTTACGAAAGTAAGATCTAATACATAGGATAGTTTGATATTTTTGGTATTTTTTATATAAGAACAGAAAGTAAAAACAGCAAACTAAAGTAGATTGTAGATTGATCTGTTGAGAATAGACCCGGGGGCCATAGGTTTCACTAGTGGCTTCTCTCATGATAGCAGAATTCTATGGTGGGTGAACAAATTACTGTCGAGCAATTGATAGAAAAGTGAATAATTATGAGAATATCTAGGCATGATCATTATATATAGGCATCACGTCCGTCACAAGTAGACCGAAACGATTCTGCATCTA
>LR738715.1:156807406-156829958 GCA_902687465.1 Secale cereale | reverse complement strand
TGTGCTGTTGCCACAAGGGGGAAAACAACGGTGCTTGTGCCCGCGGGTGCAAGGATTGTTTACTTTACGCAAAGTTCTTTTAATGCAGTTGTCTGTTGCATTGAGTTTACACTATGGGTGGGACTCGCAACTTAATACCAGCGAGATGTTCTGGATAGATATCTCAAGGTGGATGATTAGTAGTAGATATTGATGGATTTTGGTCTACTTACTTTGGCGTACCTCCCATGCTTTGAACCTCAACCTTTCTTGCAATGTAGTCAGCATTGGTTTGCGCACATGGTCCTGTCAATTGCCCAGCTGTAATTCGTTTACCTCACATAGCTGTTTTATCGTCTTTTGGGAGAGAGACATCACTAGTGAACATCATGAGACTCCGGTCCATATTACCATCATTGATCACATCCGCTATTTACTTTTCACTTTTATTTATTATTGCAATTATATCTATCACTACTATCACTTGCGTTTAATCCTTTGTGAACTACAAGGCCTGAGGGATTGACAACCTCTCTGTACTCGTTGGGAGCAAAGTTATTTGTATCTTTGTGCAGGTCCACGTTGATTGCTAATATCTGGCGCCGTAGCAGTTGACACCTTCTTGTTGAACCTAGGAGTCTCTGGGGATTCGATCCTTGGTATCTTTGCCAAGGGAAAAACTTCCGCAACACTACATCTCACACCTTCCACTTGGGGTAACCAACGAGGGGCGAGAAGCCTAGCAAAAGTTTTTCTGGCGCCGTTGCCGGGGACACCACTCTTCAAGATAGGGGAGTTGCACGCTATCTTTTACCTTTGCTTTTAGTCTTGTTAGTTTACCTTTCAGTTTTTTCTTTAGTATCTTTTATCGAAAATCAAAAAAATAGTTATCTTGCTTGCTTGCTATTATGGGTTCCACCGAGAACACCAAGTTGTGTGACTTCACTAGTCACAACAACGATGACTTTATCAGCACACCTATCACTACACCTGCCACTTCAGCACCTTCATATGAAATTAAACCTGCTTTACTGAATCTAGTTATGAAAGATCAATTCTCCGGTGCTGGAGATGATGCTGCTTTACACTTGAACAACTTTGTTGAACTTTGTGATATGCAAAAGTACCGAGAAGTAGACGGTGACATTGTTAAGCTTAAGCTTTTTCCTTTCTCCTTGAGAGGAGGAGCTAAAATTTGGTTTCAGTCTTTGCCTAGAAATAGCACAGATTCATGGGACAAGTGCAAAGATGCTTTTATTGGAAAATACTATCCACCTGCTAAAATTATCCAACTGAGAAGTAACATAATGAATTTTAAACAATTGGATAATGAACACGTTGCCCAAGCTTGGGAACGTATGAAATCTCTTATCAAGAACTGCCCTACTCATGGTTTGACTACTTGGATGGTTATCCAAACTTTTTATGCAGGCTTGAACTTTACCTCGCGGAACTTGTTAGATTCGGCCGCAGGAGGAACCTTTATGTCAACTACACTTGGTGCTGCCACGAAGCTTCTCGATGAGATGATGACCAACTATTCCCAATGGCACACCGAACGCGCTCCAACAGGTAGGAAGGTAAACTCTGTCGAGGAAATTTCCTCCCTTAATGAAAAAGTTGACTTGATCATGTCTCTACTTTCGAAGCAATCCTCTGTTGATCCTCGTGATGTTCCTTTAAATTCTTTGATTGCTCAAGAACAAGTAGATGTGAACTTTATCTCTAGAAACAATTTTAACAACAATGCTTATAGGAGTAATTTTGGTAGCAATCCTAGACCGTTCCCCTCTAATTCTTATGGGAACAACAATGCTTATCCTAGCACCAAGAACTCCAATACTAAACTAGAGATTATGCTTAAAGATTTCATCAGTACCCAAAAAGCCTTTAATAAGAGTGTAGAAGAAAAACTACATAAACTAGATGATCTCTCTTTGAAGGTAGACCATTTAGCCAATGAGATAGAATTGCTTAAAATTAAAACTTCTCCTCTTGAGGAGAGGAAGTTCACTCCTATTAATGCTACTCAAGTGCAAATTAATGAAAATATTAGGATGATGGCTAAACTTAAAGAAAGATGGGCTAGAGAAAGGGAGGAAGAGGATAGAATTAAGAGCCTTCCTACCCACCACACTGTTGCTATTATCCAAGTTGTTGAGGATATCCAAACTCTTAGCACCCAATGTACTCCTGGTCCCATTGGACCTATTGAAGGTGATGCTATGACTATAGAAACTACCAAACATGTGAACCTAAAGGACACCACTACCACTTTACTTGATGCTAGTGACCTTGATTTTGATAATTGCACTCTTACCGAAGTTATTGATTTCCTTCACAAGATGTCTAGAGATCCCCGCACTAGCACGCTTAACCTTGCCTTCACAGAGCATATCACTAATGCTCTTATCAAAGCTAGGGAGGAGAAACTGAGAGTAGAAGCCTCCATACCTAGAAAGCTAGAAGATGGTTGGGATCCTATGATAAAAATTAAATTGAATGACTTCTCTTGCTATGCATTATGTGATGTTGGAGCTAGTACCTCTGTTATGCCCAAAAGAATATATGATATGCTTAAATTGAAACCTTATGATTCTTGTTCTTTTGGTGTTCGTCTCGTTGATTCTTCCATAAAGAAACCTTTGGGGAGGATCGACGATGTTCTTATCGTTGTCAATGATAATTATGTTCCCGTTGATTTTACTATTATGGATATTGAATGTGATCCTTCTTGTCCAATTATTTTGGGACGTCCCTTTTTACGCACCGTTGGTGCTATCATTAACATGAAAGAGGGGAATATAAAATTTCAGTTTCCTCTCAAGAAAGGGATGGAACACTTCCCTCGAAAGAAGATCAAGTTACCTTTTGAGTCCGTTGTACGGGCTAGCTATTCTTTTACTCTTGATAAAACTTGATCTATATGCATTATGCCTAGCTTAAAGGCATAAAAGAAAGCGCTTTTGGGAGGCAGCCCACATGAATAAATTTATTTTGCTTTTGTTGTGTCTTGATGTTGTTACTACTGTAGCATCATCATTGTATCTTTGCTTTTCAATTTTGTGCCAAGTGTAGCCTCTGATTGCTAGAAAGTTCAAAAGTTGTGAGGTGCTGTCCAGGAAACAGATTCTGTCCTTGGATATAAAAATTCGTATAAAATCACCAGATCATCTTTTTGGTCTGAATTTTTTTGACAGCGTGCTATATATAATTGTCTTTCGTGCTTCTGTTCTGAGTTTTTTTATTAGAGTTGCAGAAGTGCCCCGAACAAATAAATTACTACCTGCTGTTCTGTTTTTCACAGATTCTGTCCTGTTTTGCTTTTCCTTCATTTTGCAAACCAAGAGCTTGCTTTTTCTTTGCAAAAACCTTTTGGCAATATTGAGAAACAGTAGACCCTCAAGAATATCTTTATTTCCAGCAAGGTACAATTATTTTATTATGGGTACTAACCTCGCTAATCAGATTATGATGAGTTATGTATGAAGGGAGTTTTCAAGTGTGCGAGGGAAGATGATAAAAAGATTCATGAGTGTCAAGCGCTCAAGCTTGGGGATGCCCCCATGCACCCCCAAGAAATATTCAAGGAGACTCAAGCGTCTAAGCTTGGGGATGCCCCCGTGCATCCCCTTCTCCATCAACATTATCAGTTCATCTTTCGTTCCACTATATTTTCATCACTTCATGTGTTATGTGCTATGCTTGGAGCGTCTTGCTTTTAGTTTTCTTTAGTTTTTCATAACGAGTCGGAACTCAACTTTCTTTATGTGGGAGAGAAACACGCTCCACTTCTACCTAGAACATAACATAGAATTTTCATGTCTATCCTTGCTGTGTGTGTTCTTTGTCTTTTAATAGCTACTATCATGTTCAGCTCTTAGCTTTCATGCTTATCTTTTCAAGAGCTTTTGTTTAGTTGGTTGCTTGAACTCTCTTTAATTACCATGCTCACCTTATTAAGAGAGTTTGCTTCCGTTGCATTGGTTGATATGTCTATGATAAAGATGCTACGTGCATGATGGCGCTTAGTAGTTCATGTTTTCTTATGGTTAGTCTCAAATAACCGGGGGGTTCCCAATGTGTTATTGGAGTACCAACATGATTTGTTTGCCTATGATGTGGTATGGTTTAGTAATATCTTCCTTCGAGAATTTATTTTGATTGACTTGGCGTATGCTCACGCATATTTAAGACTGTAAAGAAAGTCTGTCAAGCCTTGATGATCTTTTGTTTCTGAGTAGCGATATAACTACCATGCCTGATTCAATGTTGCTTTGTCGCTCTGCATGATTATGACCGTCATTGCTCTCTTAGTTGATCGCTCCCAGTCTTTTGCTAACCTTCGCCTGTACTAAGCGGACTGACTGCTTGTGCATCCACATCCTTTAATCCAGTTATGCCATATGAGTCCACCATACCTTCCTACATGGTATTTACCAGCCATTCTTAACGGAGACTTGCATGTGCCATCTCGAAATTATTCAAAGAAAAAGCATTCTTATTTTGTGCCTCTGCTGTAAGTTCATGAGGAAGTAGTGTTTAATTCATGACCTTTTTAAGTTGGACAAGCTTCACCCCGGGATTGCATGTATAATGTGCAAACCCATAATACGAGAAGGAACTGGCATTGAGTGCGCCCGGCTCAAAAAGATAATATAACAAACAAACCCTCCTTCACGCTTTGTTCATGAGAAATCAGAAAACTTTGGCAGTGATAAACAAAGGAGATTAAGAGGATGTGATCGTCCTCATTCGGGAGCCGTTCCTCGAAACTTGTCCATCTCGAAAAGTGATTGAGTTGTCTGCTAGCATTCGTTGACGAAACATGCATGATCTAAAATAAATTATTACCTCTGTTTTAAAGCCAAGAGCTCTGGTACATGTTTTGTTTTTGTTTCCGACTACGGGTTTTCAACCTTGCCAACAAAAGCCACGGTTCGAGAGTCTCCACCTTCTTTTAAAAGCACCAACTGCTGAGAGCATGATTGTCATTCTGAGTGTAATGTGCATTGTCCCAAAGTAGCATTGTCTTTTGCATGATTGTGATATCGTTTATTCTGAAATCATTGTATCTAGTCATCACTTAAACCTTGGAGGTGCCCCTGCATTTATGTTTTGCTTCACTAGAGGGGGCAAGCTAGATATCACTTTATCATATTTGCACATCATGTTCATTGAAAATCTATTAGATGTTTCAGTATCATATTGTAAAACTTTCAGTCCTTTGTGATTTTCTCATGAGGCAACTTGATTACTATAGATCCATTGTCTCAGTAAGCTTTTGTCATATGACTATGAAAAAGTCCTATATGGTTAATAGCATGTCACCACCGAAATTATTCTTGTTATCATTTACCTACTCGAGGACGAGCAGGAATTAAGCTTGGGGATGTTGATACGTCCAAAACATATCTATAATTTCTGCTTGCTCCATGCCTCTTTTGGGTGATATTGCTATGATATTTATACACTTGCATACACTTTTGATCATATTTGGACTCACCTATTAACTCAGTGCACCCCAGTGCCAGTTTCTGTTTTCGGCTGTTTTTGTATTTCAGGTTTTCACATTACGAGAACTGCCAGGAAAACTCCAGAAAAATTATATAAAAAATCAGCGTTCCAGAAACTACCGTGCGCCCGAAGGACAGCCGGGGGGGGGGGGGACCTGGGCTCCAGGCGCCCTGGCGGTGCGCCCCCCCCTGGGCCGCGCCGGGGGGGCGCCTGGGCCCCCCGAGGCTCCTCCGATGCCCCCCTTTGGCATATATTTAAAGCGTCTCCTGAAACCCTCGAGGGAGGAACTCTTTTCGCGATCTCATCTCTGTTCCGCCGCCGCCGCCGCTTCCAAGATCGGGAGCACCAGGAGAACTCTTCCCGGCACCCTGCCGGAGGGCAGGATCACCACCGGGAGCCTCTCCACCACCATGGACGCCTCCCAGATGAGTTGTGAGTAGTCTCCCTTGGACCATGAGTCCATGACCAGTAGCTATGTGATGTTCTCCTCCCGTTCTTGTGCTTCACTAATTAGTCCTCGTGAGCTGCCCTACATGATCGAGGCACATATGTAATCCTTATGCTGTTGCTATGATGAGTTTGCTGGGATCCGATGGATTATGAGATTATGTTCAGATTGTGCTTGAGTAATATATTTGATCTACCTCTTTTATATTTATGTTCGTAAGTAATTCTTGCATGTTCTCCTTTGTTATTTATTGCTTTGGCCAAGTAATAGGTAGTGACTCCAAGAGGGAACGTTATGCTTGATTGTGGGTTCATGCCCCTCGATGACTAGTTTGAGTGACAGAAACATGAGTCTAGGGGATGTGCTGTTGCCACAAGGGGGAAAACAACGGTGCTTGTGCCCGCGGGTGCAAGGATTGTTTACTTTACGCAAAGTTCTTTTAATGCAGTTGTCTGTTGCATTGAGTTTACACTATGGGTGGGACTCGCAAATTAATACCATCGAGATGTTCTGGATAGATATCTCAAGGTGGATGATTAGTAGTAGATATTGATGGATTTCGGTCTACTTACTTTGGCGTACCGCCCATGCTTTGAACCTCAACCTTTCTTGCAATGTAGTCAGCATTGGTTTGCGCACATGGTCCTGTCAATTGCCCAGCTGTAATTCGTTTACCTCACATAGCTGTTTTATCGTCTTTTGGGAGAGAGACATCACTAGTGAACATCATGAGACTCCGGTCCATATTACCATCATTGATCACATCCGCTATTTACTTTTCGCTTTTATTTACTATTGCAATTATATCTATCACTACTATCACTTGCGTTTAATCCTTTGTGAACTACAAGGCCGGAGGGATTGACAACCTCTCTGTACTCGTTGGGAGCAAAGTTATTTGTATCTGTGTGCAGGTCCACGTTGATTGCTAATATCTGGCGCCGTAGCAGTTGACACCTTCTTGTTGAACCTAGGAGTCTCTGGGATTCGATCCTTGGTATCTTTGCCAAGGGAAAAACTTCCGCAACACTACATCTCACACCTTCCACTTGGGGTAACCAACGAGGGGCGAGAAGCCTAGCACTTGCCATACTGGAAGATCCACCGTGTGCCTCACAGCCTTGATGTCATGCATATCATGAAGAACGTGTGCGAGAGTCTGCTTGGTACCCTGCTCAACATGCCAGAGAGGACCAAAGATGGGCCGAAAGCAAGGGCATACTTGAAATCAATGGGCATCAGGCATGAGCTTCACGCTAATGATGATGATGATGATGATGATGATGATGATGATGATGATGATGATGAAGCGAAGCAGGACATGAAAAGTCGTCGCAAAGGCAAAAAGGCCAAGAAGACCGGAAATGGCTACCCTCCCGCGTGCTTCACTCTATGTCAGGAGGAGATCGAGCAGTTTTTCACCTACCTCGTAGGAGTAAAACTTCCTTACGGTTACGCGGGGAAGATAAGCAGATACCTAGACCCAGCGAAGCAGAAGTTCAGCGGGATGAAGTCTCACGACTGTCACGTGCTGATGACGCAGATACTTCCAGTTGCAATCCGTGGGATCATGGACGCGCACGTCCGTGAAACGCTATTTGGCCTATGCGACTTTTTCGACGTCATCTCTTGGAAGTCGGTTGGCGTGAGGCAACTCAGAAGGCTACAGGAAGAGATCGTGGTGATACTATGCGAGCTTGAGATGTACTTCCCGCCCACATTCTTCGACGTTATGGTGAATCTGCTGGTCCATATCGTGGACGATATCATCCAACTTGGGCCGACGTTCCTGCACAACATCATGCCGTTCGAAAGGATGAATGGTGTCATCAAAGGATACGTTCGCAACATGTCACGTCCAGAGGGAAGCATAGCCAGGGGCTTTCTGACCGAAGAGTGCATCTCCTACTGCACGAATTATCTAGGCATCGAGAACCCCGTTGGTCTGCCCGTCAACAGGCACCTCGGCAGGCTCGCTGGATGGGGTCACCGTGAGGGTCGCCGCGAAATGCATGTCCACTTCGAGGGTCGACTCGCCGACTTTGAAAGAGAAAACCTAGTCGCGCTACAACACATAGACGTGGTCGATCCTTGGGTGGTAGAGCTCAAAACCTTTATTGAGAAGACGTACAATGACCGAGGCCAACAGAGGACGGACGGAGATATAATCAAACAGCACAACTCATGTTTCACGCGTTGGTTCAAGCAGAAGCTTCTGTCGTACCCTTTACATGAGGATTCTTCCGCGGAAGAACAACTCATATTTGCCTTGTCACACGACGCCGAGCACAACCTGATGACCTATGAGGCGTACGATATCAATGGCTACACATTCTACACTGTGGCCAAGGACATGAAGAGCGATGGTTATCAAAACTCCGGGGTGACGATGGAATCCTACACCGGTAACGACAAGGACAGATACTACGGAAGGATCGAGGAGATCTGGGAGCTGAGCTACGCTGGAGAGAAGGTCCCGATGTTCCGTGTCAGATGGGCCAAGAGCGTCCTAAAAGAAGACCGGTATTTCACCACCATGGTTATACTCGAAGCCAAATCCAAGACCGCGGGCGCAAACGTCACCGCGAAAAATGAGCCTTGGGTACAGGCTTCCCAAGTTGACCAATGCTTCTTCATTATCGACCCGTCAAAGCCAAGTCGTGTTGTCGTGAGGAGAGGCAAAAGGAAGATCATCGGAATGGATGGTGTAGCCAATGAGCAAGACTTCGACAAGTACGGCGACCCGAAGATCGAACACGACGACAATGATGAAGTAGCAGCATACACCACAAGAAGATGCAGGACCACCCTACCTAAAGGACGTCCGTTCCACAGAAGAACTCCATTTGCGAAAAAGAAGGGCAAGAAGATTGTGAACAAATAGCTAGCTAAGATCGATTGTATTTAAATTGTAGCCTTCATTTCTCGATTGTATTTCATGGGCACTTTTTGAACTCTTGAATGTTTTTAAATTTAATGGACACTCGATCTCGATCCCCCTCCATCTCGATCGCTATCCCACCTCGCCAGATCCGGTCCCCCTCGCCGCCGAGCACCCCCCACTCCACCGGCCGCCGCCGCCGACCCATGAACTCATGATATTTTCAAATATTAAATTTGATGATATTTTTTCATATTCATAAAATTTTTCAAATAACAAATTTGATGATATTTTTTAAAAAATTATTACTGTTTTATAAAAAATATTACTGTTATGATTTAAACAAGTTTGAACATATTTAAACACAAATAAGTGTCAAACAACATTTTAAATGCATAAAAAAAATTTGGGGAGCCTGGGAATCGAACCCAGGATCTCCCAGTGGGTGTGCTGCGTGCTGACCAGTCGGTCTAGTACATGGTGTTTGAGGTAGATGGACTCTGGTGGTAGATAACCTGTGGGCTCGAACAGAAAAAAAAATACTAATGGCGCACCAGGGGGGAGGTGTGCCATTAGTATAGATGTACTTATGGCGCACCAGCGGGGGTGCGCCATTAGTAAGCCTCCCCACTAGACTTGTTCCCCCTCTCCCTCTTTGCGCCATATCTCCCCCCCCGCACTGCGCCAGATCGCCTCTGCTCCGCCGCCTCCACTGCGCCGCCGCCCCATCCACTCCTCGGCCTCGACTGCGCCGCCGCCCCGACCTCCACTGCCCCCCTCCTCCTCACACGCTCGCCGCCCCGTCGCTCCCCTTCCCTCCCCACGAACCCTAGCCGGAGAAGGAGGGGGCACGGACCGCCGGAGACGCGAAGGAGCACGGGAGGAGACGACGAGCACGTCTACGGAGAAGGAAGAGAAGGTAAGAGACACGCACCCAACCCTTTGCATTTTCTCACACTCGCGGCGAGGCAGGGTGATTTCGCCGACGCGACAGCATCATCTACGTTGGCGAGCATGTTAGGGGATGGGTAGATTGCGGGGGTGGTCCTTGTAGGAGGAGAGAGATTTCATGTAAGAGATCCATTGTACCCCGCATGCGCCCAATTTTCTCTCTCGATTTCTGAACAACGGAGCAGCAAACAGAGAGCAGAGAGATCGCCTCCCGTCGAAATGCAGGTTTTCATCTGCACAGGAGAGGCAACACATCAGTGTCCTTGCTTAATTTTGGGGCCTGTTTCATTTTTTCTGTGAATTTATATCAGTGATTACTCAGTTTGTCAACTAGGAGTAGGCAAGTTTAGTTGCATTATTTTGCCCAGACAAGCAAGTTCACAGTACTGGGGGTACATTTTTGGTTGTGTAGGCAACTAATTCGGAGAACCAAAACACATGTATGAAAAATTCACATGGGATATGCATTTCAGAGGAGTTTTTTTGTAGGCAACCATCTCTGGGCGTTTGTTTTCCCTTCTCTCCTCACCCCTCCATCTTCTCCAAGTTCTAATTAATGTTAGGACAGGGTGTGGAGACAGAAGGTTAAAACCATCATCATGATTTATGAGATGCCATGGATCTGGTCGAATCTTCTCTCATACACTAATTAGGTAGTTAGTTCTGCTTGCTCTGTTTTGACAAAGATGCTACTCTGATGACCCCAACACTAATTAGGTAGTTAGGTCTGTTTTGACAAAGATGCTACTCTGCTTGATCTGGTCGAATCTTCTCTCATACACTAATTAGGATCTTACTCAACAAAAGAAAGATGTAGATTGTCAAGTAGGCAGATAATATTGTTTGCGACGGGGAGGCAGTCATGCAGGTAGATTTTTTCCTCCACCTAAGGTTGAGTTAAGTGCAAGCAAGAAACATGAAATAATGTCGGATGCTGTAACAATTTATTTTAAGCTTGGAACCAGGGAAACATTGTGGGCGTATGTTATCAGAATTTGAGCTATATTATTTCTGTTGCTATATTATTGTTTGGAGCTATATTATTTAAAAAAGGTGTTTGGAGCTATATTGTTGGGAAACATTACCGCCGCACACATCAAGCTGGTCTATTTAAAAAAAAGTTGTTTGGAGCTATATTATTTCTGTTGCTACTTCTGATTAAGCCATGTCTTTCTCTTCTTCAAAAAACATATAGCCTATTATGTTTCTTGTTGTCTAGGTGGGCAGTGATACACTATTATGTTTCTTTTTTTTTCTTACACATGGATTCGTACTATGGCAAGACAAACCGAGAGCCCGTGTTCAGCATTATACCCTATGTTTTCATTGTTTCCTTTGACATCTTATCCATAGTTAGAACTAGGGAACCTGAATTCTGCTCTCTGAAAAATAATGTGAGATGCTGTAACAATTTCTTTTGGAACCAGGGAAACATTGTGGGCGTATGTTATCAGAATTTGAGTAACTAGGATCTAACTAGCTAAGAAAGCTAAGAAACTCCCCAAGTTCTGGTGCGTGCAGTACCATATAAATATTTGTCTTCTTTTCCCGTGCCAAGCTTTCGGTAACAATACTCGATAAAAAAGCATGGAGTTTCAAGTGTACACTTAGTAGCAACTCCCCATTTTGGTCTTCTCCCCAGCATAAATGCATAATTTGTCATATAATTGTTTCTATTTATCTATACGTACTTTGAATTTAAAATATTTTTGCCGTAGCAAAAGATTTGAAATGAGAAATAGCTAAGAGGCACATGCAGTGTTTATGCGTTACTCCCTCTGTAAACAAATGTAGGACTTTTTTGCAGTTTAAAGGAAAATGAACTCTGTTTTCTTCATCTAGTTTAGATATTGTTTGGTCAAACTCAAAATACTTGTAGTTGTGGGATCAAACTTCTACTGTGCCATCTTATCTTGATATTTAACTGCACATGGAAAAAGAAATGCATAATCCGTAAAAAACATGCCTAGCAAACCACTTGATGTGTGTTATTTCTGAGTCAATATGTCCAGTTTAACTGGATTTGGCTGTTTCTTTCAACTAGTTAATAGGTTCCTCAGGTAGTCATTTTTCCCTTGCAACAAATGCACAACAAAAGAATATAAACAAGTAGAAAGCGATACATGTCCCTATTTACACATGAAATTTGGAAGCATTATGCACTACATGTCCATTACTTGCTGATTTAGCTAGTGACAGTAGTACAAACTACTTGTGCATTACTTACTGATTTATCTATCACAATATCAGCAGAAAGTACTTGTGCATTACTTACTGATTTATCTGCATACATAAAGAAAATGCTGAAGCTTCAACCTGTTATTATTGCTGCTGAAGTAGTACTGTAACATCTTATAGCTTCACTGGTCCAATCAGCTACTGGGAATATCCATGTTTAGACATGGCAGATTTCCCCACTTTGCACTGCTGGGTTTTATCTCCGACCATCGTGTCGTGATGATTTTGCAGGTACCCCGAGAGGCCCTTGAGTTTGCTGGAATGTCGATTAACTTCCGTTCCGGCAAATTCGGGTACTCCATATGTCCTATTTTCAGCAAAGGTCATGCCGAAATTTTCCGTGAATTTTAGCATGACTTTGCTAAAAATAGGACATATGGGGTACTTGTGACTAATGCATGGGCCGGGGTATCTTAGTAGTTAATTAAGTAGGATCAACTGCCCCTTTATTCTTGCTGCATTAAACCATAGGCGACAATAGAGCCAAATGATTAGGCCCAACTTAGAATTCTCCTTCCCAGCTTAGCTTTTAGGATGCCTCGGTGTCGACAAACCATAAATTATAAAACCTTGACTTTTAGGGTGCCTCGGTGTCGATAAAAACCTAAATGATGAAAGCTTAGGCTTTTAGGGTGCCTCGGCGTCGAAAAACCCTCAATGATAAAAGCTTAGCTTTTAGGATGCCTCGATGTCGACAAACCCTAAATGATGAGACCATGATCTTGTTCCTTGACAATAATCAACTTTTTGACCAAACTTTTTTCCTATTTAGAGAGAAACATGGCCAACAACGATGAGGCCGGGGGTTCGGGCGACAAGGCATTCTGGGAGCTGTCCCAGGAGATGGAGGAACAACCTCACTTGTATGAGGACGCCGCCTTCCCCACCGATCCTGACACTACCACTGATGGTGCCGCCGAGGATGACCCCACTGATGGTGCCGCCGAGGATGCCACCACTGATGGTGCCGCTGAGGATGCCACCACTGATGATGGCGGCGCACACACAGATGGCAGCCAACCGAAGAGGCAATGGAAGGACCGGCGCCCGACCGTGCTCCGCACCGTCAAGGAGGAATTTACTGAAGTGGACTCCGATGGGAATCCAACGACGCCCGAGCGAATAGTCAAGGGGTACTCGTTTCAGCTCGGGTGCATTCTCCGGAGCACCGTCTCGATCAACACCGAGAACCTGAGTGTGGGGACCCCGACTTGGAAGTCGAGATCACCGAATGCACGTGTACAGTGATCCCAGAGATCAATGCTCACTGAACACACAGAAGCTGAAATAACAAGAGTCTTACCTCCATACAATAGTCTTACACGAATTAAGGCCGTTATGGCCAAGTCTTACATAGATAGAGCCTCACGGGCTGAATAGCAAATAACTCAAGTAGCGGAAGTCTTCGATAAACGGGTAGAACCCATGCCATCTGCCTTAACCCTACAGGCATTCTGACTGGGATAGCGTCCTAGTTCGCATGGTCGTCTCCAAAGAACTCCTCCTCATAATCCTGCTCTTCCATGCCTGGCCAATTAAATAACCAGTGGCAAGCCAATGAGTACTTTGAATGTACTCGCAAGCAACCCATGATGTGGTTTAAGTAACAATGCAATAGAATAATAATGAACAATCTAGCAGGAGGCTAGAACAATATGCTATCAGCAAGTTATGCATCAATAACCTTGAGTAACCTCGAGAGCAGGTTACCGACATCAACATGAATATGATTCATCTCATCGAGTCAAGTCACCACCTTGACTCACACACATACGCATAGTTTCACAAACATTGGACGTAGCCCAAGAGCGGTTACCCAACTGTCCATGACCGTGGACACGGCTATTCGAATAGTTTGACACTCTGCAGAGGTTGTACACTTTACCCACAAGATCCGGGGAACTTCCGTGTCATCCACGACCCGCGGTACCTCAAGTACCCGGGGTAAGCACCCGGTCATTACCTTTCCTTAGACGACACTAACATAGAGTCCACTCGTTGGCACACGGCCTTTGGGTACAACAATAGATTACGGGACTTGCCCTAATTCAATGTTACGCGTACCCGCAGGGACCAACGGTGTGTCCGGTGCCCTGTGAAAACAGTCATGGTCGCCTATCCAAGCACGAACCCGTCCCGGGAAAGACCTCAAGTCTTCCCGTCACTAGTAATGCGGGCACTATGTTAGTATCGACCTAAGTAATCAATAAAGCCCCGTCCCATAAGGGGTAGTGTGGTTGCACATGTATGGTTGGAATAACGGTCGCAACTTCAACCAATCCGTTTGAAAAACACACACACTTGCCTTGGCACACCACTTCGTCATCAAGTGGTCACCCAACTCATCATCATCATCTCCCTTGGGCATAAATGGCACCCGACGGGGTTTTATGTAAAGACTTCAACCATGAAGGTTCAAGTCACTCATGCATCACTTCCCATAACTACTAACCATATGCAAGTCATCTAGCATGTAGCAAGATCAAGATCATGTCATGCATCATGTAAGCATCATGACCACCATATGCAAGTCATCTAGCATATAGCAAGATCAACAATAAAGCATGCATCTTGTGGTGGTTCATCTAGGTTACCATCGTAACCCTAATCATCATGCATCGGAAACCAACGGGTTCCGAAGAACAAGTGTATCATGGTCAAAGGGCTGCTTGCCTGGATTGGCTTGGTCTTCAAAGTCTTCAAGTCCTTCTCCTTCTTCTTCCACAGCAACTTCGTCAAATACGGGATCTATACGTCGCATAATAATAACGGAAAAATAAGAATACAAATAAAACAGAAAAGTCAAAGTGCTCAGAAAAATGTCAACTCATTTTTGTAAAATACTAGAGGGATTTCTAAGATGGGGAAAAATCTTAGTTGGAGTTTTGGAGTTACAGAATAGGATATATTGATTTTTCAACATGAGTTATACTGCTCAAATTTGAATTTAAATTTGAACAGTACAGAAAAGTTTCATGGATTTGAATGAAAGTGGTACCATTAAATAGGTTGGAATATTACAAGATTTTAGGAGTTGGAAATATTTAATTTGGATTAATATTCTTTTCTGCATAAATGTTTAAAACATTAACATAAAAGAAAAAGAGAAAAAGGTTCCTGTGCACTGGGCCAGAAGAGGCCACAGTGCACGGCCCAAACGGGCTGGCCCAGCCGCACGGTGCCAGCGCGCGCACACGTCAGGTTTCAAACCTGATGGGCGGGGCCCGTGGGTCAGCGGCACAGAGGAGGGGAGAGAGGTGGGAGGATGACAGGCGGGGCCCGCCTGTCATCTCTAACCCCTCGGTCACGGCGGCGGCGAGCTCACCGGCGACGATACCGGCCACGGCGACGGCAACGGAGGCCAGGGACGGACTCAGTGGCGTGTTGCGGTAGTAGTTGTCAGGACCGGTTTTCCAATAAAACACTTATTGAAAAATCGCCCCTTTCGTCAAACTAGTATAGAGAAATCCTCCATACTGGCAGACAAATCCTTGATACAGAAAATCCAGAAGTACTAAATATTATACAGGGTTGAGCTGAGGCTGCTCAACAATTTATTACAAGCACGCCAATATTACACATAAAGGCGGTACGACACAACGGGATATGGTGGCATAACTACTAACTCGTAGATATAGTGGTAGTGGATATGTCACAGTGATGTGGGTGGCGTGACTCCAATATCTTACACTCATCAAGCGCCGGAGTGAGGCTTGATGATTTTATTCGGGTTGCGGAAGCGTATATAATACAAGTGACCAACTCCAGGATCGCAAGGGACTGACTGGGACTCCTCTAGGCGTCGGACTCGCTATCGTACTCTTCGTCCATAAGATCGCCTTCGTCAACATCTGGCCAAATCAACAAGCCAGGTGTGTACTTTGAATGTACTCGCAAGACAGTTTGGACATAAGATATAACAAATGCAAACATGATGCATACGAGCAGATTAGTAATACACACATGAGTAATTAAATTGGCACTGCAACATAAATAAAATAGCTGAAGACCGATCGGGTGTCTGAGGCGACGCCTCGAAAGGTAAAATAGAATAAACATGCCGCAGTCGGGCGTCAGGGCGACACCGCAGAAAGGGCTTATATCAAAGGTAAATAACAAGGATGCCACAGTCGGACGTCTGAGCGACATCACATAAAGGGCTTATATCAAAAGTAAATGACAAGGATGCCACAGTCGGACGTCTGAGCGACATCACATAAAGGGCTTATATCAAAAGTAAATGACAAGGATGCCACAGTCGGACGTCTGAGCGACATCACATAAAGGGCTTATATCAAAAGTAAATGACAAGGATGCCACAGTCGGACGTCTGAGCGACATCACATAAAGGGCTTATATCATACAAAGAAAAATTGAGCAGTTCCTGGAGGTAGCACCATCCTAAGGAACACTCGGCACATAAAAGTAAACAGGTTAGTCCATTCACAGGAGTAACATTCAGCCGGGTTTACCACCGTCAGTTAAGTATTTGCTCTACAGAGACTGACGCTGAGACTGACACTGATCTGCTAACCAACGTTCCTTGACCAAGGACATGGTTATGCGAATGGTTTTGACTCTGCAGAGTTTGTACCTTTTACCACAGCCAACGGATTTCAGTAGTCACCAAGGACTAGTTCCGTTCACGGTATTTTAGAAGAAAACACATCTAACCAGTACACACCCATTCCACATTCCGCTGCCAGGAATCACCCTAGGCAACGTTCAAGAAAAACTCTTGAGGCGGGGAGGTCACTCCTCGAATAGCATGGGATCAAATTTATATCGCGCGCTCTAAGGGGTGCCCCCCTCTCGGTCCCAACCGGAAACACCCATGCCCCCTGACCGGATGACGGCTTTAATCCAGGGCCATGGAACCCTCATCACGGCCTCTCTATTTGGTGTGTACCAGGAAAGAGGTTTGCAACTTACTAAACCGTATTCTTTGCAGAAAACATGTGGCAGCACAAAAAGGGAACATGGACGGGATCGAGACTTGATCCACGTCGACACCGGAGTTAAACAGTTGATATAGAACTGGCATGCTCCAACAATACCAGCTCGCAACCTATCATGCCACCACATGATCAGGTTGTTTCTCCATCTTACGATCTTATCAAGTTTTGTAGCTCACTTGCAACTTACCTTGCAAGGAATATAACATTCAACAAATGCTTATATAAACATGCCATAAGGAAAGCCACTCTAGCAAACATGAAAAACACTCATCATATCAAAGGTTCAAACATGCTTGCCTGGTTCGGAGTAGTCGGAGTCTAGCTCAGCGAAGTTTGTGGCTCCGTCACCTCCTTCGGTATCTACGGTATAAAAGGAATCGAATACTAACGTAAATACGTGCGTGCGTAAAAAGTGTTCCAAATATTTTTCAAATAAATATGATAAAAAACTAGGCAGGATTATGAAGATGACAGAAAAAGAATCAACTCAAAATCATTTTTAGTTTAAAAGTTATAAAGAAAACAAACCCAAGGACTAGTCTGTAATAAAACAGAAACTATCCAGGGGGTAGTTTGAATAGACAGAAAACGCTTCGGATGAAATACGCCAAGCCGAATAGAAAGCGTACTTTGCCCGAAGGCGCTTTCAGAAAACATTTCGAATAAAAAGAAAAGGCTGACAAGGGGGTCCCGCATGTCAGGTTTGAAAGGGAAAACAGAGCTCGCCGGCGCCAGAGACTTGCGATAATCGCCGACGACGAACCACTGCGAGGCAGAGAGGGAGGGAAGTACCGGCGTGTTCAGGAGGTCCTTCCGCGTCGGTGGGTGGTGGAAGAGACCGACGGGAAACACCACAGCGACGGCTACTTCCTCTACGGCGGACGGCGGCGTCGGGCGATGATGGGTCTCACCGGATAGGGCTTCTAACTTCAAATTGAGTCTTGGGTTAGATGGGGTGGTCGACTAGAAGGTTACTGGCAGAGTTTGGGCGGCGGGGGTGCTCTCACCAGAGCGGATCTTGCCGGAGCCCGAAGCGGGTCGGGGCGGCCGGAGTCGGGGAAGAAGGCTCTTCCGAGGCCCTCTGATGGGTGTGGCGAGGCTCTGAGGAGAGGAGGAGAGGTGCTGGAGCGATTGGAGAGCTCGGGCCTCTATTTATAGCCGGATCGAGGAGGTGCCCGAGAACGGGACAATGCCGGTGGGCGATTGCGGCGAGGCAGTGGTTTAGCAGGCGGTTTAGGTGACTGGGCATCTTCGGATTGATCCACTGGCTCCATTCAACAACTAAGCTTGATCGCATTTGGCCTGCTCCCGCGGTTTCGACGGAACGGAGTCCACGGGCTCGTCGGCGGCAGGAAGCGTGCTCTGCGCGTCTCAGGCCACGGCGAATGTCCCTTAGCGCGCTCTGAGGATAAGATGGCCACGCGGAAGCTTGAGGAGGCTTGGGCGGTGCTGGATGTCGGTGCTCTTCGCTGAGCTCGTCTGACGGCCGAGGCGAGCGGCTCTGTCATTGCTGCACTCGCCGGAGACGATGGGACGGCTCAGCACCGACGCCCACGTCCATCCAACCGACCGTGCGGCGCGAGGATAAGGAGGAGGAGCAGTGAGCAAGAGGCCAAGCGATGTACTGGTGAGATTGGCGACGATCGACTGAAGAAAACGACACTGAACCCTGAACTGAAACACTGAACTCTGAAACTTGACAGGAACAGTGCACGCAAGCTGCTCGACGAAATGTTTGACGCACGTGGAAATTTTTTCTTGAGCTGGGACTTGGTGAGGGGGTCTCTTGATGCATCTGGAGACTGCCTGAATTATCTCAGAATTTTTGGAAAGAAGAAAGAATGAAATTCACCAAAAATAGCAAATCTGCTCCAAACTTGCAGCAAGCATATTTTGAAAATTTTGAACTGATGACCAGTAGATCTTGATGGATATAGGGTGAGGGTACTAAGGACTAGCCATGGGAATTTATTTGGAACTAAAACTCAAAGGAAATCTAGTAGTTCCTTTGTAAGTCACTAAGGTCCAAATAAATGACAGAAATTGATTTTGGGGTTTAAATAAATAGAAATAGAATCTAGGGAAAGTTGAAACTTGCTGGACTAGATGCTTGACTTGACCCAAAGTAGGAAGGAAGGCTTTGGGAGGAAATATTCAACATAGGTCATGGCAAGAGTGTTCTTTTGAATAGGGAGGGAAAAATCCAAAATGATAGGAAATTCTTTTTAACAAAAGAATTAGCAAAACAATCCAAGAGTATTTGTGTTGAACCAACATAAGTTGAAAGACCCTCAAGGCCAGAATCAATATTGAGAAGGACTCAAAAAGATTTGTCATAAACAAAATTTGGGAAGGAGAGTCTCTCTAAAAAAAATTCAAATAACCTCCTTTAAATCAAATAAAGAATTTGGTAAAAAAAAAAAACCAAACCAAAATTTTGGGGTGTTACAACACCCACCCCCTTAGGAAAAATCTCGTCCCCGAGATTTCAGCAGATCCTCAAATAGGTGTGGGTACTCTGCCCGAAGAAAATCCTCTCTTTCCCAAGTCGCTTCATCTTCGGTGTGATTGCTCCACTGAACCTTGAAGAACTTAATTGTCTTCTGACGGGTTCTTCTTTCAGACTCCCCCAATATTTTTACTGGACGTTCCCTGTAGGTGA
Organism: Secale cereale; assembly: GCA_902687465.1. Taxonomy (NCBI): domain Eukaryota; kingdom Viridiplantae; phylum Streptophyta; class Magnoliopsida; order Poales; family Poaceae; genus Secale; species Secale cereale. The sequence continues at coordinate 156,810,324 of LR738715.1, read as the reverse complement.
GGTCCGGTTGCACGTCAATGCTCTCATGAGATACACGCTTCTCTGGGTTGCTTACACACTTCCTCAATTGTGATATGTGGAACACGTCATGGACGTCTGACAGTCCTTTGGATAGGTCTAGCTGGTAGGCTACTGTGCCTCTTCGTGCAGTCACACGGAAAGGTCCAATAAAATGCGGGGCTAGCTTTCCTTTAATTTTGAATCGCTGTAGGCCCCGCATAGGGGATACTCTTAGATACACATATTCACCGGGTTCAAAACTGACGTCACGATGTTCTGGTCATAATAACTCTTTTGTCGGCTTTGGGCTGTCTTGAGTTGATCCCTGACTAATTTAACCTTCTCCTCAGCTTCCTTGAGCATGTCTGGGCCGAAGATACGGCTGTCTCCTGTCTCTGACCAATTTAATGGGGTACGGCACCTTCGCCCATACAAAGCTTCAAAAGGTGCCATCTGTAGACTGGATTGGTAACTGTTGTTGTACGCGAACTCGGCATACGGTAAGCTTTCTTCCCAACTGGTTCCGTAAGTGAGAACACATGCTCTCAGCATGTCCTCTAGAATTTGGTTTACACGTTCAGTCTGTCCTCCAGTCTGGGGGTGATATGCTGTGCTGAATACTAGTTGAGTTCCCAGAGCTTGTTGTAAATGATCCCAAAATCTAGAGACGAATTGAGTGCCTCTGTCGGATATTATGGTCTTTGGAACTCCATGTAGACAGACAATACGGGAGAGATAAAGCTTGGCAAGCTTCTGAGTGGTGTGGGTTGTCTTTACCGGAATAAAATGTGCCACCTTGGTCAACCTATCTGTGATGACCCATATGGCATCATTTCCGTGTTGTGACCGAGGTAGTCCGACAATAAAATCCATTCCAATCTCGTCCCATTTCCATTCAGGTATCCTGTTTGGCTGTAATAGTCCTGCTGGTTTTTGGTGCTCGGCTTTAATGCGCTGACATGAATCACAACAGGCAATGAATGTGGCTATATCCCTCTTCATACCGTGCCACCAAAATCTTTCCTGTATGTCCTTGTACATTTTAGTTCCTCCAGGGTGGATGGAATATGGAGCGGTGTGGCCTTCGGTCAAAATTTGTTGTTTGAGGTCTTCTACATTTGGCACGCAAAGCCTATCTCCGTACCATAGTATTCCCTCACTGTCTACGACGAATTCTGAGGCTTTGCCCAGACTCACTTTTCTTTTTATGCCTTCGATGCTGGGGTGTCCATGCTGAGCTTTCTTAATTTGTTCCATTAGGGTGGGTTGTATTTCCAAATTTGACATAGTGCCTTCAGTGACCAACACCATGTTGAGTTTGGCAAACTCCCTCTGAAACTCAGGTCTCAAGTTTTGTGAACTGTCGTTGCTCGTGCTTGGATTGCGGCTGAGAGCATCTGCCACTACATTTGCCTTTCCGGGATGGTAGTGAATGCCAACATCATAGTCTTTTACTAATTCCAACCAGCGTCGTTGTCGCAAATTGAGTTCTGGTTGTGTGAAAATATATTTGAGGCTTTTATGGTCTGTATATATTTCACAACGATTTCCAAGCAAAAAGTGCCTCCATTCTTTGAGTGCATGAATAACTGCTGCTAATTCCAAGTCATGAGTGGGATAGTTTTCTTCATGCCTTCGCAGTTGCCTGGAAGCATATGCGACTACTTTGCCTTCTTGCATTAATACGCATCCGAGGCCTTTCCGGGACGCGTCGCAATATACTTCAAATTTTTTGTGAATGTCTGGTATGATTAATACTGGTGCTGTTGTTAATCTCTTTTTGAGTTCTTGGAAACTTTTCTCGCAATTTTCAGTCCACACAAATTTCTTATCCTTCTTGAGTAGCTGTGTCATAGGTTTTGCTATGGTGGAGAATCCCTCAATAAATCTTCTGTAATATCCAGCCATTCCCAGAAAGCTTCGTACGTCGGTTACGTTGGCTGGTGGTCTCCAGTCGAGTACGGCCTTGACTTTTTCTGGGTCCACGGCAACACCTTCTTGGGTTAATACATGGCCCAAAAAACCAACCTGTTTTAGCCAAAATTCACATTTGCTGAATTTGGCGTACAATTGATGCTTCCTTAATTCTCCCAGCACAATTCTGAGATGTTCAACATGTTCTTCTGGTGTTTTAGAATATACTAAAATGTCATCAATGAACACCACAACAAATTTGTCCATAAATTTCATGAACACTTTGTTCATGAGGTGAACAAAATATGCGGGGGCGTTTGTCAGTCCAAACGGCATTACTGTAAATTCATATAATCCGTATCTGGAAGTGAATGCTGTTTTAGGGATATCTTCTGTCCGTACTTTTAATTGATGATATCCCGACCTTAAATCAATCTTTGAGAAAACCTTGGCTTGTGCAAGCTGGTCAAATAAATCATTTATCCGTGGCATTGGATATTTGTTTTTGATGGTAACCATGTTGAGTGCTCGATAGTCTATACATAATCTCAGTGTCCCATCTTTTTTCTTGGCAAATAATACTGGCGAACCCCAAGGTGAGGAGCTGGCCCGGATAAATCCTTTGTCCAGTAATTCCTTTATTTGCTTCTTCAATTCTATCAACTCGGAAGGTGCCATTCTATAAGGTTTCTTGTAAATGGGAGTGGTTCCAGGTGCTAGTTCAATAGTGAATTCTATTTCTCGGTCTGGTGGCATGCCTGGTAGCTCTTCAGGAAATACATCAGGAAACTCACACACCACTGGAACTTTACTTAGATATGAAATATCCACCTTGTTCAATCTTGGTCGCAATGATACCGGTCTTACTTGAGCTGCAATATTTATCGTCTTCCCGTGGTGATGAGTGAGGATCACAGTCCGATTGAAACAGTCGATAAATCCCTTGTTGGTGGTTAACCAGTCCATTCCTAGGATAACATCCAGTCCCTTATTTTCCAATACAA
>LR738715.1:156746271-156806971 GCA_902687465.1 Secale cereale | reverse complement strand
GGGATTGAAGTTGTTACGCTTGGGGGCTGAATTATTTCCACCATTGTTTGTCTTGGGGGCCGAGTTTCTTGGCTTTGGGCATTGCTTGGCATAGTGTCCTTCCTCTCCACAAGCGAAGCAAGTAACGCCTGGGTGATACGTAAAATCTTTATCCCTTGCATGAAAATTCTTGTTTGAGCGTGGAACACTGGTTGCGGATTTGTTCGCCCCATTTTTCCGAAAATCAATCTTGTTCCGATTGTTGCGAGATTGAGAAGTCTTGTCCCGCTTGCGCTTGCGAAAATCCTCCAAGCTGCGGCGTTCATTCTCCAAGGTAATAGCTTTGTCCACAAGTGTTTTGAAATCTGGAAAGGTGTGCACGACCAGTTGGCATTTAAGTGCTGGTGCCAGACCGTCCAGAAATTTTTCCATCTTTTTATTTTCAGTCATATGTTCTTCGTTGGCATAACGAGATAGTTTAGTAAACTGACTATTGTACTCAGTCACTGACATGCTTCTTTGCTTGAGGTCATCAAACTCCCTCTTCTTGATCTTCATAACACTTCTGGGAATGTGCGCCCCACGAAAATTTTCCTTAAACTCCTCCCAGGTGATGTTGTTTTCATTTGGATGCATGTGTAGGAAATTTTCCCACCACGACGCAGCTGCTCCTGTAAGGTAGTGAGGTGCATACAATACTTTCTCACGGTCTGAACATTGTGCAATAATTAATTTCCTCTCTATGTCTCGAAGCCAATCATCAGCCTCAAGAGGTTTATCCGTGTGAGAGAAAGTTGGGGGACGTGTCTTTTGTAGTTCAGCCAATTTGGAATGCTGCTGGTATGGTTCGCGGTGATTTCTCATGTTGATAATATGGCTCATCATTTCTTGATGTTGCTGCTGGCTTTGCTCATAAAGGCGGCATACTTGAGAAAATGCTGCTTCACTGTCTTGCTGACTTGACTGCCCTTGTGTGAAATTGTTACTTGTCTGGGTACCATAATTTTCTTTCGGCGGGCTTCGCATGGAACGAGTCCAGGGACGATGCATTTTCCACTCTGGGGTATTTTGCAGAACTCATGAGGAAAACCGAGTAGTAAAAATAAATAATTTTTGCAAAGGCAGGAATTTTAAAACTCCAAGATTTTTCAAGAAAGCACTTGATTGCGCATGGAGAAGGACCGCTCAGTATCTTACAAGCAAGCCATAATTATACAATACCTCACTCAGGATGCGCATACACATTCCTGACATGTTATTTAGGCTAGTGCACTTCTCCAAGTTCCTACATGATGCGCACACAAACTACTTCTCACCAAGCCTATATACATATAAACATATCATACAAGCAGGTACATCACACGGCTGCTCGGCGCACTCAGTCGGAGATGGTAAATATTTCCCTCGGCCTGCCGAGGGTAAGTCCCAGTACTGCTGGGGACTCAACTTCTTCCTCACTAATAGGCTCTAGGCGTGGAGTACTGGGTTGTGCGGCTGAAGCGGGTGTGGTAGGTGGTGCAGCACGAACTGGGGTAGGAGCAATGACTTGGTCAAACTCCTCAGTGGTAGGTAGGCGGCGAGCGGTGGCTCGGATGGCAGGTGCATAGGATGATGAGGACGAGATGTATGACAGTGGTGGTGCTGTATGGAGCAGCTCCCTCCTGTTGGTAACACAGCCCTGAACTGAGTCCATACGGGCAGCCACAAGGTCGTCCACGAGGTTATCAAAAGCTGCCTCAAGAGCCTTGAGATACTCAACAAGCATCTCAATAGCATCATCTCGTTCTCCCCTAGTGCAAGCAAATGCATAGTGACAAGTGTATGGCACGTGGCATGGGAGGTAGCGATAGCGACGAGCCTTCATCGAAGGAAGAGCATCCCGGAGACGAGCTATTGCCTCACGGGCAGCCATCTGCATGGCATGCCTCTCCGTAGGCATGGCCCTCCCAACAAATCGGAAGCGGCGTAATTCAGAACGTCCTCCCTTGAATTGCACCGCAGCCTGGTGCATAGACACGCTGTCGCTGATCTTGTGCTCGTAGAGTGTGAACTCCGGACGAGTCGATGGCCCGATCGCGATCTTGGTGATGGAGGCGAGGAGCTTGATAAACCCCTCAGGCACATTGGCGAACACCTGTGATTCACAGTCGCGGCCAGCCATCTACAAAAGTAGACAAAAATTCCAGATAGTCAAATCATAAATTTATGATGACTAACAGAAAAATTTGCTACAATTTGCGAATTGCTAAAATAGCATCTATTACGCTAATAACCGATTAGCGATCGCACCTAGTGGCTTCCTACAGTCAGCCTGGCTCTGATACCAAGGTTGTCAGGACCGGTTTTCCAATAAAACACTTATTGAAAAATCGCCCCTTTCGTCAAACTAGTATAGAGAAATCCTCCATACTGGCAGACAAATCCTTGATACAGAAAATCCAGAAGTACTAAATATTATACAGGGTTGAGCTGAGGCTGCTCAACAATTTATTACAAGCACGCCAATATTACACATAAAGGCGGTACGACACAACGGGATATGGTGGCATAACTACTAACTCGTAGATATAGTGGTAGTGGATATGTCACAGTGATGTGGGTGGCGTGACTCCAATATCTTACACTCATCAAGCGCCGGAGTGAGGCTTGATGATTTTATTCGGGTTGCGGAAGCGTATATAATACAAGTGACCAACTCCAGGATCGCAAGGGACTGACTGGGACTCCTCTAGGCGTCGGACTCGCTATCGTACTCTTCGTCCATAAGATCGCCTTCGTCAACATCTGGCCAAATCAACAAGCCAGGTGTGTACTTTGAATGTACTCGCAAGACAGTTTGGACATAAGATATAACAAATGCAAACATGATGCATACGAGCAGATTAGTAATACACACATGAGTAATTAAATTGGCACTGCAACATAAATAAAATAGCTGAAGACCGATCGGGTGTCTGAGGCGACGCCTCGAAAGGTAAAATAGAATAAACATGCCGCAGTCGGGCGTCAGGGCGACACCGCAGAAAGGGCTTATATCAAAGGTAAATAACAAGGATGCCACAGTCGGACGTCTGAGCGACATCACATAAAGGGCTTATATCAAAAGTAAATGACAAGGATGCCACAGTCGGACGTCTGAGCGACATCACATAAAGGGCTTATATCAAAAGTAAATGACAAGGATGCCACAGTCGGACGTCTGAGCGACATCACATAAAGGGCTTATATCAAAAGTAAATGACAAGGATGCCACAGTCGGACGTCTGAGCGACATCACATAAAGGGCTTATATCATACAAAGAAAAATTGAGCAGTTCCTGGAGGTAGCACCATCCTAAGGAACACTCGGCACATAAAAGTAAACAGGTTAGTCCATTCACAGGAGTAACATTCAGCCGGGTTTACCACCGTCAGTTAAGTATTTGCTCTACAGAGACTGACGCTGAGACTGACACTGATCTGCTAACCAACGTTCCTTGACCAAGGACATGGTTATGCGAATGGTTTTGACTCTGCAGAGTTTGTACCTTTTACCACAGCCAACGGATTTCAGTAGTCACCAAGGACTAGTTCCGTTCACGGTATTTTAGAAGAAAACACATCTAACCAGTACACACCCATTCCACATTCCGCTGCCAGGAATCACCCTAGGCAACGTTCAAGAAAAACTCTTGAGGCGGGGAGGTCACTCCTCGAATAGCATGGGATCAAATTTATATCGCGCGCTCTAAGGGGTGCCCCCCTCTCGGTCCCAACCGGAAACACCCATGCCCCCTGACCGGATGACGGCTTTAATCCAGGGCCATGGAACCCTCATCACGGCCTCTCTATTTGGTGTGTACCAGGAAAGAGGTTTGCAACTTACTAAACCGTATTCTTTGCAGAAAACATGTGGCAGCACAAAAAGGGAACATGGACGGGATCGAGACTTGATCCACGTCGACACCGGAGTTAAACAGTTGATATAGAACTGGCATGCTCCAACAATACCAGCTCGCAACCTATCATGCCACCACATGATCAGGTTGTTTCTCCATCTTACGATCTTATCAAGTTTTGTAGCTCACTTGCAACTTACCTTGCAAGGAATATAACATTCAACAAATGCTTATATAAACATGCCATAAGGAAAGCCACTCTAGCAAACATGAAAAACACTCATCATATCAAAGGTTCAAACATGCTTGCCTGGTTCGGAGTAGTCAGAGTCTAGCTCGGCGAAGTTTGTGGCTCCGTCACCTCCTTCGGTATCTACGGTATAAAAGGAATCGAATACTAACGTAAATACATGCGTGCGTAAAAAGTGTTCCAAATATTTTTCAAATAAATATGAAAAAAAACTAGACAGGATTATGAAGATGACAGAAAAAGAATCAACTCAAAATCATTTTTAGTTTAAAAGTTATAAAGAAAACAAACCCAGGGACTAGTTTGTAATAAAACAGAAACTATCCAGGGGGTAGTTTGAATAGACAGAAAACGCTTCGGATGAAATACGCCAAGCCGAATAGAAAGCGTACTTTGCCCGAAGGCGCTTTCAGAAAACGTTTCGAATAAAAAGAAAAGGCTGACAAGGGGGTCCCGCATGTCAGGTTTGAAAGGGAAAACAGAGCTCGCCGGCGCCAGAGACTTGCGATAATCGCCGGCGACGAACCACTGCGAGGCAGAGAGGGAGGGAAGTACCGGCGTGTTCAGGAGGTCCTTCCGCGTCGGTGGGTGGTGGAAGAGACCGACGGGAAACACCACAACGACGGCTACTTCCTCTACGGCGGACGGCGGCGTCGGGCGATGATGGGTCTCACCGGATAGGGCTTCTAACTTCAAATTGAGTCTTGGGTTAGATGGGGTGGTCGACTAGAAGGTTACTGGCAGAGTTTGGGCGGCGGGGGTGCTCTCACCATAGCGGATCTTGCCGGAGCCCGAAGCGGGTCGGGGCAGCCGGAGTCGGGGAAGAAGGCTCTTCCGAGGCCCTCTGATGGGTGTGGCGAGGCTCTGAGGAGAGGAGGAGAGGTGCTGGAGCGATTGGAGAGCTCGGGCCTCTATTTATAGCCGGATCGAGGAGGTGCCCGAGAACGGGACAACGCCGGTGGGCGATTACGGCGAGGCAGTGGTTTAGCAGGCGGTTTAGGTGACTGGGCATCTTCGGATTGATCCACTGGCTCCATTCAACAACTAAGCTTGATCGCATTTGGCCTGCTCCCGCGGTTTCGACGGAACGGAGTCCACGGGCTCGTCGGCGGCAGGAAGCGTGCTCTGCGCGTCTCAGGCCACGGCGAGTGTCCCTTAGCGCGCTCTGAGGATAAGATGGCCACGCGGAAGCTTGAGGAGGCTTGGGCGGTGCTGGATGTCGGTGCTCTTCGCTGAGCTCGTCTGACGGCCGAGGCGGGCGGCTCTGTCATTACTGCACTCGCCGGAGACGATGGGACGGCTCAGCACCGACGCCCACGTCCAGCCAACCGACCGTGCGGCGCGAGGATAAGGAGGAGGAGCAGTGAGCAAGAGGCCAAGCGATGTACTGGTGAGATTGGCGACGATCGACTGAAGAAAACGACACTGAACCCTGAACTGAAACACTGAACTCTGAAACTTGACAGGAACAGTGCACGCAAGCTGCTCGACGAAATGTTTGACGCACGTGGAAAATTTTTCTTGAGCTGGGACTTGGTGAGGGGGTCTCTTGATGCATCTGGAGACTGCCTGAATTATCTCAGAATTTTTGGAAAGAAGAAAGAATGAAATTCACCAAAAATAGCAAATCTGCTCCAAACTTGCAGCAAGCATATTTTGAAATTTTGAACTGATGACCAGTAGATCTTGATGGATATAGGGTGAGGGTACTAAGGACTAGCCATGGGAATTTATTTGGAACTAAAACTCAAAGGAAATCTAGTAGTTCCTTTGTAAGTCACTAAGGTCCAAATAAATGACAGAAATTGATTTTGGGGTTTAAATAAATAGAAATAAAATCTAGGGAAAGTTGAAACTTGCTGGACTAGATGCTTGACTTGACCCAAAGTAGGAAGGAAGGCTTTGGGAGGAAATATTCAACATAGGTCATGGCAAGAGTGTTCTTTTGAATAGGGAGGGAAAAATCCAAAATGATAGGAAATTCTTTTTAACAAAAGAATTAGCAAAACAATCCAAGAGTATTTGTGTTGAACCAACATAAGTTGAAAGACCCTCAAGGCCAGAATCAAGATTGAGAAGGACTCAAAAAGATTTGTCATAAACAAAATTTGGGAAGGAGAGTCTCTCTAAAAAAAATTCAAATAACCTCCTTTAAATCAAATAAAGAATTTGGTAAAAAAAAACCAAACCAAAATTTTGGGGTGTTACAGTAGTGGTGGTAGCGCGGCACGGCGGGGAGCCCTGGTTCGCCGGCGACGAGGTGCGACGGCGGAGGCTCGTCGGAGGACGGTGGTCGGGGTCGTTTCCGACTTCAAATGGAGGGGGAAAGAGAGGGGAAAGGGTCAGGAAGGTGCGGTGGTTCCGAAACAAGCGGAAGGAGAGGCAGGGGAGGCCTGTACCTCGAGATCGCCGGCGGCCCGACGCGGCGGAGCTCCGGTCGATCCCGAGCACTGGGGCGCTACGGGGTCGAACTGAGGGTGCAGGAGGGATCAGTGGAGTGGTGTGAGGCTTGTGGTGGAGTTGGAGAAGCTCGGGGAGGCCTATTTATAGGAGCTCGTCGGAGACCTGCGGTCCAGTGCGCCGGCGAGCTTAGTCTCGAGGCTACAGCGCACGGGAGGCGACGGGGATGAGTCTGGGGAGTTCCTGGACGAGCCCTACGCCCAGCTGAGGTAAGTGGAGGAGCGGGGAAGCGACAGAGAGGCGCGCGCGTGCGAGGCAGAGGAGTGGCTGCCGCGGGCGGCCAGCGCGCGTGCGACAGGGGCTACTGGAGGGCGCAGGAGGAGGGGGGACAGCGCCGGGGAGGTTGCGGACGTCGAGGCGCCTCGACTGGCGCGAGGGGGAGGCCCGAGGCTGTCGGGGAGCGGCGATTGGCCCGAGCCAGCGTGCGAGGTGCACTGTTCACGCGCTCTGGAGCGCGTGTATGACCGGCATGAGCGTGCTCTCGCTGGTTTGGCCCGTCCCAGCGTGTCCAACAGTGTCTGGGGCGATGAGGGGGGGAGTAAAGAATTGCCCTGAGGTCTTGGATGCTCTGGGGTGCAGAGAGAGAGAGAGGAGGGCTGGTAACAAGATGAATGTTGGCTGTACAGCAAGGTAAAGCTGAGGTTTCACCCCTCAATCATGGAGCTGAAGTGCTGGGGGAGTTACTGGAGGTTTCTGGTAACTCAATGGGCCTGTGGTAAGAAGTTGAGGCCATGGAGAAAAGTGAAAGTGGTCAAAATGGAGGTTTTAGAATTTCTGCAGAAGGTGTTTGATCTGTGTTTGATCAAGTAAATGAGGTCCACTTGACATGGCACTTGACATGTTTGAAAGACATGAGAAAATAGGGTGCTTCACCAAATTTGGGCTCATTTGAAGAAACTAGCCAATGTAACTTTGGTGAACCCTAGAAATCAACAGAAACAGTTTCATCTTGATTAAGTCAAGCTAATCATCTCCCCTTGATGCACCACTTGGTGTAGCATCCTTATTTGGGGTATTGATCATGCTCACAAAGTTTGAGGCTCCAGATAAAAAGTTGGTAATATAGAGTTGTTCAAATTTGCATTTGAACAGAAAGGGTTTTGAGGTGATCTGATCAAGTTGCTCTATTCCAAATCTTGTGCCATTTGGTCTAGGTGCCTTATTAGGCCATTCTAGTACGTGCACCAAGTTTGAGAGCATTTGGACAAGTTTGGCAATGTAAAGTTGCTCAAACTTCAAATATGGACAGAACGGTTATGAAGGGGTTTGAGGAGGTTTTCTTGCTTCCCAAGGCATGGGACTTGGCAAGATCATCAAATATGTCATATATGACATGATAAAATTTCCCTGGAATTTTTGGAGAAAAATTCCTTTGTAAATATTTCAAAAGCTTGAAATATCCAGAAAGGGTTTTAGAGGGTTTAGCCCATTATTTTGAACATGACCAAGTGTTGAAACTCTTATATATGGACAATATATGTCCTATGAGTCTCTCTGAATTTTGGCAAATATTTTTGAAACAGTTAAATAATTTTTCCCTATTAAAGACCATTTCTGGCCTTAAGAAGAAGCTTTTAAATAAAATAGGAAAATAACTTTTAAAATTATACCTTTGTGGTTTCTGGGAGTCCTATGACTACTAGGTCTCAAATAAACCTTTTGAAATAATTTTCACACCCTTAATCAAGTACTTGCAGTGCAAATCTCAATTCAGGGGTTTTTGGAAAACTAAATTTATAAAATACTTTTTGGCCAAATTAATTTTGTAAGAAAATACTATACTGCTATATATCACTTGGCATGATCATTGGGCAGAAGTTTTGAGTATGGAGATGAAATCTACAAGAGATCATAGTTGACTTTAATGAGCACATGAAAAGCAAATGAAGAAAACTCAATTCCAAATAAAAGCCAAATGATGCTAAAAAAATTTTTGCTGGTCCAATTTTTCATGCTTCAAAGTTACAAACAACATGTTACAAAATGCAGGGTGTGACAGACCTACCCCCTTACAAGAATCTCGTCCCCGAGATTCCTAAACTAGGGCTTAAAAGAGATCGGGAAACTCGGATCTAAGATAGTCTTCTCGTTCCCAGGTTGCTTCTGCTTCGGTGTGGTTGCTCCACTGGACCTTGAAGTACTTGATGGTACGGCTCCGCGTATGTCGTTCTGCTTCGTCCAGAATACGAATGGGCTTCTCGCGGTAGGTCAAATCAGGCTGCAGATCAATGGCTTGGTGATCCACATCCTTGTAGAGACTGGGCTTGTTTGGAACCTGGAGACATTTCCGGAGTTGTGACACATGGAACACATTGTGCACATCGGATAGCTCAGGTGGTAGTTCCAACTGATAAGCCACTTCTCCTCGTCGGTCGGTGATCTTGAAAGGGCCAATGAACCTTGGTGCGAGCTTCCCCTTGACGTGGAAACGCTTGGTTCCCTTCAGAGGAGTTACCCGCAGGTACACATGATCTCCGACACGGAAACTCATGTCTCGGCGTCGAGTGTCAGCATAACTCTTCTGCCTTGACTTGGCTGCCTTTAATCGCTCTCTGACTAGTTGGACTTGCTCTTCTGCTGCGCGGAGAATATCTGGTCCAAAAACTAGTCCTTCTCCAGTCTCTAACCAGTTGAGGGGTGTGCGACATCTGCGTCCGTACAACACCTCAAATGGTGCCATCTGAAGGCTTGACTGGTAACTGTTGTTATATGAGAACTCGACAAAAGGGAGACAGTCTTCCCACTTGGCTCCATATGCCAGGACACAGGCTCGGAGCATGTCTTCGAGAATCTGATTGACTCGCTCAGTTTGACCTCCGGGCTGTGGGTGGAAAGCTGTGCTGAAAGACAACTTGGTTCCCAAGGCTTCTTGGAACCTCTTCCAGAACCTTGAAGTGATCTGGGTGCCTCGATCTGACACAATCTCCTTGGGAACACCGTGAAGACTTACGATTCGGTTGATATAGAGAGTTGCCAACTGGTTGCCTGAGTAGGTAGTCTTGACAGGAATGAAATGAGCCACCTTGGTCAAATGATCGACTATGACCCAGATAGAGTCATGTCCTCTATTCGACCTTGGTAACCCAGTGATGAAGTCCATTCCGACTTTATCCCACTTCCACTCAGGAACCTTGAGTGGTTGGAGCAATCCAGCGGGTCGCTGATATTCAGCCTTGACCTTTTGGCACACATCACACTTTGCAACATAGGTTGCAATCTCTCTCTTCATACCGTGCCACCAGAATCGTGCCTTCAAGTCTTGGTACATCTTGGTTCCTCCGGGGTGGATGGAATACGGGGTGTCGTGGGCTTCTTGCAGAATCATCGTCTTCAACTCGGTGTTGTTTGGTACGCAGAGGCGACCTTTGTACCAAACAATCCCGTGCTCGTCTTCGGAGAATCCTGGGGCCTTGCCCATCTTCATCTTCCTCTTGATACCTTCAATGCTTGCGTGTCCATCTTGAGCCTTCTTGACGTCGTTCATCAGGGTCGGTCTGACTTCCAAATGATCCAGAAATCCAGGGGTGACCAATTCCAAACTGAATTGTTCGATCTCCTTAACCAAGGCTGTCTGCCTTTCTTGAATAATGACATTCAAAGAGCAAGCCTTCCTGCTTAAGGCATCGGCCACCACGTTAGCCTTCCCAGGGTGATACTGAACACTGAGGTCATAATCCTTGATGAGTTCCAACCATCTCCACTGCCTCATGTTCAATTCCTTTTGGGTGAAAATATACTTCAGACTTTTGTGGTCTGTGTAAATCTCACACCGTTTCTCTAGGAGGTAATGCCGCCATGTCTTCAAGGCATGAACTACTGCATCTAGCTCAAGATCGTGAGTAGCGTTGTTCTCCTCATGGGGTCGTAGCTGCCTGGAGAGGTATGCTATGACGCGGCCTTCTTGCATCAGAACGCTTCCCAATCCGGTTCGAGAGGCATCACAATATATCACGAACTCCTTGTGAATATCAGGTGTTGCCAGAACTGGGGCGGTGGTTAATCTCTTCTTGAGCTCTTGGAAGCTCTCTTCACATTTTGGCGTACACTCGAACTTCTTGTCCTTCTTGAGGAGCTGAGTCATTGGTCGTGCAATGCTAGAGAATCCTTCCACGAACTTACGGTAATAGCCCGCTAGTCCGAGGAAGCTTCTGACTTCCTTGACGGTCGTTGGAGATTGCCATTGGGTCACAGCTTCGATTTTTGCAGGATCAACAGTTAATCCTTCCTCGGTCAAGACATGACCTAAGAATCCAACTTTGTGCAGCCAGAACTCACACTTGCTGAATTTGGCATACAGTTGGTGCTCACGAAGCTTGTCTAGGACCAATCTCAGATGTTGCTCGTGCTCTTCCTCCGACTTCGAGAACACAAGGATGTCATCAATGAAGACAACAACGAACTTGTCCAAATATTCCATGAAGACTTTATTCATGAGATACATGAAGTAAGCTGGGGCATTGGTTAACCCAAAAGACATGACCGTGCACTCGTACAGGCCATATCTGGTTACGAATGCCGTCTTTGGAATATCTTGGGGTCTGATCTTCAGCTGGTAATACCCAGATCTGAGGTCGATCTTGGAGAATACCTTGGCTCCGCTGAGCTGATCAAACAGATCTTCAATCTTGGGAAGTGGGTACTTGTTCTTGATTGTAACTTCATTGAGGGAACGATAGTCAATGCATAAGCGGATGGTACCGTCCCTCTTTGCCACAAACAGAACAGGAGATCCCCAAGGGGAGGCACTCGGGCGGCTAAATCCCTTCCTTAGCTGCTCTTCTAGCTGCTTCTTCAACTCGGCTAATTCTTCCGTTCCCATTCTATAAGGCTTCTTATAGATGGGTCCTGCTCCGGGCACGAGCTCGATGATGAACTCAATGTCACGGTCAGGGGGCATTCCCGGTAGTTCATCCGGAAAGACATCAGGATACTCACATACCACCGGTACTTGGTCTAGCCCAACTTCAGACAGACAGTTGACTTTAGCGGCTTGAGCGGAAGAGGAGTTGGGGGCAAACTTGACTTCTACTCCTTGGTCATTGGTCACAGTGACTGTCCGATTGGCACAATCTAACAAGCCTTGGTGCTTACTGAGCCAATCCATCCCTAAGATCACATCCAAGCCTTGCGATCTCAGGACAATAAGGTCTGCTAGGAAGTCTACACCGTTAATGGTAATACTGACTCCTTTACAGCCTATCTTGGCTCTCATCTCGGCTCCGGGGGTTTGTACCACCATAGGGTTATTCAAGGGTGTAGGGGTCATGCCACTTTTTAATGCAAATCTTTGAGTGACAAATGAATGCGTTGCTCCAGAATCAAACAAGACAGTTGCAGGTGCTGAGTTGACAAGGAATGTACCCAGCACGACGTCCGGGTCTTCCTGGGCTTCTTCAGCAGTGACGCGATTCACACGCCCCTTCCCATAGTTCGGTGGATTGCGAGGAGCTGGGTTCCTTGGTGGCATTCCACGGCCTTGACCCTGGTTCTGCGCATTGGGGCGCGGGGCATCAGGCTTCTTGTTGGGGCACACCCTGGAGATGTGTCCGGGCTGACCACACCCAAAACAAGTGACTTGACTTGGAGTGTTGATCTTGTTGCCACCACTGGTATTGGGGTTGAAAGCTGGCCTGGGGTTGGCATACTGCTGAGGCTGAGGATTGGCACGAGGTGCAGGAGCTCTTGGCTGCTGATAGGTTGGCTTGGCCGGGGCTGACTGCCACGGACGAGGCTTCTGGTTGCTGGAACTTCCCTTACTGATCAACTTGCGCTTGTGAGTGTCTTCCAAAGCACGCCGCTTGTCTTCAAGCATAAGTTCCTTGTTCACCAGGTCAGGGAAAGACGGGCAGTCGCACACGACAAGCGAATACTGCAGAGTCTGATTAAGGCCTTCCATGAAGCGCTCCCTTTTGGCAGCATCAGTGCTGACATCCTCAGGGGCATACCTTGACAGAATGCTGAACTTCTGCATGTACTCCTTGACAGTGCCACTTCCTTGCTTCAGGGCTCGGAACTCACGCTTCTTGATAGCCATGACTCCAGAAGGAATGTGGGCCTTGCGGAATTCTGCCTTGAAGCTCACCCAAGTGATGTCTTGTTCAGCATGCATGACCTTGAATCCATCCCACCAAGCTCTTGCGGTTCCCCCGAGGCAGTGGGCTGCATAAGCCACCTTCTCGCGATCTTCGGTGCATCCGACTAGTTCCAGGATTTCCTCAATGGAACGGACCTAGTCATCTGCATCCAGGGGTTCAGCAGTCTCGATGAAGGTCGGCGGTGCATGCTTCTTGAACTCTGCCAACGTGGAACGTCCATTGCCATTCCCCGCCGGCTGGCGGTTGTTGGCGACAGCTTGAGCAATCAGCTGAAGAGCTGCAGTGTTGGCTTGGCGTTCCTCTCGGAAAGCTTGGAGAAGCTGAGCCATGTCCATGCTTGGAGGAGGTGGTGGTGGAGCTTGGTCGTTGGTTTGGTCGTGGTCTGCCTCTGGCTGAGAGGATGCTCCGGCTTCGGGCTGCTGGGTAGAGGTACCAGTACGAGTTACAACAGGCATCCTGTTGGAGCGGTAAAAGGTCTCATGACTCGGAAGAGGAAAAGCAAGATAGATGGGTGCCTAGTAAGGGGGTGGGTGTGACACTAAATCAAATCATGCAAGGGCCGTAAGGCCAAAACACATTTATTAAAATCCAGATGGGTGATGTAGTCGTTTACACATTCCCGAAGGAAGATTACGACTTACATCCAGACACGACAAAAGCAAACACTAGATGGTTTCATATGAACCATACAAGGACTCGACTGCGCATAGGGTTTACACGACCTATCCTACCGTAGGGGTTACAACTGGCATATCCGAGTAGCGAATAATGCCTAAGCGGCGGAATGCTCGGTCGCGTATTCCGGCTCTTCAGGGTCTTCTTCCTTGTCTTCATCTGTCTGGGCCCCCTTGTCACTGGAGGGAGTGGGGGAGTGGAGGAGTTGGATACGACGGTGCTTCGACGGTGGTGCAGGGAAAAGCTTGCGGTATTCCCTTGCCGTCATCCGGCGCCGCCGAGGTGGTTCTTCACCCTTGGAAGACACATCCTCGGAGGGCCGTCCGCCTCGATATGCGATAGCGGATTGTCCAGAAGGTGCTCCTTCCTTCTTGACCCTGTTTGCCTTCTCTTGAGCTCGACGAACAAGTGCCTTGGTCTTGTAAAGTTCTTCTCGAAGCTTCATTGATTCCGAGGCCAAGTCTTGTGCCAAGCTGTCGGCACATAGACTGAAGTAGGTCTGGAACCGAAGCGAGAGTCCATCCTTCAGTGGAGGGGCTAGTGCGCTGCTTTCTTCGTCACCTTCCTTCCGGTAAGGTAAGAAGCGAGTTGCCATCTTGGCTGCCATCTCCGGAAGAAGCTCGCGAAGACGGGTTAGTGCCTTGAGTGCAGCAGCCTCGGTAGCGAGTGGTAGTGTTGCCATCTGGGGTCCCTCGAAGAACCAACTTGTGGGAGGATCGTTTGCCTTCACGATCACTTCCACATGGTACTCCACCTCAGTATCGCTCACCCAATGCTCAAGGTAGGTGAGGATGGGTGCTCGGTGGAACTGACACTCCTGGAGGCTATCCTCGAGAAGTAGGGGAAACCCAGTGGTCAGGTGCTCTTCGGGAAAAGCGGCCATCTACAAGGGTGGAATAGGAGGGGTTAATAAGCTGAGGAAATCTCAGGTTTAGAAAAGAAGAGAGGTTCAGAAGGTTTTGAAAAAGGGGTCTCAACTAACTAACGCCCATGCTATCTAAGGCTTCCTACAGTCAGGATGGCTCTGATACCAGCTCTGTGGGGACCCCGACTTGGAAGTCGAGATCACCGAATGCACGTGTACAGTGATCCCAGAGATCAATGCTCACTGAACACACAGAAGCTGAAATAACAAGAGTCTTACCTCCATACAATAGTCTTACACGAATTAAGGCCGTTATGGCCAAGTCTTACATAGATAGAGCCTCACGGGCTGAATAGCAAATAACTCAAGTAGCGGAAGTCTTCGATAAACGGGTAGAACCCATGCCATCTGCCTTAACCCTACAGGCATTCTGACTGGGATAGCGTCCTAGTTCGCATGGTCGTCTCCAAAGAACTCCTCCTCATAATCCTGCTCTTCCATGCCTGGCCAATTAAATAACCAGTGGCAAGCCAATGAGTACTTTGAATGTACTCGCAAGCAACCCATGATGTGGTTTAAGTAACAATGCAATAGAATAATAATGAACAATCTAGCAGGAGGCTAGAACAATATGCTATCAGCAAGTTATGCATCAATAACCTTGAGTAACCTCGAGTGCAGGTTACCGACATCAACATGAATATGATTCATCTCATCGAGTCAAGTCACCACCTTGACTCACACACATACGCATAGTTTCACAAACATTGGACGTAGCCCAAGAGCGGTTACCCAACTGTCCATGACCGTGGACACGACTATTCGAATAGTTTGACACTCTGCAGAGGTTGTACACTTTACCCACAAGATCCGGGGAACTTCCATGTCATCCACGACCCGCGGTACCTCAAGTACCCGGGGTAAGCACCCGGTCATTACCTTTCCTTAGACGACACTAACATAGAGTCCACTCGTTGGCACACGGCCTTTGGGTACGACAATAGATTACGGGACTTGCCCTAATTCAATGTTACGCGTACCCGCAGGGACCAACGGTGTGTCCGGTGCCCTGTGAAAACAGTCATGGTCGCCTATCCAAGCACGACCCCGTCCCGGGAAAGACCTCAAGTCTTCCCGTCACTAGTAATGCGGGCACTATGCTAGTATCGACCTAAGTAATCAATAAAGCCCCGTCCCATAAGGGGTAGTGTGGTTGCACATGTATGGTTGGAATAATGGTCGCAACTTCAACCAATCCGTTTGAAAAACACACACACTTGCCTTGGCACACCACTTCGTCATCAAGTGGTCACCCAACTCATCATCATCATCTCCCTTGGGCATAAATGGCACCCGACGGGGTTTTATGTAAAGACTTCAACCATGAAGGTTCAAGTCACTCATGCATCACTTCCCATAACTACTAACCATATGCAAGTCATCTAGCATGTAGCAAGATCAAGATCATGTCATGCATCATGTAAGCATCATGACCACCATATGCAAGTCATCTAGCATATAGCAAGATCAACAATAAAGCATGCATCTTATGGTGGTTCATCTAGGTTACCATCGTAACCCTAATCATCATGCATCGGAAACCAACGGGTTCCGAAGAACAAGTGTATCATGGTCAAAGGGCTGCTTGCCTGGATTGGCTTGGTCTTCAAAGTCTTCAAGTCCTTCTCCTTCTTCTTCCACAGCAACTTCGTCAAATACGGGATCTATACGTCGCATAATAATAACGGAAAAATAAGAATACAAATAAAACAGAAAAGTCAAAGTGCTCAGAAAAATGTCAACTCATTTTTGTAAAATACTAGAGGGATTTCTAAGATGGGGAAAAATCTTAGTTGGAGTTTTGGAGTTACAGAATAGGATATTATGATTTTTGAACATGAGTTATACTGCTCAAATTTGAATTTAAATTTGAACAGTACAGAAAAGTTTCATGGATTTGAATGAAAGTGGTACCATTAAATAGGTTGGAATATTACAAGATTTTAGGAGTTGGAAATATTTAATTTGGATTAATATTCTTTTCTGCATAAATGTTTAAAACATTAACAGAAAAGAAAAAGAGAAAAAGGTTCCTGTGCACTGGGCCAGAAGAGGCCACAGTGCACGGCCCAAACGGGCTGGCCCAGCCGCACGGTGCCAGCGCGCGCGCACGTCAGGTTTCAAACCTGACGGGCGGGGCCCGTGGGTCAGCGGCACAGAGGAGGGGAGAGAGGTGGGAGGATGACAGGCGGGGCCCGCCTGTCATCTCTAACCCTTCGGTCACGGCGGCGGCGAGCTCACCGGCGACGATACCGGCCACGACGACGGCAACGGAGGCCAGGGACGGACTCAGTGGCGTGTTGTGGTAGTAGTGGTGGTAGCGCGGCACGGCGGGGAGCCCTGGTTCGCCGGCGACGAGGTGCGACGGCGGAGGCTCGTCGGAGGACGGTGGTCGGGGTCGTTTCCGACTGCAAATGGAGGGGGAAAGAGAGGGGAAAGGGTCAGGGAGGTGCGGTGGTTCCGAAACAAGCGGAAGGAGAGGCAGGGGAGGCCTGTACCTCGAGATCGCCGGCGGCCCGACGCGGCGGAGCTCCGGTCGATCCCGAGCACTGGGGCTCTACGGGGTCGAACTGAGGGTGCAGGAGGGATCAGTGGAGTGGTGTGAGGCTTGTGGTGGAGTTGGAGAAGCTCGGGGAGGCCTATTTATAGGAGCTCGTCGGAGACCCACGGTCCAGTGCGCCGGCGAGCTTAGTCTCGAGGCTACAGCGCACGGGAGGCGACGGGGATGAGTCTGGGGAGTTCCTGGACGAGCCCTACGCCCAGCTGAGGTAAGTGGAGGAGCGGGGAAGCGACAGAGAGGCGCGCGCGTGCGAGGCAGAGGAGTGGCTGCCGCGGGCGGACAGCGCGCGTGCGACGGCGGCTACTGGAGGGCGCAGGAGGAGGGGGGACAGCGCCGGGGAGGTTGCGGACGTCGAGGCGCCTCGACTGGCGCGAGGGGGAGGCCCGAGGCTGTCGGGGAGCGGCGATTGGCCTGAGCCAGCGTGCGAGGTGCACTGTTCACGCGCTCTGGAGCGCGCGTATGACCGGCATCAGCGTGCTCTCGCTGGTTTGGCCCGTCCCAGCGTGTCCAACAGTGTCTGGGGCGATGAGGGGGGAGTAAAGAATTGCCCTGAGGCCTTGGATGCTCTGGGGTGCAGAGAGAGAGAGAGAGAGAGGAGGGCTGGTAACAAGATGAATGTTGGCTGTACAGCAAGGTAAAGCTGAGGTTTCACCCCTCAATCATGGAGCTGAAGTGCTGGGGGAGTTACTGGAGGTTGCTGGTAACTCAATGGGCCTGTGGTAAGAAGTTGAGGCCATGGAGAAAAGTGAAAGTGGTCAAAATGGAGGTTTTAGAATTTCTGCAGAAGGTGTTTGATCTGTGTTTGATCAAGTAAATGAGGTCCACTTGACATGGCACTTGACAGGTTTGAAAGACATGAGAAAATAGGGTGGTTCACCAAATTTGGGCTCATTTGAAGAAACTAGCCAATGTAACTTTGGTGAACCCTAGAAATCAACAGAAACAGTTTCATCTTGATTGAGTCAAGCTAATCATCTCCCCTTGATGCACCACTTGGTGTAGCATCCTTATTTGGGGTATTGATCATGCTCACAAAGTTTGAGGCTCCAGATAAAAAGTTGGTAACATAGAGTTGTTCAAATTTGCATTTGAACAGAAAGGGTTTTGAGGTGATCTGATCAAGTTGCTCTATTCCAAATCTTGTGCCATTTGGTCTAGGTGCCTTATTAGGCCATTCTAGTATGTGCACCAAGTTTGAGAGCATTTGGACAAGTTTGGCAATGTAAAGTTGCTCAAACTTCAAATATGGACAGAATGGTTATGAAGGGGTTTGAGGAGGTTTTCTTGCTTCCCAAGGCATGGGACTTGGCAAGATCATCAAATATGTCATATATGACATGATAGAATTTCCCTGGAATTTTTGGAGAAAAATTCCTTTGTAAATATTTCAAAAGCTTGAAATATCCAGAAAGGGTTTTAGAGGGTTTAGCCCATTATTTTGAACATGACCAAGTGTTGAAACTCTTATATATGGACAATATATGTCCTATGAGTCTCTCTGAATTTTGGCAAATATTTTTGAAACAGTTAAATAATTTTTCCCTATTAAAGACCATTTCTGGCCTTAAGAAGAAGCTTTTAAATAAAATAGGAAAATAACTTTTAAAATTATACCTTTGTGGTTTCTGGGAGTCCTATGACTACTAGGTCTCAAATAAACCTTTTGAAATAATTTTCACACCCTTAATCAAGTACTTGCAGTGCAAATCTCAATTCAGGGGTTTTTGGAAAACTAAATTTATAAAATACTTTTTGGCCAAATTAATTTTGTAATAAAATACTATACTGCTATATATCACTTGGCATGATCATTGGGCAGAAGTTTTGAGTATGGAGATGAAATCTACAAGAGATCATAGTTGACTTTAATGAGCACATGAAAAGCAAATGAAGAAAACTCAATTCCAAATAAAAGCCAAATGATGCTAAAAAAATTTTTGCTGGTCCAAATTTTCATGCTTCAAAGTTACAAACAACATGTTACAAAATGCAGGGTGTGACACCGAGGCATCCTGACCGAGGGAATTTGCGCAACCTCCTCTTCACGAAGCTGCACGAACGATACAAGTTCGCCGCTGAATTTGAAAACACAAGCCTCAAAGGGAATAAAGTGAACAATATTGCCCTCACGAGGATGAGCACGGCCTTGTCTACTTGGAGAAGCACGGTGAAGGGAATGATCGAGAAAGGTGATAGTTATGAGAAGATCAAGGAGAAAAATCCTTCGATCACCGAAGATGACTACAATGACTTCAAGATCAAGTGCTCGAGCACCGCAACCTCCGAATCAAGTTAGTGGGGGGAAGAAATGCGGGAGCTGAACTTAGGGGAACACACACTCGGTCCCGGCGGTTACAGAGTGGCGGAGCCTATATGGGACAAGGATGAGGCGGAGCGTGCCGAGCAAGGCCTACCGCCCCTCTTCGATAAATATGGTGACAAGCAGACCAGGAACTTTGTCAGGGTCCGGTACAAGAAGGACCCGAAAACAAAGGAGCTTACCACGGATCCGAAGACTAGGGCGCTTGAGCTTGTTCTTGTAAGGAATACACCCCCGCGTAATTAGCTCCATATGGTTGCATTCTAATTAATGAAGCTAAATTTCTAAATGGTTCACATTCCTTCCGCAGGCGACTGAAAGCAGTAGCGCGGGGTCGACTAAGAGAAACCCTTGGGACACCACTCTAAATAGGGCGTTGAATGTAATGAAGAAAAAGGATAAGCTCAGTAAGCCGTCGTCAGCTGGTCGTGTGGCCGGCAAAGGCTTGTCCACAAAATGGTCGTCATACTATAACGCTGGTGGGCGAAAGGAGAAAAAGACCAGCTCGGAAAGCCAGTCGCGCGAGGTTCAAGAACTCAAGGCCCAAGTGGCGCGGATTCCGGAGATTGTCCAAGAGCAAGTGCAACAACAACTGGGAGCGACGATCACCGCCATTGTGCCTACCTTGATTGAGGGGTTGCAGGCGTGGATTGCGGGTGGCCAACAGGGGCCGCCCCCGATTCCCAGCTTCACGGCCAGCAACTCGCATAACGCAATGGCGGGGCCATTGGTGTCTCCGGCGGAGGCGACATTGGTGTCTCCGATGCTGGCACGGGAGCTTAATGCACCCGGGTGTACGCCGGCCGGCACCTCTGCAGCAAGCGGCCCCTCCGTCAACTGCACGCCCGCCGTTGGCGGTGCCTCGGCATTAGCCGAGCTCGACGCCATCATCACGGTAACTAATTAAGCATCTCTCGGCCGAGGACTTCATCTCCTTGCCTTTGACTGGGCATCCCTGACGCCCTACATGTTTTCGCAGGGCGCCGCCGACGTTCCGTGCACTCTCCTGCACTTCATGAACAACGAGTTGGTCGATGTCGCCAAGGGCAAAATCGTTCAACCGGGCAAACCCGTGTTCGACGATACTAGGATGCCACCCAACTTGTATAGGGTTCAACTGGTTCGGGTGCTTCCAGGCTGCGACGAGTTGTTACCTCCGATTCGACCCGTCGGGGCCGACGAAGATGATGTGATGACCCTCATCGCCTGCCTGAGCTGGCCCCTGCTTTGGCCGAAGAGCCAGATTCGTTTGGGGGCGGGGGACACCACCCCAAAGACAACACCGCCAGTCGTGCCGGCGCCAAGTCGGCCCCATGGCAAGACCGCCGCAACGGTGCCGGACATCCCTATGCTACTGGATCCAAACATGCATATGGCACAAGATCCGAACGACGACGACGACAACGACGACGATACATTTGCCAACGTCGATCAGTACTTTGCCGATCATGGGTACGGTGGCGACTTCATGGGGCCTTCATGAACCCAACCCTACAAAAGACGTGCACGATCTAGCTGGTACCGCGGAGAAACCAAGTTGCAACAGGCGTCGTCTGTCGTTCAGTTCTCAGGAGACGCCTCCAGCTGCCGACTTCACCGAGCCTCAGATAGGCGAGGTGCGAAATATTATCAGCCCCAACACACTCAAGAAGGCGGTCTGTGAGCAGAACTCGGTCCCATTACAGGAGAAGAAGAAGGCACGGAAAAGAAAGACTAACAAGGGTGCGAGCCAGCCGGCACCGAGTATGATCCGTGCTCAGGACGGGCCACCTTCACCTGAGGATGTAATGAGGAGGGTGCATGTGGCGGGTAGGCCGATGCTAACGAGAAATATGCTCGATGCTGCAACCGGTGCTATGCGGAGTCTGCATGACAGTGTTCTTTCTTTGGAGAAGCGGCATCTCAGAGAGAAGGATGTGGCATACCCGGTTTTCGCGGCCAAGGTGCCAAAGGGCAAGGGCTTTGTGGATAACTCCATCTGGGGTACAATCGTCCTGCGGTTTGATGACATCTACGCTATGTTGAACCTTCATCCGCTGCACTACACCTTCGTTCGGCTATTTTCGCTGAGTATGGAGATGCGGATCATTCGCGACAAGACCCCGGACATCGTGATAGTCGACCCCTTCTACATGTGTGCCAAGATCTTGGGCAGCGCTGGGGACCGGCAAGTCGCGAGTTCTTACCTCGAAGGCATCATTCTGGCAAACCGAGATAAGGATAACTTCCTCGTGCCTTACTTTCCGAGTAAGTCCTCCCCTCAACCGCCCCGTAACATATGAATTCTTAAATTTCGATCATTTTTCTTTTAACATTCCGTGTTTTGTGAAGTGACACACATTGCACACTCATCCTCCTAAGCCCCAAATATTCGATGGCCACGTATTTCGACTCGGACCGTCAGTCGAAGGTAGACTACACAAATGTCAAGAATGTTCTTGATGATGTTCTCCCCGGCTACGCCAAATCTGGAGGCACCTTCACCAGGCCTATTCGTAAGTATGGCAAGCACGTGTTATCCACAATACGACGTTCTGCTGCGTCAAGCAGCCGCCTGGCGGTCAGAAGGGTGCCTACTACGCCATCCATCACATGCGGGCGATCGTATGGGACCATCACTAACTTCTGCTACCGAGTAAACTCAAAGATTGGGCCGCGAGCGTGTCGGCAATCCAGGACGCAGACATCAGACAAGAATTCTTTCGCATCCAGTCGGAGTTTGCGGAAATCATCCATCAAGATGTCCTTCGTACCTCGGGGCAGTTGTACCTCAGCAATCAACCATCCAACAGTGACATCGACACAATGCTACAAATGCAGGCTGACAACGCCTGTGATTTCATGACTCCCACGATAGACGGCGGCTTCATCCATGCTCCGGTCCCTTGAGTTGAGTCGAAAGTAGTGATGCTGTGTCTAGTTCTGAAACATCGATTGGCTCATGTTGTAATTAAACTTTAATGAACTTGTAGTATGTCTCTTTGGTTTCGACAGTCGTTCAACTTGTTGAAAATATGCCCTAGAGGCAATAATAAAAGTATTATTATTATATTTCCTTGTTCATGATAATTGTCTGTTATTCATGCTTGAATTGTATTGTACGGAAACAACGATACATGTGTGAATACATAGACCACAACGTGTCCCTGGTAAGCCTCTAGTTACTAGCTCGTTGATCAACAGATGGTCACGGTTTCCTGACCATGGACATAGGATGTCATTGATGACGAGATCACATCATTAGAAGAATGATGTGATGGACAAGACCCAATCTTGAGCCTAGCACGAGATCGTATAGTTCGTAATGCTTAAGCTTTTTTCCGGTGTCAAGTATTTATTCCTTAGACCATGAGGTTGTGCAACTCCCGGATACCATAGGAATACTTTGGGTGTGCCAAACGTCACAACGTAACTGGGTGGCTATAAAGGTACGCAACGGGTATCTCCGAAAGTGTCTGTTGAGTTGGTACGAACCAAGACTGGGATATTGTCACTCCGTATGACGGAGAGGTACCTCTGGGCCCTCTCGGTAAGACATCATCATAATGAGATCAAAGTGACTAAGGAGTTAGTCACGGGATGATGGATTACGGAACGAGTAAAGAGACTTGCCATGACGAGATTGAACAAGGTATCGAGCATACCGACGATCGAATCTCGGGCAAGTACCGTACCGATAGACAAAGGGAATAACATACGGGATTGAGTAAATCCTTGACACAGTGGTTCATCCGATGATATCATCGAGGAACACGTGGGAACCAACATGGGTATCCATATCCCGCTGTTGGTTATTGACCGGAGAGTTGTCTCGGTCATGTCTGCGTGTCTCCCGAACCCGTAGGGTCTACACACTTAAGGTTTGGTGACACTAGGGTTGTAGAGATACATGCACGTGGAAACCCGAATGTTGACCGGAGTCCCAGATGAGACCCCGGACGTCACGAGGAGTTTCGGAATGGTCCGGAGGTAAAGAATGATATATAGGAAGTCCAGTTTTAGCCATCGGGTGAATTCCGGGGGTCACCGGGAGTGTCCCGGGACCACCGAAGTGGTCCCGGGGGTCCATCGGGTGGGGCCACCCATCCCGGTGGGTCCCGTAGGCCGCAAGGGGGAAGGGGCCAGCCCCTGGTGGGCTGGTGCACCACATGGGCCCCCCTCCATGCGCCTAGGGTTGAAACCCTAGGGGGAGGGGGCGCCCCCTATGCCTTGGGGGGCAAGTCTTCCCCCCTTGGCCGCGGCCCCCCTTGGAGATCTGATCTCCCTAGGGCCGGCGCCCCCCTGGCCCCTATATATAGTGGGGGGGGGGAGAGGGCAGCCGCACCCCAAGCCTCTGGCGCCTCTCCCCCCTCCCGTCACACTTCCATCTCCTCTCGCAGGGCGCCGGCGAAGCCCTGCAGGTTTTCCTGTTGCATCCACCACCACGCCGTCGTGCTGCTGGATCTCCGACAACCTCTCCTCCGCCCTTGATGGATAAAGAAGGAGGAGACATCGCTGTACCGTACGTGTGTTGAACGCGGAGGTGCCGTCCGTTCGGCGCTGGGATCATCGGTGACGAGGATCACGAAGAGTACGACTACTTCATCCACGTTCCTTCGAACGCTTCCGCACGCGATCTAAAAAGGGTATGTAGATGCACTCCATTATGCTCGTTAATAGATGACTCCTTAGATTGATCTTGGCGAAGCGTAGGATTTTTTTTGAATTATGCTACGTTCCCCAACAGTGGCATCTGAGCTAGGTCTTTGCGTAGCATCTTGCACAAGTAGAACACAAACAAGTTGTGGGCGTTGAGTTTGCTCAATTTTCTTGCCGTTACTAGTCCAATCTTGATTCGGCGGCATCGTGGGATGAAGCGGCCCAGACCGACCTTACACGTACGCTTATGTGAGACTGGTTCCACCGACAGACATGCACTAGATGCATAAGGTGGCTGGCGGGTGTCTGTCTCTCCCACTTTAGTTGGATCGGATTCGATGAACAGGGTGCTTATGAAGGGTAAATAGAAATTGACAAATCACGTTGTGGTTTTGGCGTAGGTAAGAAACGTTCTTGCTAGAAAACCTATAGAAGCCACGTAAAACTTGCAACAACAATTAGATGTTGTCTAACTTGTTCTTGCAGCATGTGCTATGTGATATGGTATGGCCAAGAAGATGTGATGAATGATATATGTGATGTATGAGATTGATCATGTTCTTGTAATAGGGAATCACGATTTGCATGTCGATGATAATGACAACCGGCAGGAGCCATAGGAGTTGTCTTAATTATTGTATGACCTGCGTGTCACTGAATAACGCCATGTAATTACTTTACTTTATTGCTAAACGTTAGCCATAGTAGTAGAAGTAATAGTTGGCGTGACGACTTCATGAAGACACAATGATGGAGATCATGATGATGGAGATCATGGTGTCGAGCCGGTGACAAAGATGATCATGGTGCCCCGAAGATGGAGATCGAAGGAGCAAGATGATATTGGCCATATCATGACACTTCAATTGATTGCATGTGATGTTTATCATGTTTATGCATCTTGTTTACTTAGAACGACAGTAGTAAATAAGATGATCTCTCACTAAAATTTCAAGAATTGTGTTCACCCTAACTGTGCACCGTTGCTAAGGATCGTTGTTCCGAAGCACCACGTGATGATCGGGTGTGATAGGCTCTAACGTTCGCATACAATGGGTGTAAGCCAGATTTACACACGCAATACACTTTGGGCTCACTTGACAAGCCTAGCATTTACAGACACGGCCTCGGAACACGGAAGACCGAAAGGTCGAACATGAGTCGTATAGAAGATACGATCAACATGAAGATGTTCACCGTTGATGACTAGTCCGTCTCACGTGATGATCGGACATGGGCTAGTCGATTCGGATCATGTATCACTTAGAAGATTGGAGAGATGTCAATCTGAGTGGGAGTTCATAAAATTTGATTAGATGAACTTAATTATCATGAACTTAGTCTAAATTCTTTACAATATGTCTTGTAGATCAAATGGCCCACGCTCATGTCACCCTCAACTTCAACGCGTTCCTAGAGAAATCCAAGCTGAAAGACGATGGTAGCAACTATACGGACTGGGTCCGTAACCTGAGGATCATCCCCATAGCTGCCAAGAAAAATTATGTCCTAGAAGCACTGCTAGGTGAAGCTCCCGCCCCGGCAAACCAAGATGTTATGAACGCTTGGCAGTCGCGTTGTGATGATTACTCCCTGGTTCAGTGCGGCATGCTCTACAGCTTAGAATCGGGGCTCCAAAAGCGTTTTGAGCACCACGGGGCATATGAGATGTTCCAAGAGCTGAAAATGGTTTTCCAGGCTCATGCCCGAGTTGAGAGATATGATGTCTCCAACGCATTCTACAGCTGTAAGATGGAGGAAAACAGTTCTGTCGGTGAGCACATACTCAAGATTTCTGGGTTGCACAACCGCTTGTCTCAGTTGGGAATGAATCTCCCAGATGAAGTGGTCGTTGACAGAATCCTCCAGTCGCTCCCACCTAGCTACAAGAGCTTCGTGTTGAACTTCAATATGCAGGGGATGGAGAAGTCCATTCCCGAGGTGTATTCAATGCTGAAATCAGCGGAGATGGAGATCAAGAAAGAGCATCAAGTGTTGATGGTCAATAAAACCACTAAGTTCAAGAAGGGCAAGGGTAAGAAGAACTTCAAGAAGGGCGGCAAGGGAGTTGCCGCGCCCGGTAAGCCAGTTACCGGGAAGAAGCCAAAGTATGGACCCAAGCCTGAGACTGAGTGCTTTCATTGCAAGGGAACGGGTCACTGGAAACGGAACTGCCCCAAGTACTTAGCGGACAAGAAGGCCGGCAACGTCAAAGGTATATGTGATATACATGTTATTGATGTGTACCTTACCAGCGCTCGTAGTAGCTCCTGGGTATTTGATACCGGTGCAGTTGCTCATATTTGTAACTCAAAGCAGGAGCTACGGAATAAGCGGAGACTGGCGAAGGACGAGGTGACGATGCGCGTCGGGAATGGTTCCAAGGTCGATGTGATCGCCGTCGGCACGCTGCCTCTACATCTACCCTCGGGATTAGTTTTAAACCTTAATAATTGTTATTTAGGACCAGCTTTGAGCATGAACATTGTATCTGGATCTCGTTTGATGCGAGATGGCTACTCATTTAAATCCGAGAATAATGGTTGTTCTATTTATTTGAGAGATATGTTTTATGGTCATGCCCCGCTGGTCAATGGTTTATTTTTGATGAATCTCGATCGTGATGATACACATGTTCATAGTGTGAATGCCAAAAGATGTAAAGTTGACAATGATAGTCCCACATACTTGTGGCATTGCCGCCTTGGTCATATTGGTGTCAAACGTATGAAGAAGCTTCATGCTGATGGACTTCTGGAGTCTCTTGATTATGAATCATTTGACACGTGTGAACCATGCCTCTTGGGCAAGATGACCAAGACTCCGTTCTTCGGAACAATGGAGCGAGCAACCAACTTATTGGAAATCATACATACCGATGTGTGCGGTCCAATGAGTGTTGAGGCTCGCGGAGGCTATCGTTATGTTCTCACCCTCACAGATGACTTGAGTAGATATGGGTATATCTACTTGATGAAACACAAGTCTGAGACCTTTGAAAAGTTCAAGGAATTTCAGAATGAGGTTGAGAATCAACGTGACAGAAAAATAAAGTTCTTGCGATCGGATCGTGGGGGTGAATATTTAAGTCATTAATTTGGCACGCACCTTAGGAACTGTGGAATTGTTTCACAATTGACACCGCCCGGAACACCTCAGCGTAACGGTGTGTCCGAACGTCGAAATCGTACTCTGTTGGACATGGTGCGATCTATGATGTCTCTCACCGATTTACCGCTATCTTTTTGGGGTTATGCTTTAGAGACTGCCGCATTCACTTTAAATAGGGCTCCGTCGAAATCCGTTGAGACGACACCGTATGAACTTTGGTTTGGCAAGAAACCTAACTTGTTGTTTCTGAAAGTTTGGGGTTGCGATGCTTATGTCAAGAAACTTCAACCTGAGAAGCTCGAACCCAAATCGGAAAAATGCGTCTTCATAGGATACCCAAAGGAAACGATTGGGTACACCTTCTACCACAGATCCGAAGGCAAAGTCTTTGTTGCCAAGAATGGATCCTTTCTGGAGAAAGAGTTTCTCTCGTAAGAAGTGAGTGGGAGGAAAGTAGAACTTGATGAGGTGACAATCACCCCTCCCGAACCGGAAAGTAGCGCAGCACAGGAAATTGTTCCTGAGGTGCCTGCACCGACAAGGGAGGAAGTTAATGATGATGATCATGAAGATACATATCAAGTTACTACTGAACTTCGAAGGTCCACAAGGACACGTTCCGCACCAGAGTGGGACGGCAACCCTGTCATGGAAATCATGTTGTTAGACAACGGTGAACCTTCGAAGTATGAAGAAGCAATGGCGGGCCCAGATTCCAATAAATGGCTTGGAGCCATGAAATCCGAGATAGAATCCATGTATGAAAACAAAGTATGGACTTTGGTGGACTTGCCTGATGATAGGCACGCCATAGAAAATAAATGGATATTTAAGAAGAAGACAGACACAGATGGTAATGTGACCATCTATAAGGCTCGGCTTGTCGCTAAGGGTTATTGACAAGTTCAAGGGATTGACTACAACGAGACTTTCTCTCCCGTAGCGATGCTGAAGTCAGTCCGAATCATGTTGGCAATTTCCGCATTCTATGATTATGAGATATGGCAAATGGACGTCAAAACGGCATTCCTTAATGGTTTCCTCAAGGAAGAGCTGTATATGATGCAGCCGGAAGGTTTTGTCGATCCAGAGAATGCTAACAAGGTATGCAAGCTCCAGCGCTCGATCTACGGGCTGATGCAAGCATCTCGGAGTTGGAATATTCGCTTTAATGATGTGATCAAAGCGTTTGGCTTTATACAGACTTGGGGAGAACCCTGTATCTACAAGAAAGTGAGTGGGAGCTCTGTAGCATTTCTCATATTATATGTGGATGACATATTGCTGATGGGAAATGATATAGAATTCTTGGAAAGTATAAAGGCCTACTTGAATAAGAGTTTTTCAATGAAGGACCTTGGAGAAGCTGCTTACATATTAGGCATCAAAATCTATAGAGATAGATCAAGACGCCTCATTGGTCTTTCACAAAGCACATACCTTGACAAGATATTGAAGAAGTTCAATATGGATCAGTCCAAGAAGGGGTTCTTGCCTGTTTTGCAAGGTATGAGATTGAGCAAGGCTCAGTCCCCGACCACGGCAGAAGATAGAGAAAAGATGAGTGTCATTCCCTATGCCTCAGCCATAGGTTCTATCATGTATGCCATGCTGTGTACCAGACCTGATGTGAACCTTGCCATAAGTTTGGTAGGGAGGTACCAAAGTGATCCCGGTAAGGAACACTAGAAAGTGGTCAAGAACATCCTAAAGTACCTGAAGAGGACTAAGGATATGTTTCTCGTTTATGGAGGTGACGAAGAGCTCGTCGTAAAGGGTTACGTCGATGCTAGCTTCGACACAGATCTGGATGACTCTAAGTCGCAAACCGAATACGTGTATATTTTGAATGGTGGAGCAATCAGCTGGTGCAGTTGCAAGCAGAGCGTCGTGGCGCATTCTACATGTGAAGCAGAGTACATAGCTGCTTGCGAAGCAGCACAAGAAGGAGTCTGGATGAAGGAGTTCATCACCGACCTAGGAGTAATTCCAAGCGCGTCAAGCCCGATGACTCTCTTCTGTGACAACACTGGAGCTATTGCCATTACCAAGGAGCCCAGGTTTCACAAGAAGACCAAGCACATCAAGCGCCGTTTCAACTCCATCCGGAATTATGTTCAAGATCGAGACATAGATATTTGTAAAGTGCATACGGATCTGAATGTTGCAGACCCGTTGACTAAACCTCTTCCACGGGCAAAACATGATCAACACCAAAACTCTATGGGTGTTCGATTCATCACAATGTAACTAGATTATTGACTCTAGTGCAAGTGGGAGACTGTTGGAAATATGCCCTAGAGGCAATAATAAAAGTATTATTATTATATTTCCTTGTTCATGATAATTTTCTGTTATTCATGCTTGAATTGTATTGTACGGAAACAGCGATACATGTGTGAATACATAGACCACAACGTGTCCCTGGTAAGCCTCTAGTTACTAGCTCGTTGATCAACAGATGGTCACGGTTTCCTGACCATGGACATAGGATGTCATTGATGACGAGATCACATCATGAGGAGAATGATGTGATGGACAAGACCCAATCTTGAGCCTAGCACGAGATCGTATAGTTCGTAATGCTTAAGCTTTTTTCCGGTGTCAAGTATTTATTCCTTAGACCATGAGGTTGTGCAACTCCCGGATACCGTAGGAATACTTTGGGTGTGCCAAACGTCACAACGTAACTGGGGGGCTATAAAGGTACGCAACGGGTATCTCCGAAAGTGTCTGTTGAGTTGGTACGAACCGGGACTGGGATATTGTCACTCCGTATGACGGAGAGGTACCTCTCGGCCCTCTCGGTAAGACTTCATCATAATGAGCTCAAAG
Organism: Secale cereale; assembly: GCA_902687465.1. NCBI lineage: Eukaryota > Viridiplantae > Streptophyta > Magnoliopsida > Poales > Poaceae > Secale > Secale cereale. The sequence goes on along the minus strand of LR738715.1, from coordinate 156,777,245 downwards.
TGACTAAGGAGTTAGTCACGGGATGATGGATTACGGAACGAGTAAAGAGACTTGCCATGACGAGATTGAACAAGGTATCGGGCATACCGACGATCGAATCTCGGGCAAGTACCGGGCCGATAGACAAAGGGAATAACATACGGGATTGAGTAAATCCTTGACACAGTGGTTCATCCGATGATATCATTGAGGAACACATGGGAACCAATATGGGTATCCAGATCCCGCTGTTGGTTATTGACCGGAGAGTCGTCTTGGTCATGTCTGCGTGTCTCCCGAACCCGTAGGGTCTACACACTTAAGGTTCGGTGACGCTAGGGTTGTAGAGATACATGCACATGGAAACCCGAATGTTTTTCAGAGTCCCGGATTAGATCCCGGACGTCATGAGGAGTTCCGGAATGGTCCGGAGGTAAAGAATGATATATAGGAAGTCCAGTTTCGGCCATCGGGTGAATTCCGAGGGTCACCGGGAGTGTCCCGGGACCACCGGAGGGGTCCCGGGGGTCCACCGGGTGGGGCCACCCATCCTGGTGGGTCCCGTAGGCCGCAAGGGGGAAGGGGCCAGCCCCTGGTGGGCTGGCGCACCACATGGGCCCCCCTCCATGCGCCTAGGGTTGAAACCCTAGGGGGAGGGGGCGCCCCCTATGCCTTTGGGGGCAAGTCTTCCCCCCCTTGGTCGCCGCTCCCCTTGGAGATCTGATCTCCCTAGGGCCGGCGCCCCCCTGGCCCCTATATATAGTGGGGGGGGGGAGAGGGCAGCCGCACCCCAAGCCTCTGGCGCCTCTCCCCCCTCCCGTCACACTTCCATCTCCTCTCGCAGGGCGTCGGCGAAGCCCTGCAGGTTTTTCTGTTGCATCCACCACCACGCCGTCGTGCTGCTGGATCTCCGACAACCTCTCCTCCGCCCTTGCTGGATCAAGAAGGAGGAGACGTCGCTGTACCGTACGTGTGTTGAACGCGGAGGTGCCGTTCGTTCGGCGCTGGGATCATCGGTGACGAGGATCACGAAGAGTACGACTACTTCATCCACGTTCCGTCGAACGCTTCCGCACGCGATCTACAAAGGGTATGTAGATGCACTCCATTATGCTCGTTGCTAGATGACTCCTTAGATTGATCTTGGTGAAGCGTAGGATTTTTTTTGAATTATGCTACGTTCCCCAACACAACTTAGATGTAATCGATGCTATTAATGTCTTGCTTTTCTCTTCCGATCGTTTTGTTGCATACTTATATATTGCTTATGTATTGTCTGTGAATTGGACCTAACGTTTCGTTTGGCTAGTGCATAGCGATGCCGTCATATGTCGTCTACAAGGGTAAGGTTCCCGGAGTTTACGATGACTGGGAGGAGTGCCGGAGACAGGTTCACCGATTCAGCGGTAACAGTTACAATGGGTACACCACTAGGGCCGAGGCGGAATCTAGATACGCCCGCTATCTAGCGGGTGAGGGGAGGGAGCGTTGGAGGAACCGGATGAAGACGAGTTTCATCGTGATGATGCTCATCGTCATGAATGCAACTCTCTTCTATGTGATGGTAGTTTAGATGATCGATATCGACTTGTAATGTGAAGACAAACTCGCTACTCGCGGTCTCGAGACTTGTAATTAATTTTCTATCTTTGTTCGGTCTTTTGAATTCGTAGACTAATATGATGAATTGTATTCGGAGACTAATATGATGAATTGTATTCAGAGACTAATCTTCTATTGTATTCGATGAATCTGTTGTTGCTGTGTGCTGGTGCTGTCTATATTATGTCCAATAATACATTTTGTAACCTGTGCAAAAAACAGAAAATTAAAAAATAAATAAAAAACCTAATATTCATACTAATGACGCATCACATCACAGTGCGCCATTAGTATGCCAACGGATACTAATGGCGCATCAACCAACAGTGCGCCATTAGTATGCCAAAGTTACTAATGGCGCATCAGGCAGTAGTGCGCCATTAGTATGCCAAAGCACCTCGGTATATATGGCCCCCTGGGAGGCATACTAATGGCGCACCATGGTATATACTAATGGCGCATCTGTGGTGCGCCATTAGTATAACAGATACTAATGGCGCACCACTGGTGCGCCATTAGTAAAATATACTAATGGCGTGGCACTAATGGCGCACCACTAATGCGCCATTAATGGCCAAAATAGGTGCGCAATTAGTAGGCCTTTTCCTAGTAGTAAATGTACCTGTCAGACTGTTATCAGCATGATCAATTTGGTGAAGCTTGTTGTTATTGATCCATGCCTCCTATGGAGTTGATCCAATGGAGTTGTTTGATGTATGCTATGTCTATTACATGTCCATGATCTTTATATACTTAGTAGAGTTGATATGCTTGTTGTTTTGTGCCTCCGAAGGCAGCATCGTGATGATGTTTTGCCTTCCCAGATTTTGACTAAGTCTGGATAAATTTATTGCAACTTGCCATGCTTGTTTAATTGTGTTCCAGCAAGTTTTTGGGTGTGCTCTAAGTTCATGCTTGTTAAGTATCATGTCTATTTCACATCCATGCCTATTGTTATCATGTTTGGGTGCTGTAGCATATATATACCTTGCTCCAAAGTTGCTATGTTGTTGATTTTGGACAGCTTGTTGTTATATCTTGTTTCATGTGTATGTGTTGAACCGTTGCTCCGTTTTGAGCATGCTATATATGAAACTTGTGTGATTTTGCATGTAGAAGCATAATATCATGTTGTTTGCATGTTTGGAGTGTGTTAGCTTGATGTTTGGATGGATCTTGCATATTTGACATGTTTGACTTGTTTTGCTCAGATCTTCGAGGCCGTAGCTCCGAATTAAACAAACCTGATTTGTAACTTGACTAGAATTTCGTGTAGATTATCACAGTGCATGTTAACTTGTTGTTTAAGAACTTTAACTTAATGTTTTTTCAGATCTGGACCATTTTAGAAATGTGCATATGAGGACTTACCGGAATTATTTTATGTTGATTCCAACCGCATTTAAACTTGTTGGTTTGTGTTGTTCTTGTGTGCTTCATCCCTTGCCATGTATTGCATCACATAGGCTTGTCTTGCATCATACTTGGTTGAGCATCTTGTCATGTTCTTGAGTGGTGTGTTTACCGTGTTGTTTGCTTCTTCTCGTTAGTGCTTTTCCGTTGCGATCGTGAGGATTCGTTCGACTACACGTGGTTTGTCTTCGCGGCTTCTTCTTCGTCTACTTCATGGATTCGTTCTTCTTCCTTGCGGGATCTCAAGCAAGATGACCATCACCTTGGATACCTTTACTATCATTGCCATGCTAGCTGTCTCGATGGTATCATTATATGTCGCGCTACCCATCGTTTATTGTCAGCCCTCTCCTTGTTGCCATGAAACCTCTAACCTTGACATCATCCCAGCAAACCATTGTTTGGCTATGTTACCCGCTTGCTCAGCCCCTCTTATAGCGTTGTTAGTTGCAGGTGAAGATGAAGATTGATCCATGTCGGATCTTGTTGTTGGAATATCACAATATACCTTATATATAATAACACACGTATATACTTGGCAATGGGTGGAAGGCTTGGCCTTTTGCTCGGTGTTTTGTTCCACTCATGCCACCTTAGGAGCCGATAAACCGGCGTTATGTTCCTTGATTTTGCGTTCCTTACATGGTTGGGTATATGGGGACCCCTTGACAGTTTTTCTTTGAATAAAACTCCTCCAGCAAGGCCCAACATTGGTTTTATTTGCAACATAATAAAAACTTAATTAATTAATTGCATAGGGAGTTAGCGCTACCCGAGGATTCTTCTACATAGCAGGGGGGCCAGTGCTGATGGTGTTGGTCCCAAACGGGAGTGCTGTGGGGCCACCTGGGGGAAACCCAGGGTTTGGTTTTACTCGTAGCTTCACCCATCCGGTCATGGCCTGAGACGAGATACACGCGGCTACTATCAAGGTGTCGACACACCAGAGGTCTCGCTGGACTTGTTTTACCATTGTCGAAATGTCTTGTGCACCGGGAATTCCAAGTCTGATCGGGCCTTCCCTAAGATAAGGGGTAATATTATTATTATCTCTGCTGATCGTGAGAGCTTGTGATGGGCTAAGTTGGGACACCCCTGTAGGCTTATAATCTTTCGAAAGCCGTGCCCGCGGTTTTGTGGCAGATTGGAATTTGTTAATGTCCGGTTGTAGAAAACTTGACAGAGGATCCGAAATAAAACACACAACTGTGTGAGTAACCGTGACTGTCTCTTTTCACTTTGAGAAGAGAACACGGTGGGGTTATGTTTGACTCGTAGGTAGTTCAGGATCTTTAGCGATCATTACTAGTTTGCGAGCGTTTGTGTAGATGCTCATCTTATTCTTCTACTTGTAAGTTAGCCACCATACTATTGCTTAGCCGCTGCTGCAACCTCACCACTTAACCTCTTCCTACCCGTTAAGGTTTGCTAGTCTTGTTACCCATGGTTATGGGATTGCTGAGTCCTCGTGGCTCACAGATACTACAATAACAGTTGCAGGTGCAAGTTTCCGATGACTTGATGTGAGAGCGATGTTCTTTTGTTGGAGTTCTTTCTTCTTCTTCTTCTTCTTCGTCAGCCTTGGGTTAGGTTCCTGGTCGGCAGCTTGGGATAGCGGATGGATGTCGTTGTGCTTTTCATGTTTGCATCCGTAGTCGGATGCCTTGTATTGATGTTTTTGTATTCATGTGACTTGTATGAGTTGTTGTATCCCCCATGTATGTATGTAATGGTATGATGTAATGATATCCATCTTGCTAAGCGCCCGAAATGCGGTTGTGCCCCAATCACGTATGCGTCACGTGATCAGGATATAATCGCATCTTGGGCCTGACAATTTGGTATCAGAGCCTCGACCGACCATAGGAGCCCCCTTGATTGATCGTAGTCTGGCCGTTGTCGAGTCTATCAAAAACTATTTTGGAGTCTAGTTATATCGGAGAGTAGGAATTCTTTTTACTCCTCAGTCCGTTTGTCGCTCCGGTGAGGAATCTTGCCGTAGGTGTTTTGAATTACTCCTCTTCCCCTTCAATTTTTTTAGGATCACGCGGTTAGTTTTTCTTCGTTGCGAGGTATGTTCTTTTCATCTGGTGCATCTCTCGTCGAGTCGATTGACCCTCCTCGTCTTTTCATGTTTGCATCCGTAGTCGGATGCCTTGTATTGATGTTGTTGTATTCATATGACTTGTATGAGTTGTTGTATCCCCCATGTATGTATGTAATGGTACAATGTAATGATATCCATCTTGAAGCGCCCGAAATGCGGTTGTGCCCCAATCACGTATGCGTCACGTGATCGGGATAGAATCGCATCTTGGGCCTGACAAGTTGGTATCAGAGCCTCGACCGACCATAGGAGCCCCCTTGATTGATCGTAGTCTCGCTGTTGTCGAGTCTAGCAAAAACTATTTTGGAGTCTAGTTATATCGGAGAGTAGGAATTCTTTTTACTCCTCAGTCCCTTCGTCGCTCTGGTGAGGAATCTTGGCGTAGGTGTTTTGAATTACTCCTCTTTCCCTTCAATTTTTTTAGGATCACGTGGTTAGTTTTTGTTCGTTGCGAGGTCTGTTCTTTTCATCTGGTGCATCTCTCGTCGAGTCGATTGACCCTCCTCGTCTTTTGTTTCAATCCTCGGTTTTTTCCAACCGATGTTATTTCCCCGTCCGATGTGGTCTTTCTTTTTCCCACCCGCCCACCTTTTTTCTTCTCGTAGCTGGAGTCCTTAATCGAGTATCCATCCTACTCGTGTGATTCCTTGGCATTCTTCCTCGATTATTTCAAGTGGTGAATTCTCGTCTAGTTCGTCGGTCGCTCTTCTCTTTTCTTCTCCGGTGGATTCAATTCCAATATCTCGGTGTTGTTCTTATTCTTTAACCGGCTCAAGTGTTTTCCCTGTTCCATTCGCCTCTCACCATTTAATTATTCCGGTATTCCGAAGACATCTCAAGAGATTTGTCCGTGTTCCAATTAATTCGAGGTTGTCACCTCATTCGAGTCTTTCAAACATTCCGGTGCATCATTTCTCATTCAACAATCCTTTCCAACAGTGTTTATTTTCGGTGGGCTCATAACCCACAGGTCTTTCCCGGGATCTTACCCGACTCTTCTAATTTCCCAGAGTGTTCCGAAACCCTTTTCAGGTGTGACGTAAGTATGGATTCCATCAGTCATATGCCTTCTCCAAGTTCGCTTTTAATTCTTTTCATCATTGGTTCAACCTTACTTCTTTTCATCCATCCGTAGTATTTCATGAATTCTTTTCTTTGTGTTCATCCGAATGCCATCATGTCAGAAGACTTCTTCGTTCTCAGTTTTCAACTTCGTCCTCCGAATATTCTTCATTGATGCCTCTTCGTTCATCTCACATTCATCTGGTGCTTCGTTCAAGTATTCTTTAATCAGTTCGCGATCTCTTCGTTCTCTTGTATCTAATTTCCTCAAGTTATTTATTCTTCCCGGAGATTCATTCTCTTGTATTCACTCGATTTAAATTCTTCACGGTGGTTTGTTCTCTTTCATCACTCGATTTTAATTCTTCCCGGTGGTTCATTCTTTTCTTCACCCTGCTTCAATTCTTATGGTGGTTCGCTCAAGAGTTCTTTTCTGGTGTTATCATATCAATCCATTAATTTTCATTCCAATCCTACCGGTGTTTCACGAAGATTTTTGCAAGTTCACGATATATCCCTCTTTAATCATTTCAACGAGAATAAGTAGCATGCGAATCCATTGCTTTCATCAATTAATAGATGGAGGATAAGAATACCATAATTCTTTTTTATTAAGTGGATTAATTCCTTCCTTCAGAGTTTATTCTTGATGAATAAATTCTAGTTCCATGTGCTTTAATCTTTTCTTCCTCGGAGTTCAAAGTTTTCTCGGCTATCTCGTCGGTACCTTCATCTAAATCTTTGCAAGGCCCTAGTCTTATTCTTTTAAAACTTCAATTCAATCTCATCATCCTTTTGGTACCGGAGTTCTGTATGGTGGTTCATCATGAGTAATTCATTCTTCAAGTGTTCATCAAATTCTTGTTGAGCAGCTCAAGCATTATTCTTCTTGCATCCCGAAGTGCAAATAATTTTCCCTATTCTTTTGGAATGGAATTTTGCATTTCTTTCTTCATTCTCATCTATTCAATCTTTTGTTGTGGCATAATTCACCTCAAGTTTTGAGATGTTTAAATAATTCCAAACCAAGCTTATTCTTTTGTTGTTTATTTTCTCAACAACTCCATTCAAGCCTTTCTCTTGAAGATCCTCTCTCAAATTCATTCGTGGTGGAACTTGTTGTTCTCTTTTCCGTTCTTTTAATTTTCACTCTTTCATTTCTTCCGGAGGCATCGTGTTGTTCATCTCGTCAAGTTCAAGTTCTATTCCTTCCATTTTCAGTCGGAGTGCTGCCCGAATTCCTTCACTTGAATTCCTTTTCAATCTTTTTAACCGGAGTGGTTTCAATGTCTCCCTTGTCATGTAAACTCTTGGTTCTCGCCATCGCCTTGTTACCTCATTTTACCGAAGTTTCTCAATCTTAATCATCTCCGTTGTATTCTTCCTTTCGAGTGGCTCAACCTCTCAAGGTTCTTCGGTTTCACTCTTTTGTCCTCGAAGAACTTTGTTCTTCCTTTTTTCCCTTCCGTCTCGTTCCTAAGATCCCGGGACGAGATCTCTTGTTAGTAGGGGAGTGTTGTGACACCCAGAGACCGGTGCGCCAGGTGTCAGTCAGCTATTCGTCGCCGTTGCCATATCATCTGCTTGCGTGTTGCATTTTTGACATGCCATCGTGTGCATTGCAACCTCATGTTTTCCAAAACTTGCATTCGTTCGGGTTCCCCTCGTCCTTTCCGTTGTCCGTTCTAAGCCCAGACACACTCGCACGCGCCCTCGGCACCTCCGAATATTTATTTTATGAGTGGCCGGAAAAATGTTCTCGGAATGGGTTGAAACTTGGCGTGTGGTCTTATTATAGCATAGGTAGACCGCTTGTCGAGCTTCGTCGCGTTCGGAGTTCGTTTGATAGCCCAACGGTTAACCGCTTTAACCGTCGAAGCCTTTTATCTTTTGGCCCAGCACCTCCTCTCAAGTAGCCCGCTAGCCCATCCCAACCACCTCCATGCTCTCGGTCGTTGGATCGTGATCGCGTGGCCGAAAACCGCTCCTCATTTGGACACTCCTAGCTCCCTCTACCTATAAATAGGTCCTCCCCTCCATTTTTCGCGGATGAAACCTAGTCCTCTTCCTTCTTGTGCCGCTGGACATGTCCACTCTGCCTCCGGATGTGTCCACCCCGCCCAGCCACGTCGCTTCGGCCAATCGCCCACCGCCACCTCAGCTCCAGCGCGCCCGCAGCCAACCCCAGGCCACCACGTGCGTGCCTCCACCTCCCACCTCCCGCGCGGCCCTGGGAGCCCATCCAGGCCCCGCCGGGCCCGGATCCTACCGCCGCCGCGGCCCATGCGCGCCTGCACGAGGCCGCGTGTGCACCGCCGTCCAGCTCGGTGTCCCCGCCGCCGTTCTGCGCCGCCGCCACCGACCCTCGCCGGAGCACCCCGCCTCCACGCCGTCCGCGGTCACCCGCGCTCCGCAGAATCCGCGCCGACCCCTGCGTTCGTCGCCGCCAGTCACGAGCGCGCCCCGCACCAGAGAGTTCGCCGTCGCCGCCATGGAAAACCTCCACCCGTGAACCTTTGCCCCAACCTTCCCCTGTCGCAGCCGGCCTCCTCGTCGCCGGGAACGGAGCTGCAGTCTCCGGATCCGGCCGGATCTCTTCCGCCCCGGGCTCCTCCGCCCCCTGCCGGCCTTCCGCGGACGCGCCAGAGTCTGGCGCCGCCATGCTCGCCGTGGTCTTGGGCGGGAGCCGAGCGCCCGTGCCGTGGACCGCGCCTGCTCGCTCGGTGGGCCACAGCCGCGGCAGCCCATCTCCATCGGCCCACCGCCTCCCTCCGGCCCAGCCGACCTGGGTCCTCTTCTAACCGGGCCAGGCCCTTGGTGAGAATTCCAGCCCAGCCCCCGCTATTCTATTTTACACCCGGGGCATCGTATAGTAATATAACGCTCACCCTGCTTCCTGTCAAAAACGGCTAAGTCCCTGAGTTTTGTAAATTTGTTGCATACTTTGTCTGCTTGTAGCTTTTTGTGTGTATGTCCAAATTGTGCATATTATATGTCAAAATGTTCATTGTGATATGCTCTTTATTTTGTTCCACTGTGCCATGCTTGTTTGAATTCATCTTGATGCCCTAATCATCGTTGCAAGAGTGCTATATGTTTAAAACTGTTGGTAACTGTAATTTTGTTGCATGGTTGTGGTGATGATATCTTTTTGCATGTTTATCCAAATGAAGCATATGATATATCAAAATGTTCATTGTGAAGTGCTCTACATGTTGGTTGTTGTAGCATTCATTTTAGGTGCCATCTTGCCATGTTAATCTCTGTTGCAAAAGTGCATTTGGCTGTCAAGTGCCGAAACTTGTTATGAGATGCTGTTTTGACTTGTTCATAGCTATTGATGTGTTTGTCTGTTATGCCACATGTCAATATGTTTTAGAAGCACAATCATGTCATTTTTGCTGTGGTGCAAACCACTTTTCATGATATGCCTTGAGGTGTTTGCAACATGCTTGTAAAGTAGCCTACTCGTTGTTGTTGTTTCCTGAGACTTGTTGAAAACTGCTAAGTCTGAAACTGTTAAACCTGATGCCATGTTTGCTTGATGCCCCACTCAAATCCATGCTTGTTTTAGTATGCCCAATGATCATGTCTTGTTGTCCATGTTATGCTCTATCCATCCATGCCCTTGTTTGCATATTTGGCCTGCTGTAGCTTATTTATTTCTTGCTCTCAAGTTGCTATAAAAGTACGTGTCAGACTGTTAATAGCATGATTAATTTGGTGAAGCTTGCTGTTATTGATCGATGCCTCCTATGGAGTTGATCCAATGGAGTTGTTTGATGTATGCTATGTCTATTACATGTCCATGATCTTTATATACTTAGTAGAGTTGATATGCTTGTTGTTTTGTGCCTTCGAAGGCAGCATCGTGATGATGTTTTGCCTTCCCAGATTTTGACTAAGTCTAGATAAATTTATTGCAACTTGCCATGCTTGTTTAATCGTGTTCCAGCAAGTTTTTGGGTGTGCTCTAAGTTCATGCTTGTTAAGTACCATGTCTATTTCACATCCATGCCTCTTGTTATTATGTTTGGGTGCTGTAGCATATATATAGCTTGCTCAAAAGTTGCTATGTTGCTGATTTTGGACAACTTGTTGTTATATCTTGTTTCATGTGTATGTGTTGAACCGTTGCTCCGTTTTGAGCGTGCTATATATGAAACTTGTGTGATTTTGAATGTGGAAGCATAATATCATGTTGTTTTCATGTTTGGAGTGTGTTACCTTGATGTTTGTATGCATCTTGCATATTTGACATGTTTGACTTGTTTTGCTTATATCTTCTAGGCCGTAGATCCGAATTAAACAAACTTGATATGTAACTTGACTAGAATTTCGTTTAGATCATCATGGTGCATGTTAACTTGCTGTTTAACAACTTTAACTTAATGTTTGTTCAGATCTGGACCATTTTAGAAATGTGCATATGAGGACTTACCGGAATTGTTATATGTTGATTCTGGCCTCATTTAAACTTGTTGGTTTGTGTTGTTCTTGTGTGCTTCATCCCTTGCCATGTATTGCATCACATAGAATTGTCTTGCATCATACTTGGTTGAGCATCTTGTCATGTTCTTGAGTGGTGTGTTTACCGTGTTGCTTGCTTCTTCTCGTTAGTGCTTTTCCGTTGCGATCGTGAGGATTCGTCCGACTACACGTGGTTCGCCTTAGCGGCTTCTTCTTCGTCTACTTCATGATTCGTTCTTCTTCCTTGCGGGATCTCAGGCAAGATGACCATCACCTTGGATACCTTTACTATCATTGCCATGCTAGCTGTCTCGAGGCTATCATTATATGTCGCGCTACCCATCTTTTATTGTCAGCCCTCTCCTTGTTTCCATGAAACCTCTAACCTTGACACCATCCCAGCAAAACGTTGTTTGGCTATGTTACCCGCTTGCTCAGCCCCTCTTATAGCGTTGTTAGTTGCAGGTGAAGATGAAGATTGATCCGTGTCGGATCTTGTTGTTGGAATATCACAATATACCTTATATATATTAGCACACCTATATACTTGGCAATCGATGGAAGGCTTGGCCTTTTGCTCGGTGTTTTGTTCCACTCATGCCACCCTAGGAGCCGATAAACCGGTGTTATGTTCCATGATTTTGCGTTCCTTACACGGTTGGGTATATGGGGACCCCTTGATAGTTCGTCTTTGAATAGAACTCCTCCAGCAAGGCCCAACATTGGTTTTATTTGCAACATAATAAAAACTTAATTAATTAAGTGCATAGGGAGTTAGCGCTACCCGAGGATTCTTCTACATAGCAAGGGGGGCCAGTGCTGATGGTGTTGGTCCCAAACGGGGGTGCTGCGGGGCCACCTGGGGGAAACCCGAGGTTTGGTTTTACTCATAGCTTTGCCCATCCGATCGTGGCCTGATACGAGATACGCGCGACTACTATCAGCGTGTCGACACACCGGGAGGTCTTGCTGGACTTGTTTTACCATTGTCGAAATGTCTTGTGCACCGGGAATTCCGAGTCTGATCGGGCCTTCCCTAAGATAAGGGGTAATATTATTATTATCTCTGCTGATCGTGAGAGCTTGTGATGGGCTAAGTTGGGACACCCCTACAGGGTTATAATCTTTCGAAAGCCGTGCCCGCAGTTATGTGGCAGATTGGAATTTGTTAATGTCCGGTTGTAGAAAACTTGACAGAGGATCCGAAATAAAACACACAACTGTGTGAGTAACCGTGACTGTCTCTTTTCACTTTGAGAAGAGAACACGGTGGGGTTATGTTTGACTCGTAGGTAGTTCAGGATCTTTAGCGATCATTACTATTTTGTGAGCGTTTGCGTAGATGCTCATCTTATTCTTGTACTCGTAAGTTAGCCACCATACTTTTGCTTAGCCGCTGCTGCAACCTCACCACTTAACCTCTTCCTACCCGTTAAGCTTTGCTAGTCTTGTTACCCATGGTTATGGGATTGCTGAGTCCTCGTGGCTCAGAGATACTACAACAACAGTTGCAGGTGCAGGTTTCTGATGACTTGACGTGAGAGCGATGTTCTTTTGTTTGATTTCTTTCTTCTTCTTATTCGTCAGTCTTGAGTTAGGTTCCTGGTCGGCAGCCTGGAATAGCGGATGGATGTCGTTGTGCTTTTCATGTTTGCATCCGTAGTCGGATGCCTTGTATTGATGTTGTTGTATTCATGTGACTTGTATGAGTTGTTGTATCCCCCATGTATGTATGTAATGGTACGATGTAATGATATCCATCTTGCTAAGCGCTCGAAATGCAGTTGTGCCCCAATCACGTATGCGTCACGTGATCAGGATAGAATCGCATCTTGGGCCTGACATAATACATCTTATTCTGACTAAAGGTGGTCTTCGTCTACAAAGCTTCTGATCCTGACGCCACGGTGGGCTCGGTGATGACCTCTGTCCTGCCGTCCCGGCGACCCTGGTCTTATTGCATGGAAATGGAAACCTTTGGCTGATTCCTGGGAACTCCATTCCTTGGTCGTCATGGCTTGCGTCATCCGAAACCTCACGATGTAGGGGCTTGCATAGAGATCTCCGCCCCTCGGGAGCTAGCCTAGTGAGACTGCTCCTTCCGGGGGTGTTGATGTCGTCCGCCTCACGGGGCTTGGCCCCTCGCGAGGGTCTTGAGTGTCGATGCTGAAGATGGGCCTCACCAGGCCGGTGAAGGAGCCATGTCATGGGTCACATGAATGAAATATGCCCTAGAGGCAATAATAAAGTTGTTATTTATATTTCCTTATATCATGATAAATTTCTTTTATTCATGCTAGAATTGTATTAACCGGAAACTTGATACATGTGTGGATACATAGACAAAACTCAGTGTCCCTAGTAAGCTTCTACTAGACTAGCTCGTTAATCAAAGATGGTTGAGTTTCCTAACCATAGATATGTGTTGTCATTTTATTAACGAGATCACATCATTAGGAGAATGATGTGATGGGCATGACCCATCCGTTAGCTTAGCGTATTGATCGACCAGTTTTACCGCTACTGCTTTCTTCATGTCAAATACATATTCCTCATACTATGAGATTATGAAACTCCCGGATACCGGAGGAATGCCTTGTGTGCTACCAAACGTCACAACATAACTGGGTGACTATAAAGATGCTATACAGGTATTTCCGAAGGTGTTTGTTGAGTTGGCATAGATCGAGAATAGGATTTGTCACTCCGAGTATTGGAGAGGTATCTCTGGGCCCTCTTGGTAGTACATATCATAATAAGCCTTGCAAGCAAATGACTAATGAGTTAGTCACGGGATGATATATTACGGAACGAGTAAAGAGACTTGCTGGTAACGAGATTGAACTAGGTATGAAGATACCGACGATCGAATCTCAGGCAAGTAACATATCGATGACAAAAGGAATAACATATGTTGTCATTACGGTTTGACCGATAAAGATCTTCGTAGAATATGTGGGAGACAATACGAGCATCTAAGTTCCGCTATTGCTTATTGACCGGAGAAGTGTCTCGGTCATGTCTACATAGTTCTCGAACCCATAGGGTCCGCACGATTAACGTTTGATGACGATTTGCATTAAGAGTTATGTGTTTTTGGTGACCGAAGATTGTTCGGAGTCCCGAATGAGATCACGGACATGATGAGGAGTCTCAAAATAGTTGAGAGGTAAATATCGACATATTGGATGATGGTATTCGGACACAGGAAGTGTTTCAGATCGTTTCCGGTATTTTTTGGAGTACTGGGAGGTTATTGGAACCCCCCGGGGAAGTATTGGGCCTACATGGGCCATAGGGGAAAGAGAGGGGGGCCCAAAAGTGGTGGCGCCCCCCATGGGCTGTCCGAATTGGACAAGGGGAAGGGGGCGCGACCCCCTTTCCTTCCCCTCTCCCTCTCCTTCCCTCTTTTCCCCTCCCAAAGAAAGGAAAGGGGGTGGGGGCGAATCCTACTAGGAGTGGAGTCCTAGTAGGACTCCCCCCATGGTGCGTACCCTAGGCCGGCCGCCTCCTCCCCTCCTCCTTTATATACAGGGGCAGGGGCACCCCAAAGCTCATCGGTTATTCTCTTAGCCGTGTGCGGTGCCCCCCTCCACAGTTTACTCCTTCGGTCATAGTGTCATAATGCTTAGGTGAAGCCCTACGAGGATCACATCACCATCACAGTCACCACACCGCCGTGCTGACTAAACTCTCCCTCGACCCTCTGCTGGATCAATAGTTTTAGGGACGTCATCGAGCTGAACGTGTGTAGAACTCGAAGGTGCCGTACTTTCAGTGCTTGATCGGTTGAATCGCGAAGATGTTCGACTACATCAACCGCGTTAATCTAACGCTTCCGCTTTTGGTCTATGAGGGTATGTGGACACACTTTTCCATTTCGTTGCTATGCTTCTCCTAGATAGATCTTGCGTGAGCGTAGGATTTTTTTTTGAAATTGCATGCTATGTTCCCCAACAGTGGCATCATGAGCCAGGTCTATGCGTAGATAATATGCACGGGTAGTACACAAATTAGTTGTGGGCGGTGATGTTCATACTACTTACCACCAACATCTTATTTCGATTCGGCGATATTGTAAGATGAAGCGGCTCGGACCAACATTACATGACCGCGTTCATGAGACCGGTTCCACCGTTACGTGCAACTTGTTTGCATACAGGTGGCTGGCAGGTGTCTGTCTCTCTTGCTTTAGTTGAACCAGATTTGACTGCGGCCAGTCCTTGTTGAAGGTTAAAACAACAAACTTGATAAATCACCGTCGTGGTTTTTGTGCCATAGGTAAGAACGGTTCTTGCTAGAAGCCCGTAGCAGCCACGTAAAACCTGCAACAACAAAGTAGAGGACGTCTAACTTGTTTTTGTAGGGCATGTTGTGATGTGATATTGTCAAGACGTGATGAGTTATACGTTATTGTATGAGATGATCATGTTTTTTAAATTATCGGCAACCGGCAGGAGCCTTATGGTTGTCTCTTTATTGTATGAATTGCGAACGCCATGTAATTGATTTACTTTATCACTATGAGTTAGCGATAGTAGTAGAAGCAATAGTTGGCGAGACGACCACGACGCTTCGATGAAGATTATGGTGTCAAGCCGGTGATGATGAAGATCATGACGATGCTTTGGAGATGGATATCAAAAGCACAAGATGATGATGGCCATATCATGTCACATATTATGTTTGCCTGTGATGTTTATCTTTTTATGCATCTTATTTTGCTTAGTACGACGATAGCATTATAAGATGACCCCTTACTAAAATTTCAAGGTATAAGTGTTCTCCCTAAGTATGCACTATTGCAACAGTTCGTCGTGCCGAGACACCACGTGATGACCGGGTGTGATAAGCTCTACGTTCACATACAACGGGTGTAAGACAATTTTGCACGTGCAAAATACTCGGGTTAAACTTGACGAGCCTAGCATGTACAAACATGGCCTCGGAACACTCGAGACCAAAAGGTCGAGCGTGAATCATATAGTAGATATGATCAACATAAGATGTTCACCATTCAAAACTACTCCATCTCACGTGATGATCAAACATGGTTTAGTTGATTTGGACCACATGATCATTTAGATGAATTAAGGGATGTCTATCTAAGTGGGAGTTCTTTAGTAATATGATTAATTGAACTTAATTTATCATGAACTTAGTCCTGATAGTTTTTTGCGTATCTATGTTGTAGATCAATGGCCCGTGCTACCGTTCCCTTGAATTTTAATGCGTTCCTAGAGAAAGCTAAGTTGAAAGATGATGGTAGCAACTACACAGACTGTGTCTGTAACTTGAGAATAATCCTCATTGCTGCACAGAAAAATTATGTTCTTGATGCACCCCTAGGTGACAAGCTCCCTCCCGCTAACGTGGACGCTTTGAACGTCTGGCAGATGCGGTCTGTTGACTACTCTATAGTTTAGTGTGCCATGCTTTACGGCTTAGAATCGGGACTTCAAAGACATTTTGAACGTCATGGGGCATATGAGATGTTCGAGTTGAAATTAATATTTCAAGAAAATGCCCGAGTTGAGAGATATGAAATCTCCAACAAGTTCTATAGCTGCAAGATGGAGGAGAACAGTTCTATTAGTGAACACATACTCAGAATGTCTGGGTACCATAACCACTTGACTCAGCTGGGAGTTAACATTGCAGATGATAGTGTTATTAACAGAGTTCTCCAATCATTGCCACCAAGCTACAAAGGCTTCGTGATGAACTATAATATGCATGGGATGGATAAGACAATTCCCGAGCTCTTCGCTATGCTCAAAGTTGCGGAGGTTGAAATAAAAAAGGAGCATTAAGTGTTGATGGTTAACAAGACCACTAGTTTCAAGAAAAAGGGCAAGGGAATGAAAGGGAACTTCAAGAACAATAGCAAGCAAGTTGCTACTCCCAGGAAGAAATCCAAGTCTGAAGCCAAGCCTGAAACTGAGTGTTTCTACTACAAAGGGACTGGTCACTGGAAGCGAAACTGCCCCAAGTATTTGGCGGATAAGAACGATGGTAAAGTGAACAAAGATATATTTGATATACATGTTATTGATGTGTACCTTAATAATGCTCGTAGTAGCTCCTGCATGTTTGATACTGGTTTAGTTTCTCATATTTGTAACTCGAAACAGGGGCTACGGATTAGACGAAGATTGGCTAAGGACGAGATGACGATGCGCGTGGGAAATGGTTCCAAAGTCGATGTGATCGCCGTCGGCACGCTACCTCTACATGTACCTTCGGGATTAGTTTTAGACCTAGATAATTGTTATTTGGTGCTAGCGTTGAGCATGAACATTATATCTGGATCTTGTTTCTTGCGAGACGGTTATTCATTTAAATCAGAGAATAATGGTTGTTCTATTTATATGAGTAATATCTTTTCTGGTCATGCACCCTTGATGAGTGGTGTATTTTTGTTAAATCTCGATCATAGTAATACACATATTCATAATATTGATGCCAAAAGATGCAAAGTTGATAATGATAGTGCAACATATTTGTCGCACTGTCGTTTAGGTCATATTGGTGTAAAGCACATGAAGAAACTCCATGCGCATGGACTTTTGGAATCACTTGATTATGAATCATTTGATACTTGTGAACCATGCCTCATGGGAAAGATGACTAAAACTTCATTCTTTGGAACAATGGAGCGAGCAACTGACTAATTGGAAATAATACATACTGATGTATGCGGTCCGATGAGTGTTGAGGCACACGGCGGGTATCGTTATATTCTGATCTTTACAGATGACTTGAGCAGATATGGGTATATCTACTTAATGAAACATAAGTCTGAAACATTGAAAAGTTCAAAGAATTTCAGAGTGAAGTAGAGAATCATCGTAACAATAAAATAAAGTTTCTACGATCTGATCGCAAAGGCGAATATTTGAGTTATGAGTTTGGTCTTCATTTAAAACAATGTGGAATAGTTTCGCAACTCATGCCACCGGGAACACCACAGCGTAATGGTGTGTTCGAACGTCATAACCGTACTTTATTAGATATGGTGCGATCTATGATGTCTTTTACCGATTTACCACTATCATTATGGGGTTATGCATTAGAGACAGTTGCATCACATTAAATATGGCACCATCTAAATCCGTTGAGACGACACCGTATGAACTATGGTTTGGCAAGAAACCTACATTGTCGTTTCTTAAAGTTTGGGGTTGTGATGCTTATGTGAAAAAGCTTCAGCCTAATAAGCTCGAACCCAAATCGGAGAAGTGCGTCTTCATAGGATACCCAAAAGAAACTGTTGGGTACACCTTCTATCACAGATCCGAAGGCAAGATTTTTGTTGCTAAGAATGGATCCTTTCTAGAGAAGGAGTTTCTCTCGAAAGAAGTGAGTGGAAGAAATGTAGAACTTGATGAGGTAATTGTACCTTCTCTCGAATTGGAAAATGACTCATCATAGAAAATTGTTCATGTGATGCCTACACCAATTAGTGAGGAAGCTAATGATGATGATCATGAAACTTCAGATCAAGTTACTACCGAACCTCGTAGGTCAAGCAGAGTACGTTCCGCACCAGAGTGGTACGGTAATCCTATTTTGGAAGTCATGTTACTAGACCATGACAAACCTACGAACTATGAGGAAGCGATGATGAGCTCATATTCCGCGAAATGGCTTGAGGCCACGAAATCTGAGATGGGATCCATATATGAAAACAAAGTATGGACTTTGGTTGACTTGCCCGATGATCAGCAAGCCATAGAAAATAAATGAATCTTCAAGAAGAAGACTGACACCGATGGTAATGTTACTGTCTACAAAGCTCAACTTGTTGCGAAAGGTTTTCGACAAGTTCAAGGAGTTGACTACGATGAGACCTTCTCACCCGTAGCGATGCTTAAGTCTGTCCGAATCATGTTAGCAATTGCCGCATTATATGATTATGAAATCTGGCAAATGGATGTCAAAACTGCATTCCTTAATGGATTTCTCAAAGAAGAGTTGTATATGATGCAACCAGAAGGTTTTGTTGATCCTAAAGGTGCTAACAAAGTGTGCAAGCTCCATCGATCCATATATGGACTGGTGCAAGCATCTCGGAGTTGGAATATACGCTTTGATGAGGTGATCAAAGCATATGGTTTTATACAGACTTTTGGAGAAGCCTGTATTTACAAGAAAGTGAGTGGGATCTCTGTAGCATTTCTGATATTATATGTGGATGGCATATTGTTGATGGGATTGATCACTACAAGCGGTGCGCCATTAGTATATACTAATGGCGCACCACCTTCTGATACGCCATTAGAGTTGAAACTACTAATGGCGCACCTGGCCCAGGGTGCGCCATTAGTATCAATTTTTTTTTGAACTAGTGCACCTGTCCAAACATACTAATGGCGCACCTTTCGGAAAGTGCGCCACTAATGTTGTTTTTTTATTATATTTTTTATTCCTTTTTTTGCAAAACTACTAATGGCGCACTATTCCACCGTGCGCCATTACTAGTTTAAATTAGTAATGGCGCACTGTGGAACAGTGCGCCATTAGTATGTTTTTTTTGCAAAACTACTAATGGCGCACCACCAGAAGGTGCGTCATTAGTAACCTTGATTACTAATGGCGCATTTAGAGTTGGTGCGCCATTAGTAAGTGGGCAGCAACAAGATATTTTGGACAGCCTCTCCTACCCACACTCACTTTCTCCCCACTTCATTCTCTCCACCTCTTCCTTGTCTCGGGTGCCTCCTCTTTTTCACCTCATTTCCACCATAGATTCATTCAAATTAAGTGGTTAAATTACCTTGTTTTGATAGGTAAGTAAGGGGGGAAGCTATATTTATGTTGTTCTCCCTACAACAATGTGCACATGCACTTTTTATGGCCTAGCTAGATCTATGTATATTCGTGGTGTTGCATATGTTTGTGGTGTTGCATATGTGTTTGTGTTTGGAGGTGTACCGGTATTTGAAATGCGATAGTTGCCAATATTTTGCCAGAATGTTGATTCATTTCCATTTTGGCGAGAATTTTGGCATTAAGCATTCTTTTTGGTCCTATTTTTAGGGAAAGTCATGCCAAATTTTTTCTTGGTTCTAAAATATCGTTTTGCTCTACCCCACAG
Organism: Secale cereale; assembly: GCA_902687465.1. NCBI lineage: Eukaryota > Viridiplantae > Streptophyta > Magnoliopsida > Poales > Poaceae > Secale > Secale cereale. The sequence goes on along the minus strand of LR738715.1, from coordinate 156,757,512 downwards.
GCGACCACGGTCCGCACGATGACCGAAGGCATCGTGAATAGGTTTTTGAGGTCCGTGAAGGCCGAGATGCTTCAAAAGAACGAGACGAAGATAAGATGTCCGTGTCGAAGATGCAAGCTGAAGAGTCTTATTGCGGACCCGGATTTCGGGCAGGTGTGGGACCACCTGCTCTTGCGTGGTTCCATGGATGGCTATCGGTGGCAAGGTGATGAAGATGACTACGAAGTCGTCCATGGGGGCCGGGCAAGAAATGAGGAAGGGCAGCAAGACAACCACCGCGTCTCGGGCGGGCGAGAAGACGAAGAATCCCCAGGAGATGATCATGACGGTGATGATGTACACAGTCATCATGTAGAAGATGCAGGACATGATGATGAGGTAGATGCCGGAGCAAACGACGGGCATGATCATGAAGATGATGATGCCGGCGGAGCAGACGACGCTGGACCATCGATGGGCTGGGTGGATGACCCTCATATTCAAGAGCTGCTTCTCAAGCAGACGGATAACGCAAGAGCTGCCGCCCGAGAGAAAGCCAAGATGGATCAACTTGAGTTAGACGCGGTTACTCCATTGTATGAAGGATGCAGGCCCGAGGATACCCGCCTGAAAGTAACGCTCATGGCTCTGGAGATGAAGGTAAAACACAAAATGACCGAAACATGCTTCGACGAGAACATGTCATTCTGGCACGAACGTCTTCCCAAGGGGAACAAGTGCGTAACCAGTTTGGAGGAGGCGAAGAAAATTGTGTGTCCTCTGGATTTACCGCACGTGAAATACCATGTGTGCATGAACAATTGCATCATTTATCGGGACAAGCACGCGGAGTCTACCATATGTCCGGTGTGCGGCGTCACTCGATACAAGAAGAGGAAGAAAGCTCCTCGAAAAGTGGTGTGGTACTTTCCGATCACTCCTCGTCTGCAGCGGTATTTCGCGGACCCTAAGGTAGCAAAGCTCCTGCGTTGGCACGCGGATAGGGAGGAGAAGAAGCGAGAAGACGACGCAAATGATCCGGAGATAGATAAAAAAGACAAGATGCTGAGTCACCCTAAGGATGCGAGCCAGTGGCAAGTGTTGAACTTCGAAGACCTAGAATTTGGGAACGATCCAAGGAACATCGTGCTGGGGGCGAGCACCGATGGAGTTAATCCGTTTGGCAGCCAGAGAAGCACACATAGCACCTGGCCTGTGTTTGTGTGGATGTACAACCTTCCCCCCTGGTTGTGCATGAAGAGGAAGTACATTCACATGAGTATGCTAATTGAAGGACCGAAACAACCAGGGAACGACATCAATCTGTATCTGGGGCTGCTGAAAGAGGAGCTTGGCACGCTGTGGAAAACGCCAGCCAATACGTGGGACGTCGCAGAGAAAGAATATTTCCCTATGAGAGCCGCGCTGCTCACGACGGTGCATAACTATCTCGGTTACGGATATGTCGCGGGGCAGGTGGTCCACGGATTTTCTGGATGCGTAAGGTGCATGGATGACACAACGTATCGCCAGCTAGATAGAGATCCCGGGTCTTCGAAAACCGTGTTCATGGGACATCGAAGGTGGCTTCACGACGATGACCTGTGGAGAAAACGCAAGGATCTGTTCGATGGTGAAACCAAACCCCCAGGACGCCCGTGTACGAGGAGCGGCGAGGAAATAGACGAGCTGTTGAAAAATTGGAAAGATTGCCCACTGCCGGGAAAGAAGCAAAAGGCGCCAGAGCCGGGAAAGAAGCGAAAGGCGCCTGAGCCGCTGCTGAAGGTATGGAAAACGAGGTCTGTTTTCTGGGACTTGCTGTACTGGAAGATCCACCGTGTGCCTCACAGCCTTGATGTAATGCATATCACGAAGAACGTGTGCGAGAGTCTGCTTGGTACCCTGCTCAACATGCCAGAGAGGACCAAAGATGGGCCGAAAGCAAGGGCAGACTTGAAATCAATGGGCATCAGGCAGGAGCTTCACGCTATATATGATGATCATGATGATGATGATGATGAGGCGAAGCAGGACACGGAAAGTCGTCGCAAAGGCAAAAAGGCCAAGAAGACCGGAAATGACTACCCTCCCGCGTGCTTCACTCTAAGTCAAAAGGAGATCGAGCAGTTTTTCACCTGCCTCGTAGGAGTAAAACTTCCTTACGGTTACGCGGGGAAGATTAGCAGATACCTAGACCTAGCGAAGCTGAAGTTCAGCGGGATGAAGTCTCATGACTGTCACGTGCTGATGACGCAGATACTTCCAGTTGCAATCCGTGGGATCATGGACGCGCACGTCCGTGAAATCCTATTTGGCCTATGCAACTTTTTCGACGTCATCTCTCGGAAGTCTGTTGGCGTGAGGCAACTCAAAATGCTACAGGAAGAGATCGTGGTGATACTATGCGAGCTTGAGATGTACTTCCCGCCCGCATTCTTCGACGTTATGGTGCATCTGCTGGTCCATATTGAAAGAACATGCGGTGCCCCCATGTTTGGTTTTGGTAATTGATGACAATCTCTATCGACTAATGGTTGCCTTGAGTTATATTTGAAGGGTTTGCCCATTGGCTTTTCTTGGAGTTCATTTGTTGGTTTCAAGGAGAGTTTGTGATGACCAAGGTGCTATTAAGGAATTATCCAAAGATTGGTCTTGTGGGTGTTGAGCTTATTGCAAGCATGTCTTGAAGAAGAAGAGTTTGTGAGCATTCATGTTTACCTTCAAGACATCATCCAAATGAAGAGAGTTGGAAAGATTCAAGGTTGATCAAAACTAAGTCAAAGAATGAATCAAGTTGATCAACACACAAAGTGTAGAAGATGTACCGAGAGGGATCAAGCAATCCCATGGTATGGTAAGCATTGTCAATCACGCTTTGTGTACTAACCCATGTTCTTCGTGAGAGTTCTTTGTGGGGTTAGGTTGCGGTGTGCAAGTTCAAGTGGAGCATCACGAAGAAATCAAGTGCTTGAAGCTTGCCATCCATTGTCGTGATAATGGACTTGTGAAGATATGCCGAAGAGTGGCTCACCCATAGAGGAGTATGGGGGAGCAATCTACTAGTCTTCACCGAGACAACGCAATCAAGAAAGATGGTCCAACTTGAGGAAGTCAAGATCGTCTACATCTAGCTCAAGTGGACTTTGTGCAAAGCAAAGGTTTGCCCTTGATAGGTTTTCTATTTTACTGGTCTCGTGGTGGTAGTTGGGAGACTGGGTTATAGGATCGTTTGCCGTACTATCAAGGGGGGCTCTCAAGTTGGTAGCTTGATCGTATCGTTAGTAGAGAGCTCAAACCATTGCATCCTTGCATCATGTTTCTTGGTTCTTGTTTGGTTCTCTTTGTGAGTCTTAGAGCTTATGGTCATCTTGATGACAAGCTTGAGTTCATCTATTGTGACTAACCTCTTAGGACCCAACTTGGTTGGGGACCAACTAGCTCAAACTTGATCAATAGGTGTTTTGGAGGGCATTGGAGACTTGGCTACATTATGAAGAATTAAGGGGTCTTCATCATTCATATTGTCTCAAGCCAAGTCATTCAGATTATCAAGTTTCTATCTTATATCCAATGTTCCTCCTTGCGGTAACTCGTGCTTAAATTGTTTACATTGAAAGTTACTTGCCCCTTTGCATGTTTTGGTTTTGTTCCTTGCATGTGTTTGTATATGCCGTGCGTCCAATTTGCATATCTTGAGAAATCAAGTATGTGTATATTGGTTTGCACATCATGTATGTGTGTGTCATGCGTTGAGCCTTTGTGCTTCTTGCTTTTATCTTAGTTGGCTCTTGTGAGAGATTAATGGAACATCCCATGTTGGGAGAGTGATGTGCTTTGTGCACCTCACAATCCTATAAATGTGTGTACATGAGGAATACCATCTAGTATTGATATTACAAGATTATCTAGTCTCTATGTGGTATGTCTTCTCATGAGAAAGTCAAATTCTAAATGTTCCATTAATTATCTCTTGTTGGTTCTGTTTTGCATCTTGGTAAGTTTTTCATTGGTATCACATTATGGGGGAGTAATATTCTATGTGCATATTACAAGCCTAGAAAATGTGTAAATTTGAGATATTGTCACCTAGAGTTGATAGTATAAATTATGTTGTTCCTAGGTGGCATGTTAGCTCTACAAGTTGCATTTTGCTTGTGTTTGGTGTGAAGATGATGTTGGATATCATTGCTATCTATCACCGGGAATTATTTCCAAAATACCTCTTGTCTTTGACAATTGGTAATCATTTATGTGGTGGAAATTATTGTTCATCTTTACATTGTCTTTTGGTATTATTTTGTCTTATCTCTTGCCAAGTTTGTGTCAACTCCCATTGCCTTCCGTGCCACTTGTGGATCTTGTTATTTTATTGATTTTCTCAAGTATTTTCTAGATATAGTGAAAGTGGTGATCCTACCTTGTGCATTTTTTATTCAAATGCAAATTCTCTTTAATGCACAATTCTTGGGGGAGCTATCCTATCTTCTATAGAACACTCATCTTGTGATCCATATCAAGTGTGTGTTGATGGAAGGCAATCCGTTTCATTTTGGTACTTTGTGCCATCATGAAACTTTGTAGATGGGTTGGTTTGTTTGGAACCATCCTCTCTTTTGGGAGTGTGATATCTTTCCTTTTGCGTGTATCAATGCATATCTCATTCCTTGATGTATGTTCTAAATAGATATCTTCCAAGTGATGATTTCTCCATTCGGTATCCTATTTTCACTTGGTATTTCTTTTTCATTTCATTTCGTTTGTTGAAAGTCTTGAGCATGCATATTTACTACATATATTTTCTTTGGCATGCTTTCTTCCTTTAACCCAATATATAGGGGAAACTCCACCTAGTCTCAATTTGGATGAGATGTGCATGAAATTCATTTTCATATTTAAATGCACTTAAGTTTGTGGAGTTTGTCCTATGTATTGGTGTTTCTAACTCTTTGGTCCCAATGAGTTTGGGTACCATTTTGTTTGTGTTGTTCTAGGAACAATTGGAGATGCATTGGATGCTCGGCTCATTCAAAAGGAAGGTGGTGTCACCATGTGCTTATTGGAGTCAAATTAGGATGATCAATGAACTACTATCTACCTTCATTCGGTATCTACTACATCCTTCCAATGGTATCTCGGTAACAAGTATCATCATCTACTTCATGCACACATTTCTTGCACCAACCTTGCGTAGGTTGCATCATGGCATGTTAGTCATTCCTTCTTGTGATATTTGTTTCCTTTCTCAAAGCATCCCAACAATGATGCCTTGTTGCTAGTTGTGATGTCTTTGATGTTCGCTTGGTTGGAATTCATGTATATACAATAAGACCTTATCTAGCCATGTGCTTGCGTTTAAGCAAAATATCTTATTGGTATAATTATGACTTCCTTGTGGATATCTTTTTACTTCCTTTTTGTAACTATTTCGAGTGTACATTATTCTTTGTGGATTGATATCATCATGATTTTCATCTGCCTAGAATCTTATACACTTGAGAGAAATTACATATCTAGAAGATATCCTTTCTTTCACGACCACCTTGTCTTTCTTGTATCATTTCTTTGGTGGCTCCGTGAAAGCCTTTGCCTTGAGTGCGGATCTTATCTTGTTGCATCTAGATGCACTCTTGTGTGGTGAGGATATTTTTGTCTCTTGCTTGTCTTGACAAGGCTTTTGCCAATTAATTGGTATCCCTCGTCTTGATAACGCTCTCTATTTATATCTTCACCACGGGTTGTCACAAGCATAGGTTCTTTATATGCTTATTAGTGAGCTTGTGAACCCATTTGCTTGTTGTGTGTGGGAATGATAGGCCTTGCACCGAGTACCTCTTTCATTCAAGACTATATTGATGCTTAATGTTCATCCATACATTAGTCTTCTCAAGTACTTTGCCATGACTCACACACATCATTTTGGTTGAGCATACTCTTAAGTTGTCTCTTTTATATGTTGCTCAACCATTTGTTTGTTGCAAGTGCTAGGCTTTGTTACCTTCATGCTCACTTGCACTTGGTGTGAGTTCTATTGATCTTGGGGGAGCGACGATCCTATGTTGTGCTCGTTGTATCCAAATACAAAATTAAATTGTGCACAAATCATGAGGAGCTTCTCTAGTTTCTCTAGAACACTCCTTAATCATATCTTAATATCTTTTATTCATGTGGCATGTAGGATCATTGGTCTAGTTGGTTCAATTGGTATCTTTTGATAGCTTGCTTCAATTGGTATCCTTTGATTGCTTGATTGCGTGTCTCTCCTTTTGTTATGCCTTTGTGGCATATCTTTCTTTTGCAATCTTTGAGCCTCAATATAATTTGTGTTCCTCCAAGTATTTACCGTTGGATATGTGTATTGCATTCCACTATCTAGTTGAGAAATACACAATTTATGGAGGAGCATAATTTATATTGGCCTTCTAAGCTTTTCACCCATTTTGGCAATCAATGCCAATGGGGGAGAAGTTTCAGAGAGTTTGGTGGAGAAGTTTAGAGAGTCATCTAGTCATCTCCTCTTGCTTTGGTTTTGTTCCTAAGCTTTTGCATCTCATGCACATACATTATTGTTGCATGGTATGGTGATGCATAATTCCTTATATAAACTCTCTTGAAAGTGATTGTCATCAATTACCAAAATGGGGGATATTGAAAGAACATGCGGTGCCCCCATGTTTGGTTTTGGTAATTGATGACAATCACTATCGACTAATGGTTGCCTTGAGTTATATTTCAAGGGTTTGCCCATTGGCTTTTCTTGGAGTTCATTTGTTGGTTTCAAGGAGAGTTTGTGATGACCAAGGTGCTATTAAGGAATTATCCAAAGATTGGTCTTGTGGGTGTTGAGCTTATTGCAAGCATGTCTTGAAGAAGAAGAGTTTGTGAGCATTCATGTTTACCTTCAAGACATCATCCAAATGAAGAGAGTTGAAAAGATTCAAGGTTGATCAAAACTAAGTCAAAGAATGAATCAAGTTGATCAACACACAAAGTGTAGAAGATGTACCGAGAGGGATCAAGCAATCCCATGGTATGGTAAGCATTGTCAATCACGCTTTGTGTACTAACCCATGTTCTTCGTGAGAGTTCTTTGTGGGGTTAGGTTGTGGTGTGCAAGTTCAAGTGGAGCATCACGAAAAAATCAAGTGCTTGAAGCTTGCCTTCCATTGTCGTGATAATGGACTTGTGAAGATATGCCGAAGAGTGGCTCACCCATAGAGGAGTATGGGGGAGCAATCTACTAGTCTTCACCGAGACAACGCAATCAAGAAAGATGGTCCAACTTGAGGAAGTCAAGATCGTCTACATCTAGCTCAAGTGGACTTTGTGCAAAGCAAAGGTTTGCCCTTGATAGGTTTTCTATTTTACCGGTCTCGTGGTGGTAGTTGGGAGACTGGGTTATAGGATCGTTTGCCGTACTATCAAGGGGGGCTCTCAAGTTGGTAGCTTGATCGTATCGTTAGTAGAGAGCTCAAACAGTTGCATCCTTGCATCATGTTTCTTGGTTCTTGTTTGGTTCTCTTTGTGATTCTTAGAGCTTATGGTCATCTTGATGAAAAGCTTGAGTTCATCGAAAACGGAGTTCACATGCGTCTTCTATGATGTTTTCGGTGTTGGATATTTTACCGGTCTTATCCGAGGAAGGGTTCTCATCATTTTCTTTTTGGACTTTTCTAATTTCCTTCTTATTGATATTTCTATCAAAATTGTGTTAGCCCTTGTCGCTAGCTTTCCAACAAACTTGGTTTCATCGAATTTGGAGTCCGTATGCAAAAGTTGTGGTCGTTTTGGTGTTCTGAAAAGGCTGCAGCGGTACTACCGCGGGTAGGAGCGGAAGTATTTTTTTACTACAGCTTTTGGGAGCGGTACTACTGCTTTCGGGAGCGGTACTACCGCTTGGAGCAGTACTACCGCGGATACTTCCGTGGCTACTTCAGCTCGGGACCAAAAACTCGTCACAAGTCCAACGGTGGTAGGCACGGATGTAATTTTTTAGTACCGCTCGCAAGCAGTAGTACCGCTACCATTAGCAGTACTACCGCTAACATTAGCAGTACTACCGCTACCCCTAGCGGTAGTACCGTGAGGTCAAGCGGTACTACCGCTCCGACGGTTTTTTGGCCTTTTTGCCTCCTGGCTGTTGTTTTCCAAAGGGGCACTACCGCCCTAGCGGTAGTACCGCTCCTGGAGCGGTAGTACCGCTCTGTGCGGGCTGTGAGCATAACGGTTGGATTTTTCCCCACCTATAAAAGGGGGTCTTCTTCCCCAATGAACCTTATCCTTTGAGCTCATGTTCTTCCCCCATTGTTGACCTTCTTCGAGCTTGCTATCTCTCAATCCCTCCATGGATTCTTGCTAGTTTTTGGGGGAAAAGAGAGAGAAGATCTAGATCCACATTTCCACCAATCACTTTCGCCTCTAGGTGAGGGGAACCCCTTGGATCTTGATCTTGGAGTTCTTGGTGTTCTCCTTCTTGTTCTTCCTCTCATTTCCCTCCCTAGCATTAGTTGCTTTGGTGGGATTTGGGAGAGAAGGACTTGGGCACTCCGTGTGCCCTTGCCTTTGCATTTGGTGCATCGATTTGAGTTCTCCACGGTGATACGTGGAAATTTACTAGTTGAGAAGCTTATTACTCTTGGGTGCTTGGTACCCTTGAGCTTGTTCCTCTTGGGTGCTTGGGTGCCCTAGACGGTTGTGGTCACCTCGAAGCCATATTCCATTGTGGTGAAGCTTCGTGGTGTCGTTGGGGAGATAGCCCCAACCTTGTGGTGTTCGGAGCTCAATCATTGTGGTGCAAAGCTCCGGGCAAGCATCGGGGTCTCCAATTAGGTTGTGGAGATCGCCCCGAGCATTTTGTACGTGTTCGGTGACCGCCCCCAAGGGTCGCCATTTGTACGGGTTCGGTGACCGCCCTCAAGGGTCTCTTAGTGGAATCACGACATCTTGCATTGTGCGAGGGCATGAGGAGATTACGGTGGCCCTAGTGGCTTCTTGGGGAGCATTGTGCCTCCACACCGCTCCAAACGGAGATTAGCATCTGCAAGGGTGTGAACTTCGGGATACATCGTCGTCTCCGTGTTCCTCGGTTATCTCTTACCCGAGCCCTTTACTTATGCACTATACTTTGTGATAGCCATATTGTTTCTTGTCATATATCTTGCTATCACCTAGTTGTTTATCTTGCTTAGCATAAGTTGTTGGTGCACATAGGTGAGCCTAGTTGTTGTAGGTTTTGTGCTTGACAAATTAACCGCTAGGTTTATTCCGCATTTGTTCAAGCCGAAACCGTAATTATTTTAAAGCGCCTATTCACCCCCCTCTAGGCGACATCCACGATCTTTCAATTGGTATCAGAGCCTCGTCTCTCTTTATAGGGCTTAACCGCCTAGAGAGTAAGGATGTCGACTAGGGGCTTAGGATTCTCTAACCCTCTTAGTTTCGATGGCACAAATTTTGATGTTTGGGTAATTCGCATGCTTAATCTCTTTAGGGCCATGGACCCAAATTTAGAGCGAATTGTAGATATGGGTTTTTCTCCTCCAAAGGATCCCCAAAGATTATCTTTAGAGGATGAGAAAAACTCTTATCTCAATGCTCAAGCTTCTAATGTGCTTTTCGATGCTTTGAGCAATATAGTTATATTTCAACTCATGCCATTCCGGGATGCTCATGAGTTGTGGACAAAGCTTCAAGATAAATATGGTGTGTCCAAGAATTGTGGGAATGATTGTTCTCCATCCACCTCAGGCCATGTTGTCTTCTCAACTTCCTCTACTTCACCTACATGTGATTTGCCACAAGGTAATGATATGGTGAGTAGTGTTGGTCATTGCAATGATGATAGTATGCTTATTGTGGATGATCCTTCATCACTATCTTATTGCAATGCATCTTCTTTGGACTTTAACACTTCGAGCACCCAACATGTTTCACATGCTTGTGTTGATAGTCCTTGCATATCATGTAGAAATTGTTTGACTAAAACTCATGATGATATGCTTGCTATGTCTTGTTGCCACGATAAAAATGCATCTATTTCCTCGAATTGTTGTGCTAACAATGTAGAAGAAACCCAACACCCCATGGAACAAGATGTAGTCTTGAATGATGCTTCAAGGGATCCTACATCATCATCTATTGCGTTTTGCCTTATGGCTAAGGCTTCAAAGGTATCTCCCACTTTGAACCCCAATATATCTTGTGATGATAGTGATGATGACAATGATGATGATGTAGAAAATGATGAAGAGAATGATAACGTTGCCTCCTTAAAAATTAAGGGGGAAATGATTTTTAAAGCTCTTCTTAAGAATAAATTAGCTCGTTCCAACTTTATGGAAATCATGTCTATTGCCATTGAGGGCAAGAAATATATTGATGAGTTGGAATCTCATCTAGAGGAGCATGAGGTCACCATTGAGAAAATGGAAGGTCATGAGCGTGATTACGCTAATGAGATCGCCGACCTCTCGCAAGCTCTTGAACTTGAACAAACCACCAAGGAATCTCTTGAGGAGACTTTTGCTCTAGAACTATCTAGAATAAAGGAATCCCGTGATAGAGCTCTTGAGGTGGCTAATGATTTTAAAACTAAAAATGAGAAGCTTGAAGTTGCACATGCTAAACTCCTTGAGGATTTTGATCACCTCAAAAATGGCTCAAGGGTCATTAAGAGTGAGCTCATCAAACTCACCGAGTCTCATGCTCAACTTAAAGCTTCATATTCTAAAGAGCTTGCCAAGTTGCCTTCTCCTCTTGCTATTATTGATGATGCTTGTGCTACTAACTCTATTTCTAGTGAAGCATCCATTTTGAAGGAGAATGTTGAGCTAAGGGCTCAACTTGAGTTACTATCTAGCAATTATGGGAGATTGGAAGAAAGTCATGTAAAGCTCACAAGCTGTCATGATGATATTCTAGTATCCCATAATGTGCTAAAGATAGCTCATGAGGCTATGATCATCAAGGTAACATCTAGTGAGTCTCATGTGGTCGCTAGCACTACTTCTAGTCAAAATGCTATATTGCCATGTGCTAGTCCTCGTAATTCATCTATGCATAACATTGGTACATCTTGTGATGAATTGCTTTCCTTGCCTTGTTGCTCTAACAATGAAGCCTATACTTCCTCTAGTACTTGTGCTGATACTAACCATGTAGAGGAAATCAAAGAGCTCATGGCCCAAGTCTCTTCCTTGAAGAAAGACTTGGAAAAGTGTCATGAAGGGAAGTCCACACTCAACAATATCTTGAGTGTGCAAAAAT
>LR738715.1:156730007-156745732 GCA_902687465.1 Secale cereale | reverse complement strand
TTCAGCCAAAATTATTTGCTTCAAGTGCAAAATTGAAGGGCATCATGTTAGATCTTGCCCATTGAAGAAGAAGGTCATTAGTGATAAGCAACAAGGGAAGAGGCCACAAGTTCAATCTCGTGCTCAACCGCAAGTTGGAGAAAGGCCGCTTCCCAAGAAGACTCATGGTAATGCTTCTCATTTTGAGAAATCAAATGAGAAGAAAGTGAAGAGTATATGTTGCTACCTATGCCGTGAGAAGGGTCACCTTGCTTCTTCATGCACTAGTGGTAACTTATCCAACCCAATTATTATTGATGATGTCTATTTTCTTGGGAAGGATAATGTTGGCAATGTGTTTGCCAAGTTTTTTGGTACTCAAAGTGGTGTCAAGAAAAGAACCATTTGGGTGGCCAAGCCTATTGTGACTAACCTCTTAGGACCCAACTTGGTTGGGGACCAACAAGCTAAAACTTGATCAATAGGCATTGTTGGAGGGCATTGGAGACTTGGTACATTATGAAGAATTAAGGGGTCTTCATCATTCATATTGTCTCAAGCCAAGTCATTCGGATGATCAAGTTTCTATCTTATATCCAATGTTCCTCCTTGCGGTAACTCGTGCTTAAATTGTTTACATTGAAAGTTACTTGCCCCTTTGCATGTTTTGGTTTTGTTCCTTGCATGTGTTTGTATATGATGTGCGTCCAATTTGTATATCTTGAGAAATCAAGTATGTGTATATTGGTTTGCACATCATGTATGCGTGTGTCGTGCGTTGAGCCTTTGTGCTTCTTGCTTCTATCTTAGTTGGCTCTTGTGAGAGATTAATGGAACATCCCATTTTGGGGGAGTGATGTGCTTTGTGCACCTCACAATCCTATAAATGTGTGTACATGAGGAATACCATCTAGTATTGATATTACAAGATTATCTAGTCTCTATGTGGTATGTCTTCTCATGAGAAAGTCAAATTCTAAATGTTCCATTAATTATCTCTTGTTGGTTCTCTTTTGCTTCTTGGTAAGTTTTTCATTGGTATCACATTATGGGGGAGTAATATTCTATGTGCATATTACAAGCCTAGAAAATGTGTAAATTTGAGATATTGTCACCTAGAGTTGATAGTATAAATTATGTTGTTCCTAGGTGGCATGTTAGCTCTACAAGTTGCATTTTGCTTGTGCTTGGTGTGAAGATGATGTTGGATATCATTGCTATCTATCACCGGGAATTATTTCCAAATACCTCTTGTCTTTGACAATTGGTAATCATTTATGTGGTGGAAATTATTGATCATCTTTACATTGTCTTTTGGTCTTATTTGTCTTATCTCTTGCCAAGTTTGTGTCAACTCCCATTTCCTTCCATGCCACTTCTGGATCTCGTGTTTTATTGTTTTTGTCGAGTGTTTTCTATATATAGTGAAAGTGGTGATCCCACCCTGTGCATTTTGTACTCGAATGCAAAATCTCTCTGAATGCACAATTCGTGGGGGAGCTATCCTATTTTCGATAGAACACTCATCTTGTGATCCATATCAAGTGTGTGTTGATGGAAGGCAAGCCATTTCTTTTTGGTACTTGTGCCATCATGAAACTTTGTAGATGGGTTGGTTTGTTTGGAACCATCCCCTCTTTTGGGAGTCTGATATCTTTCCTTTTGCGTGTATCAATGGATATCTCATTCCTTGATGTATCTTCTAATAGATATCTTCCAAGTGATGATTTCTCCATTTGGTATCCTATTTTCACTTGGTATTTCTTTTTATTTTGTTTCGTTTCTTGAAAGTCTTGAGCATGCATATTTACTTCATGTATTTTCTTTGGCATGCTTTCTTTCTTTAACCCAATATATAAGGGAAACTCCACCTAGTCTCAATTTGGATGAGATGTGCATGAAATTCATTTTCTTATATAAATGCACATATGTTTGTGGAGTTTTTCCTATGTATTGGTGTTTCTAACTCTTTGGTCCCAATGAGTTTGGGTACCATTTTGTTTGTGTTGGTGTTCTAGGAACAATTGGAGATGCATTGGATGCTCGGCTCATTCAAAAGGAAGGTGGTGTCACGATGTGCTTATTGGAGTCAAATTAGGATGATCAATGAACTACTATCTACCTTCATTTGGTATCTACTACATCCTTCCAATGGTATCTCGGTAACAAGTATCATCATCTACTTCATGCACACATTTCTTGCACCAACCTTGCGTAGGTTGCATCATGGCATGTTAGTCATTCCTTCTTGTGATATTTGTTTCCTTTCTCAAAGCATCCCAACAATGATGCCTTGTTGCTAGTTGTGATGTCTTTGATGTTCGCTTGGTTGGAATTCATGTATATACAATAAGACCTTATCTAGCCATGTGCTTGCGTTTAAGCAAAATATCTTATTGGTATAATTATGACTTCCTTGTGGATATCTTTTTACTTCCTTTTTGTAACTATTTCGAGTGTACATTATTCTTTGTGGATTGATATCATCATGATTTTCATCTGCCTAGAATCTTATACACTTGAGAGAAATTACATATCTAGAAGATATCCTTTCTTTCACGACCACCTTGTCTTTCTTGTATCATTTCTTTGGTGGCTCCGTGAAAGCCTTTGCCTTGAGTGCGGATCTTATCTTGTTGCATCTAGATGCACTCTTGTGTGGTGAGGATATTTTTGTCTCTTGCTTGTCTTGACAAGGCTTTTGCCAATTAATTGGTATCCCTCGTCTTGATAACGCTCTCTATTTATATCTTCACCACGGGTTGTCACAAGCATAGGTTCTTTATATGCTTATTAGTGAGCTTGTGAACCCATTTGCTTGTTGTGTGTGGGAATGATAGGCCTTGCACCGAGTACCTCTTTCATTCAAGACTATATTGATGCTTAATGTTCATCCATACATTAGTCTTCTCAAGTACTTTGCCATGACTCACACACATCATTTTGGTTGAGCATACTCTTAAGTTGTCTCTTTTATATGTTGCTCAACCATTTGTTTGTTGCAAGTGCTAGGCTTTGTTACCTTCATGCTCACTTGCACTTGGTGTGAGTTCTATTGATCTTGGGGGAGCGACGATCCTATGTTGTGCTCGTTGTATCCAAATACAAAATTAAATTGTGCACAAATCATGAGGAGCTTCTCTAGTTTCTCTAGAACACTCCTTAATCATATCTTAATATCTTTTATTCATGTGGCATGTAGGATCATTGGTCTAGTTGGTTCAATTGGTATCTTTTGATAGCTTGCTTCAATTGGTATCCTTTGATTGCTTGATTGCGTGTCTCTCCTTTTGTTATGCCTTTGTGGCATATCTTTCTTTTGCAATCTTTGAGCCTCAATATAATTTGTGTTCCTCCAAGTATTTACCGTTGGATATGTGTATTGCATTCCACTATCTAGTTGAGAAATACACAATTTATGGAGGAGCATAATTTATATTGGCCTTCTAAGCTTTTCACCCATTTTGGCAATCAATGCCAATGGGGGAGAAGTTTCAGAGAGTTTGGTGGAGAAGTTTAGAGAGTCATCTAGTCATCTCCTCTTGCTTTGGTTTTGTTCCTAAGCTTTTGCATCTCATGCACATACATTATTGTTGCATGGTATGGTGATGCATAATTCCTTATATAAACTCTCTTGAAAGTGATTGTCATCAATTACCAAAATGGGGGATATTGAAAGAACATGCGGTGCCCCCATGTTTGGTTTTGGTAATTGATGACAATCTCTATCGACTAATGGTTGCCTTGAGTTATATTTCAAGGGCTTTCCCATTGGCTTTTCTTGGAGTTCATTTGTTGGTTTCAAGGAGAGTTTGTGATGACCAAGGTGCTATTAAGGAATTATCCAAAGATTGGTCTTGTGGGTGTTGAGCTTATTGCAAGCATGTCTTGAAGAAGAAGAGTTTGTGAGCATTCATGTTTACCTTCAAGACATCATCCAAATGAAGAGAGTTGAAAAGATTCAAGGTTGATCAAAACTAAGTCAAAGAATGAATCAAGTTGATCAACACACAAAGTGTAGAAGATGTACCGAGAGGGATCAAGCAATCCCATGGTATGGTAAGCATTGTCAATCACGCTTTGTGTACTAACCCATGTTCTTCGTGAGAGTTCTTTGTGGGGTTAGGTTGTGGTGTGCAAGTTCAAGTGGAGCATCACGAAAAAATCAAGTGCTTGAAGCTTGCCGTCCATTGTCGTGATAATGGACTTGTGAAGATATGCCGAAGAGTGGCTCACCCATAGAGGAGAATGGGGGAGCAATCTACTAGTCTTCACCGAGACAACGCAATCAAGAAAGATGGTCCAACTTGAGGAAGTCAAGATCTTCTACATCTAGCTCAAGTGGACTTTGTGCAAAGCAAAGGTTTGCCCTTGATAGGTTTTCTATTTTACCGGTCTCGTGGTGGTAGTTGGGAGACTGGGTTATAGGATCGTTTGCCGTACTATCAAGGGGGGCTCTCAAGTTGGTAGCTTGATCGTATCGTTAGTAGAGAGCTCAAACCATTGCATCCTTGCATCATGTTTCTTGGTTCTTGTTTGGTTCTCTTTGTGAGTCTTAGAGCTTATGGTCATCTTGATGAAAAGCTTGAGTTCATCGAAAACGGAGTTCACATGCGTCTTCTATGATGTTTTCGGTGTTGGATATTTTACCGGTCTTATCCGAGGAAGGGTTCTCACCATTTTCTTTTTGGACTTTTCTAATTTGCTTCTTATTGATATTTCTATCAATATTGTGTTAGCCCTTGTCGCTAGCTTTCCAACAAACTTGGTTTCATCGAATTTGGAGTCCGTATGCAAAAGTTGTGGTCGTTTTGGTGTTCTGAAAAGGCTGCAGCGGTACTACCGCGGGTAGGAGCGGAAGTATTTTTTTACTACCGCTTTTGGGAGCGGTACTACTGCTTTCGGGAGCGGTACTACCGCTTGGAGCAGTACTACCGCGGATACTTCCGTGGCTACTTCAGCTCGGGACCAAAAACTCGTCACAGGTCCAACGGTGGTAGGCACGGATGTAATTTTTTAGTACCGCTCGCAAGCAGTAGTACCGCTACCATTAGCAGTACTACCGCTAACATTAGCAGTACTACCGCTACCCCTAGCGGTAGTACCGTGAGGTCAAGCGGTACTACCGCTCCGACGGTTTTTTGGCCTTTTTGCCTCCTGGCTGTTGTTTTCCAAAGGGGCACTACCGCCCTAGCGGTAGTACCGCTCCTGGAGCGGTAGTACCGCTCTGTGCGGGCTGTGAGCATAACGGTTGGATTTTTCCCCACCTATAAAAGGGGGTCTTCTTCCCCAATGAACCTTATCCTTTGAGCTCATGTTCTTCCCCCATTGTTGACCTTCTTCGAGCTTGCTATCTCTCAATCCCTCCATGGATTCTTGCTAGTTTTTGGGGGAAAAGAGAGAGAAGATCTAGATCCACATTTCCACCAATCACTTTCGCCTCTAGGTGAGGGGAACCCCTTGGATCTTGATCTTGGAGTTCTTGGTGTTCTCCTTCTTGTTCTTCCTCTCATTTCCCTCCCTAGCATTAGTTGCTTTGGTGGGATTTGGGAGAGAAGGACTTGGGCACTCAGTGTGCCCTTGCCTTTGCATTTGGTGCATCGATTTGAGTTCTCCACGGTGATACGTGGAAATTTACTAGTTGAGAAGCTTATTACTCTTGGGTGCTTGGTACCCTTGAGCTTGTTCCTCTTGGGTGCTTGGGTGCCCTAGACGGTTGTGGTCACCTCGAAGCCATATTCCATTGTGGTGAAGCTTCGTGGTGTCGTTGGGGAGATAGCCCCAACCTTGTGGTGTTCGGAGCTCAATCATTGTGGTGCAAAGCTCCGGGCAAGCATCGGGGTCTCCAATTAGGTTGTGGAGATCGCCCCGAGCATTTTGTACGTGTTCGGTGACCGCCCCCAAGGGTCGCCATTTGTACGGGTTCGGTGACCGCCCTCAAGGGTCCCTTAGTGGAATCACGACATCTTGCATTGTGCGAGGGCATGAGGAGATTACGGTGGCCCTAGTGGCTTCTTGGGGAGCATTGTGCCTCCACACCGCTCCAAACGGAGATTAGCATCTGCAAGGGTGTGAACTTCGGGATACATCGTCGTCTCCGTGTTCCTCGGTTATCTCTTACCCGAGCCCTTTACTTATGCACTATACTTTGTGATAGCCATATTGTTTCTTGTCATATATCTTGCTATCACCTAGTTGTTTATCTTGCTTAGCATAAGTTGTTGGTGCACATAGGTGAGCCTAGTTGTTGTAGGTTTTGTGCTTGACAAATTAACCGCTAGGTTTATTCCGCATTTGTTCAAGCCGAAACCGTAATTATTTTAAAGCGCCTATTCACCCCCCTCTAGGCGACATCCACGATCTTTCAATTGGTATCAGAGCCTCGTCTCTCTTTATAGGGCTTAACCGCCTAGAGAGTAAGGATGTCGACTAGGGGCTTAGGATTCTCTAACCCTCTTAGTTTCGATGGCACAAATTTTGATGTTTGGGTAATTCGCATGCTTAATCTCTTTAGGGTCATGGACCCAAATTTAGAGCGAATTGTAGATATGGGTTTTTCTCCTCCAAAGGATCCCCAAAGATTATCTTTAGAGGATGAGAAAAACTCTTATCTCAATGCTCAAGCTTCTAATGTGCTTTTCGATGCTTTGAGCAATATAGTTATATTTCAACTCATGCCATTCCGGGATGCTCATGAGTTGTGGACAAAGCTTCAAGATAAATATGGTGTGTCCAAGAATTGTGGGAATGATTGTTCTCCATCCACCTCAGGCCGTGTTGTCTTCTCAACTTCCTCTACTTCACCTACATGTGATTTGCCACAAGGTAATGATATGGTGAGTAGTGTTGGTCATTGCAATGATGATAGTATGCTTATTGTGGATGATCCTTCATCACTATCTTATTGCAATGCATCTTCTTTGGACTTTAACACTTCGAGCACCCAACATGTTTCACATGCTTGTGTTGATAGTCCTTGCATATCATGTAGAAATTGTTTGACTAAAACTCATGATGATATGCTTGCTATGTCTTGTTGCCACGATAAAAATGCATCTATTTCCTCGAATTGTTGTGCTAACAATGTAGAAGAAACCCAACACCCCATGGAGCAAGATGTAGTCTTGAATGATGCTTCAAGGGATCCTACATCATCATCTATTGCGTTTTGCCTTATGGCTAAGGCTTCAAAGGTATCTCCCACTTTGAACCCCAATATATCTTGTGATGATAGTGATGATGACAATGATGATGATGTAGAAAATGATGAAGAGAATGATAATGTTGCCTCCTTAAAAATTAAGGGGGAAATGATTTTTAAAGCTCTTCTTAAGAATAAATTAGCTCGTTCCAACTTTATGGAAATCATGTCTATTGCCATTGAGGGCAAGAAATATATTGATGAGTTGGAATCTCATCTAGAGGAGCATGAGGTCACCATTGAGAAAATGGAAGGTCATGAGCGTGATTACGCTAATGAGATCGCCGACCTCTCGCAAGCTCTTGAACTTGAACAAACCACCAAGGAATCTCTTGAGGAGACTTTTGCTCTAGAACTATCTAGAATAAAGGAATCCCGTGATAGAGCTCTTGAGGTGGCTAATGATTTTAAAACTAAAAATGAGAAGCTTGAAGTTGCACATGCTAAACTCCTTGAGGATTTTGATCACCTCAAAAATGGCTCAAGGGTCATTAAGAGTGAGCTCATGAAACTCACCGAGTCTCATGCTCAACTTAAAGCTTCATATTCTAAAGAGCTTGCCAAGTTGCCTTCTCCTCTTGCTATTATTGATGATGCTTGTGCTACTAACTCTATTTCTAGTGAAGCATCCATTTTGAAGGAGAATGTTGAGCTAAGGGCTCAACTTGAGTTGCTATCTAGCAATTATGGGAGATTGGAAGAAAGTCATGTAAAGCTCACAAGCTGTCATGATGATATTCTAGTATCCCATAATGTGCTAAAGATAGCTCATGAGGCTATGATCATCAAGGTAACATCTAGTGAGTCTCATGTGGTCGCTAGCACTACTTCTAGTCAAAATGCTATATTGCCATGTGCTAGTCCTCGTAATTCATCTATGCATAACATTGGTACATCTTGTGATGAATTGCTTTCCTTGCCTTGTTGCTCTAACAATGAAGCCTATACTTCCTCTAGTACTTGTGTTGATACTAACCATGTAGAGGAAATCAAAGAGCTCATGGCCCAAGTCTCTTCCTTGAAGAAAGACTTGGAAAAGTGTCATGAAGGGAAGTCCACACTCAACAATATCTTGAGTGTGCAAAAATCCCCCAATGACAAATGTGGACTTGGATTCAACTCCAACAAGAAGAAGAAGTCCAAGAGCAACAAGAAGAAGGGCCAAGAACAACTCAAGAATTCAGCCAAAATTATTTGCTTCAAGTGCAAAATTGAAGGGCATCATGTTAGATCTTGCCCATTGAAGAAGAAGGTCATTAGTGATAAGCAACAAGGGAAGAGGCCACAAGTTCAATCTCGTGCTCAACCGCAAGTTGGAGAAAGGCCGCTTCCCAAGAAGACTCATGGTAATGCTTCTCATTTTGAGAAATCAAATGAGATGAAAGTGAAGAGTATATGTTGCTACCTATGCCGTGAGAAGGGTCACCTTGCTTCTTCATGCACTAGTGGTAACTTATCCAACCCAATTATTATTGATGATGTCTATTTTCTTGGGAAGGATAATGTTGGCAATGTGTTTGCCAAGTTTTTTGGTACTCAAAGTGGTGTCAAGAAAAGAACCATTTGGGTGGCCAAGCCTACTGTGACTAACCTCTTAGGACCCAACTTGGTTGGGGACCAACTAGCTCAAACTTGATCAATAGGTGTTTTGGAGGGCATTGGAGACTTGGCTACATTATGAAGAATTAAGGGGTCTTCATCATTCATATTGTTTCAAGCCAAGTCATTCAGATTATCAAGTTTCTATCTTATATCCAATGTTCCTCCTTGCGGTAACTCGTGCTTAAATTGTTTACATTGAAAGTTACTTGCCCCTTTGCATGTTTTGGTTTTGTTCCTTGCATGTGTTTGTATATGCCGTGCGTCCAATTTGCATATCTTGAGAAATCAAGTATGTGTATATTGGTTTGCACATCATGTATGTGTGTGTCATGCGTTGAGCCTTTGTGCTTCTTGCTTTTATCTTAGTTGGCTCTTGTGAGAGATTAATGGAACATCCCATGTTGGGAGAGTGATGTGCTTTGTGCACCTCACAATCCTATAAATGTGTGTACATGAGGAATACCATCTAGTATTGATATTACAAGATTATCTAGTCTCTATGTGGTATGTCTTCTCATGAGAAAGTCAAATTCTAAATGTTCCATTAATTATCTCTTGTTGGTTCTGTTTTGCATCTTGGTAAGTTTTTCATTGGTATCACATTATGGGGGAGTAATATTCTATGTGCATATTACAAGCCTAGAAAATGTGTAAATTTGAGATATTGTCACCTAGAGTTGATAGTATAAATTATGTTGTTCCTAGGTGGCATGTTAGCTCTACAAGTTGCATTTTGCTTGTGTTTGGTGTGAAGATGATGTTGGATATCATTGCTATCTATCACCGGGAATTATTTCCAAAATACCTCTTGTCTTTGACAATTGGTAATCATTTATGTGGTGGAAATTATTGTTCATCTTTACATTGTCTTTTGGTATTATTTTGTCTTATCTCTTGCCAAGTTTGTGTCAACTCCCATTGCCTTCCGTGCCACTTGTGGATCTTGTTATTTTATTGATTTTGTCAAGTATTTTCTAGATATAGTGAAAGTGGTGATCCTACCTTGTGCATTTTTTATTCAAATGCAAATTCTCTTTAATGCACAATTCTTGGGGGAGCTATCCTATCTTCTATAGAACACTCATCTTGTGATCCATATCAAGTGTGTGTTGATGGAAGGCAATCCGTTTCATTTTGGTACTTTGTGCCATCATGAAACTTTGTAGATGGGTTGGTTTGTTTGGAACCATCCTCTCTTTTGGGAGTGCGATATCTTTCCTTTTGCGTGTATCAATGGATATCTCATTCCTTGATGTATGTTCTAAATAGATATCTTCCAAGTGATGATTTCTCCATTCGGTATCCTATTTTCACTTGGTATTTCTTTTTCATTTCATTTCGTTTGTTGAAAGTCTTGAGCATGCATATTTACTACATATATTTTCTTTGGCATGCTTTCTTCCTTTAACCCAATATATAGGGGAAACTCCACCTAGTCTCAATTTGGATGAGATGTGCATGAAATTCATTTTCATATTTAAATGCACGTAAGTTTGTGGAGTTTGTCCTATGTATTGGTGTTTCTAACTCTTTGGTCCCAATGAGTTTGGGTACCATTTTGTTTGTGTTGTTCTAGGAACAATTGGAGATGCATTGGATGCTCGGCTCATTCAAAAGGAAGGTGGTGTCACCATGTGCTTATTGGAGTCAAATTAGGATGATCAATGAACTACTATCTACCTTCATTTGGTATCTACTACATCCTTCCAATGGTATCTCGGTAACAAGTATCATCATCTACTTCATGCACACATTTCTTGCACCAACCTTGCGTAGGTTGCATCATGGCATGTTAGTCATTCCTTCTTGTGATATTTGTTTCCTTTCTCAAAGCATCCCAACAATGATGCCTTGTTGCTAGTTGTGATGTCTTTGATGTTTGCTTGGTTGGAATTCATGTATATACAATAAGACCTTATCTAGCCATGTGCTTGCGTTTAAGCAAAATATCTTATTGGTATAATTATGACTTCCTTGTGGATATCTTTTTACTTCCTTTTTGTAACTATTTCGAGTGTACAT
Organism: Secale cereale; assembly: GCA_902687465.1. NCBI lineage: Eukaryota > Viridiplantae > Streptophyta > Magnoliopsida > Poales > Poaceae > Secale > Secale cereale. Next base: position 156,734,928 of record LR738715.1, on the reverse strand, counting down.
TATTCTTTGTGGATTGATATCATCATGATTTTCATCTACCTAGAATCTTATACACTTGAGAGAAATTACATATCTAGAAGATATCCTTTCTTTCACGACCACCTTGTCTTTCTTGTATCATTTCTTTGGTGGCTCTGTGAAAGCCTTTGCCTTGAGTGCGGATCTTATCTTGTTGCATCTAGATGCACTCTTGTGTGGTGAGGATATTTTTTTCTCTTGCTTGTCTTGACAAGGCTTTTGCCAATTAATTGGTATCCCTCGTCTTGATAACGCTCTCTATTTATATCTTCACCACGGGTTGTCACAAGCATAGGTTCTTTATATGCTTATTAGTGAGCTTGTGAGCCCGTTTGCTTGTTGTGTGTGGGAATGATAGGCCTTGCACCGAGTACCTCTTTCATTCAAGACTATATTGATGCTTAATGTTCATCCATACATTAGTCTTCTCAAGTACTTTGCCATGACTCACACACATCATTTTAGTTGAGCATACTATTAAGTTGTCTCTTTTATATGTTGCTCAACCATTTGTTTGTTGCAAGTGCTAGGCTTTGTTACCTTCATGCTCACTTGCACTTGGTGTGAGTTCTATTGATCTTGGGGGAGCGACGATCCTATGTTGTGCTCGTTGTATCCAAATACAAAATTAAATTGTGCACAAATCATGAGGATATTCTCTAGTTTCTCTAGAACACTCCTTAATAATATCTTAATATCTTTTATTCATGTGGCATGTAGGATCATTGGTCTAGTTGGTTCAATTGGTATCTTTTGATAGCTTGCTTCAATTGGTATCCTTTGATTGCTTGATTGCGTGTCTCTCCTTTTGTTATGCCTTTGTGGCATATCTTTCTTTTGCAATCTTTGAGCCTCAATATAATTTGTGTTCCTCCAAGTATTTACCGTTGGATATGTGTATTGCATTCCACTATCTAGTTGAGAAATACACAATTTATGGAGGAGCATAATTTATATTGGCCTTCTAAGCTTTTCACCCATTTTGGCAATCAATGCCAATGGGGGAGAAGTTTCAGAGAGTTTGGTGGAGAAGTTTAGAGAGTCATCTAGTCATCTCCTCTTGCTTTGGTTTTGTTCCTAAGCTTTTGCATCTCATGCGCATACATTATTGTTGCATGGTATGGTGATGCATAATTCCTTATATAAACTCTCTTGAAAGTGATTGTCATCAATTACCAAAATGGGGGATATTGAAAGAACATGCGGTGCCCCCATGTTTGGTTTTGGTAATTGATGACAATCTCTATCGACTAATGGTTGCCTTGAGTTATATTTCAAGGGTTTGCCCATTGGCTTTTCTTGGAGTTCATTTGTTGGTTTCAAGGAGAGTTTGTGATGACCAAGGTGCTATTAAGGAATTATCCAAAGATTGGTCTTGTGGGTGTTGAGCTTATTGCAAGCATGTCTTGAAGAAGAAGAGTTTGTGAGCATTCATGTTTACCTTCAAGACATCATCCAAATGAAGAGAGTTGAAAAGATTCAAGGTTGATCAAAACTAAGTCAAAGAATGAATCAAGTTGATCAACACACAAAGTGTAGAAGATGTACCGAGAGGGATCAAGCAATCCCATGGTATGGTAAGCATTGTCAATCACGCTTTGTGTACTAACCCATGTTCTTCGTGAGAGTTCTTTGTGGGGTTAGGTTGCGGTGTGCAAGTTCAAGTGGAGCATCACGAAGAAATCAAGTTCTTGAAGCTTGCCGTCCATTGTCGTGATAATGGACTTGTGAAGATATGCCGAAGAGTGGCTCACCCATAGAGGAGTATGGGGGAGCAATCTACTAGTCTTCACCGAGACACCGCAATCAAGAAAGATGGTCCAACTTGAGGAAGTCAAGATCGTCTACATCTAGCTCAAGTGGACTTTGTGCAAAGCAAAGGTTTTCCCTTGATAGGTTTTCTATTTTACCGGTCTCGTGGTGGTAGTTGGGAGACTGGGTTATAGGATCGTTTGCTGTACTATCAAGGGGGGCTCTCAAGTTGGTAGCTTGATCGTATCGTTAGTAGAGAGCTCAAACCATTGCATCCTTGCATCATGTTTCTTGGTTCTTGTTTGGTTCTCTTTGTGAGTCTTAGAGCTTATGGTCATCTTGATGACAAGCTTGAGTTCATCGAAAACGGAGTTCACATGCGTCTTCTATGATGTTTTCGGTGTTGGATATTTTACCGGTCTTATCCGAGGAAGGGTTCTCACCATTTTCTTTTGGGACTTTTCTAATTTGCTTCTTATTGATATTTCTATCAAGATTGTGTTAGCCCTTGTCGCTAGCTTTCCAACAAACTTGGTTTCATCGAACTCGGAGTCCGTATGCAAAAGTTGTGGTCGTTTTGGTGTTCTGAAAAGGCTGCAGCGGTACTACCGCGGGTAGGAGCGGAAGTATTTTTTTACTACCGCTTTCGGGAGCGGTACTACTGCTTTCGGGAGCGGTACTACCGCTTGGAGCAGTACTACCGCGGATACTTCCGTGGCTACTTCCGCTCGGGACCAAAAACTCGTCACAAGTCCAGCGGTGGTAGGCATGGATGTAATTTTTTAGTACCGCTCGCAAGCAGTAGTACCGCTACCATTAGCAGTACTACCGCTACCCCTAGCGGTAGTACCGTGAGGTCAAGCGGTACTACCGCTCCGATGGTTTTTTGGCCTTTTTGCCTCCTGGCTGTTGTTTTCCAAAGGGGCACTACCGCCCTAGCGGTATTACCGCTCTGTGCGGGCTGTGAGCATAACGATTGGATTTTTCCCCACCTATAAAAGGGGGTCTTCTTCCCCAATGAACCTTATCCTTTGGGCTCGTGTTCTTCCCCCATTGTTGACCTTCTTCGAGCTTGCTATCTCTCAATCCCTCCATGGATTCTTGCTAGTTTTGGGGGGAAAAGAGAGAGGAGATCTAGATCCACATTTCCACCAATCACTTTCGCCTCTAGGTGAGGGGAACCCCTTGGATCTTGATCTTGGAGTTCTTGGTGTTCTCCTTCTTGTTCTTCCTCTCATTTCCCTCCCTAGCATTAGTTGCTTTGGTGGGATTTGGGAGAGAAGGACTTGGGCACTCCGTGTGCCCTTGCCATTGCATTTGGTGCATCGATTTGAGTTCTCCACGGTGATACGTGGAAATTTACTAGTTGAGAAGCTTATTACTCTTGGGTGCTTGGTACCCTTGAGCTTGTTCCTCTTGGGTGCTTGGGTGCCCTAGACGGTTGTGGTCACCTCGAAGCCATATTCCATTGTGGTGAAGCTTCGTGGTGTCGTTGGGGAGATAGCCCCAACCTTGTGGTGTTCGGAGCTCAATCATTGTGGTGCAAAGCTCCGGGCAAGCGTCGGGGTCTCCAATTAGGTTGTGGAGATCGCCCCGAGCATTTTGTACGGGTTCGGTGACCGCCCCCAAGGGTCGCCATTTGTACGGGTTCGGTGACCGCCCTCAAGGGTCCCTTAGTGGAATCACGGCATCTTGCATTGTGCGAGGGCATGAGGAGATTACGGTGGCCCTAGTGGCTTCTTGGGGAGCATTGTGCCTCCACACCGCTCCAAACAGAGATTAGCATCTGCAAGGGTGTGAACTTCGGGATACATCGTCGTCTCCGTGTTCCTCGGTTATCTCTTACCCGAGCCCTTTACTTATGCACTATAATTTGTGATAGCCATATTGTTTCTTGTCATATATCTTGCTATCACCTAGTTGTTTATCTTGCTTAGCATAAGTTGTTGGTGCACATAGGTGAGCCTAGTTGTTGTAGGTTTTGTGCTTGACAAATTAACCGCTAGGTTTATTCCGCATTTGTTCAAGCCGAAACCGTAATTATTTTAAAGCGCCTATTCACCCCCCCCCCCTCTAGGCGACATCCACGATCTTTCAGTGGACGATATCAACCAACTCGGGCCGACGTTTCTGCACAGCATGATGCCATTTGAAAGGATGAATGATGTCATCAAAGGATACGTTCGCAACATGTCACGTCCAGAGCGAAGCATAGCCAGGGGCTTTCTGACCGAAAAGTGCATCTCCTACTGCATGAATTATCTAGGCATCGAGAACCCCGTTGGTCTGCCCGTCAACAGGCACCTCGGCAGGCTCGCTGGATGGGGTCACCATGAGGGTCGCCGCAAAATGCATGTCGACTTCGAGGGTCGACTCGCCGACTTTGAAAGAGCAAACCTAGTCGCGCTACAACACATAGACGTGGTCGATCCTTGGGTGGTAGAGCACAAAACCTTTATTGAGAAGACGTACAATGACTGAGGCCAACAGAGGACGGACGGAGATATAATCAAAGAGCACAACTCATGTTTCACGCGTTGGTTCAAGCAGAAGCTTCTGTCGCACCCTTTACATGAGGATTCTTCCGTGGAAGAACAACTCATATTCGCCTTGTCACAGGGCGCCAAGCACAACCCAATGACCTATGAGGCGTACGATATCAACGGCTACACATTCTACACCAAGGCCAAGGACATGAAGAGCGATGGTTATCAGAACTCCGGGGTAACGATGGAATCCTACACCGGTAATGACAAGGACAGATACTACGGAAGGATCGAGGAGATCTGGGAGCTGAGTTACGCTGGAGAGAAGGTCCCGATGTTCCGTGTTAGATGGACCAAGAGCGTCCTAAAAGAAGACCGGTATTTCACCACCATGGTTATACCCGAGGCCAAATCCAAGACCGCGGGCGCAAACGTCACCGCGGAAAATGAGCCATGGGTTCTGGCTTCCCAAGTTGACCAATGCTTCTTCATTACCGACCCGTCAAAGCCCAGTCGTGTTGTCGTGAGGAGAGGTAAAAGGAAGATCATCGGAATGGATGGAGTAGCCAATGAGCAAGACTTCGACAAGTACAACGACCCGAGGATCGAACATGACGACGATGATGAAGTAGCAGCATACACCACAAGAAGAAGCAGGACCACCC
>LR738715.1:156706977-156729608 GCA_902687465.1 Secale cereale | reverse complement strand
TTCCCCCCCCGGCCCACTAAACCTATCCCCTCTCTCTCCCTCGCCCTCGCCCTCGATCCCCTTCCCCTCTCCTCTCCCGACACCGCTGCCCCGCCGCCTCGACGCCGCCCCGATGCCGCTGCCCTCGCGCCCCCGCGCCCCCGCGCCCTCGACGCCCCCTCGCCCCCGTGCATCGACCTCCACTTCCCACACACGACGGCGGACAACCTGCATCGACCTCCACGTGACGCCTCCGCACACAAGCTCCGCCGGCGCCATCAATCTCCGTCTCCTCCTCCACAACGGCCGCTGCATCAGCCTGATTTGACCAGATCTCATCCACGCACCACCGACGTTCATCAGCCCAAGTAAGTTCTCCTCCTTCTTCTTCTTTTAGATCCATTAGGGTTCCTGCGAGTTCATCAGAGTTTGTCCTCTTCCTTCCCTATAGTTGCGATTTTTAGCTTGAACTTGATACTCCTCTATGCAATGGTATTCATAGCATCTCTTTTTCAAATATTGGAACATCTCATCCGCATGAGAAAGAACCAAACCGAATCCATGAACTGCTCAAAACTGATATTTAGGTTTGACTGCTCGCCGTTTAACACCGTAAATCCCAAGTCAAGATATTAGTCTGTAAAATCTGTGTGGTAGTAGTTTTCATACTTGTCTTGACCTCGAAATATATCCGCATTGCAATAAATCTCATTTGAGACTTCTTACTTTCTCGCCGCCGCCACCTTAGTTTTAGGTTTTTACTTTATTTTTCTGAACTACTGTAGATCCAATGTTGTAGCTCCAAACTGTGAAACCTGTTTGTCTCAATACTTAGCAATTTTTTCCCTTTAACGATTCTTGAGTATTGGCGCTTGTCATGGCGGCTTATATCACCGGTTTATCATTACCCATATACCATTAGGCCTCATTTAAGCCGCCGTTCTGAACATATGCTGTAGTCTGATTTCTGGCTTAATGAGCCAATTTTGAACCGGCAAAATATTTCCTTCTTTTAGGCTTCTCTACTCACAATGTCGCCGAAGACAGTCACTTCGTGCAATTGGGTTCCTTCTGTTATCACCAATGCTACACTTGATGATTTTGTCAAAATTGGGTACTTGCCGAAAAAATCCATCATGCATTACCGCGCCCCTAAGCCGGGCGAAGTGAGGCCTCATTCAAAGGACGATGAAGTGGTTGTTTTTACTGATCACATGAATCGGGGCTTTTCACCACCTTCCGCCCTCCCTTTTTCATGAGAATTTCCCTACAACATCAAATATGTGTCTTCACAGTTAATCAAAATTAGGCTGTGCCATAAATAGTTTTGTTTTTGCACAATAGTTAATATTCGATAGATGCTTGATGATGAAATCTGATAATCTGGTCATATGTGTCTATCCTTACAGTAACAGGTTAGCTAAGTTTCAATTACTTAAGAAGGTACCTTGCGCAGAGTTGATTTGTATTGAAAAGCAGTGATTTCTATTTACTCAAGACTTGCTTTCGTCCTTTTTTTTCTCTGAAATTGACGTCAGTTCTAGGAGCAGAGTGCATCTAGCATAAGTTGGTGGAGTTGTGTGTTGGGCAATGGAACTTTTTACTAAAAATCTTGCCACTCGGTACCCATATTGACATGGGGGTCTTTCTTTTTCTGCCTTTTTTGCCTCGCCTCGCGCTTTATAAATTATTATGGAGTGTGGCAGTGATGGGTGTTGTACTAGCAGCACAAATATATACTTACACCCGCGCGCATCGCGTAGGTGAGTCATGATTGGGGTGGTGAACTGATTCGAGCCCCAAAAAGCAGGATCCCCGGAGTCGCTACTTTTAGTGAAGAATCAAAACTAGTCTAATAAAAAATTTACGAACTTAGGCACAAGAGTTAATGTTAGTAAGTAATATGCGTGAATATGCAAACATAAAGATATCTGCTTAAAAATTTGCTGCCATCCATTTGTGAGTTGAGAACAAGGTTTAACTTGCTTGGGTTTAAAGTTGAAGACGGAGATGGTAACGTCCTAACAGCTGAACTGCCTAATCCATGCATTTCAGAAAAACCTTCATGAAGTTTTACAATTATAATTATTGTGTCGATGCTGTGTGCATTATTCTATTTTGACCTTCATTTAGAAGCATGGAAGATTTAGAAGGCATATGTATGATGACTACTTTACCAATGTACTGAAAGGTTGGAGTCCAGCATCTTTGAAGAGCAGAGTTTTGCTATTTGCATGATCTTACTTATGTAAACGTGGAGATAGATAACCTTGGACACAAGCTTGGAGTTTCCTCCACTTAAATATGCATGCATAATTTGTGAGTTCTAGGACCTTACTCTTTATCTGAATTTTAATTGGTGATGTCAGTAGTTGAGGCCAAGCTTCAGCTTACTCAAATGGTAGGGAGGTCATAGTGTTCCTTTACAAGCATAGTAGAGCATAGTATGGATTCTAATGTTCAACTCTGACTAAACAGGTTCTACAAACGGTCTTTTACTGCACCTGACTGAAGAAGTAGGTGTCTGCTATATCCTGCACTTGAGGTGAGTTGTGTTCTCAGGTTTACATTGCAATGGGCACTCTTCTTGTAAACACAAATTCAGATTTATATACTATATGCTGGCATGACTGTTTTTATTAGGCAGGACAGTGTAGTAGTTGATGTATCTTGGGTTGATTATAAAGTTGCTTGGGTTTAATATTACCCAGCATGATGATGTATCAATGTAGCATTAGCATATGATCCAAGTGCTAGTACTGCTAGTAAATAGCTAATACAGTTAATGAAGAAGAAGAAAAACTGCTAGTACAGTTAATGAAGAAGAAAAAAACTGCTAGTACTGCTAGTAAATAGCATCAGACTGAAAGTCTTTTATATATGGCCAATACAGTCTGATGGCCAATACAGTTATTGAAGAAGAAGAAAAACTGCTAGTACTGCTAGTAAATAGCATCAGACTGAATGTCTTTTATATATGGTACTGCTAGTAAATAGCTTCTTCTATATACTAATTTGCATCAAAGTGTAGAACAAAGCATCAGACTGAATAACTAACAATGGGTAATTAACCTAACTATTCATTTTTCCTTAGGTTAATATAAAAATGTCCAGTGTATATATATTTGAAAGTGATTGCTGCTAGATGTTAATTTGCTGGAACTAGCTAGAATTTGGCACTGAAAAGCAAAAGCAAAAGCTAATTAACTGCTGGGTAATAGCACTGGTACTAGGTAGCTAAAATATGTGTTCTGAAACACTGAGAGCAGAAACACTTACTACATACATATGCTCAAGAAACACTTACTAACCAGAAAAGGTTTTGACTTGAAATGTTAATAGCACAGAGAGCACCACAAGTTAAACACCTCAATCTGTTAGTATTTGTCTGCATTTTCTCACATTCTTCTTGTATCTGATCCAGTATTGCTTGTAGTGGTTTGTCCAAAATGTTGAATGATACTGCTTGGAGATGCATATATCGTTTCACCTCTTCACATGCCAATGTATTTTCCATGTTGTGATGGAGGCCTTTTTTGCCTTGTCCACCCGAGAGGCCCTTGAGTTTGCTGGAATGTCGATTAACTTCCGTTCCGGCAAATTCGGGTACTCCATATGTCCTATTTTCAGCAAAGGTCATGCTGAAATTTTCCGTGCATTTTAGCATGACTTTGCTAAAAATAGGACATATGGGGTACTTGTGACTAATGCATGGGCCGGGGTATCTTAGTAGTTAATTAAGTAGGATCAAGTGCCCCTTTATTCTAGCTGCATTAAACCATAAGCGGCAATAGAGCCAAGTGATTAGGCCCAACTTAGAATTCTCCTTCCCAGCTTAGCTTTTAGGATGCCTCGGTGTCGACAAACCATTAATTATAAAACCTTGGCTTTTAGGGTGCCTCGGTGTCGATAAAAACCGAAATGATGAATGCTTAGGCTTTTAGGGTGCCTCGGCGTCGAAAAACCCTCAATGATAAAAGCTTAGCTTTTAGGATGCCTCGGTGTCGACAAACCCTAAATGATGAGACCATGATCTTGTTCCTTGACAATAACCAACTTTTTGACCAAACTTTGTTCCTATTTAGAGAGAAACATGGCCAACAACGATGAGGCCGGGGGTTCAGGCGGCAAGGCATTCTGGGAGCTGTCCCAGGAGATGGAGGAACAACCTCACTTGTATGAGGATGCCGCCTTCCCCACTGATCCTGAGACCACTGATGGTACCGCCGAGGATGACCCCACTGATGCCACCACTGATGGTGCCGCCGAGGATGCCACCACTGATGATGGCGGCGCACGCACAGATGGCAGCCAACCGAAGAGGCAACGGAAGGACCGGCGCCCGACCGTGCTCCGCACCCTCAAGGAGGAAGTTACTGAAGTGGACTCCGACGGGAATCCAACGGCGCCCGACCGAATAGTCAAGGGGTACTCGCTTCAGCTCGGGTGCATTCTCTGGAGCACCGTCTCGATCAACACCGAGAACCTGAGGCATCCTGACGGAGGGAATTTGCGCAACCTCCTCTTCACGAAGCTGCACGAACGATACAAGTTCCCTGCTGAATTTGAAAACACAAGACTCAAAGGGAATAAAGTGAACAATGCTGCCCTCACGAAGATGAGCAAGGCCCTGTCTACTTGGAAAAGCACGGTGAAGAGAATGATCGAGAAAGGTGAGAGTTATGAGAAGATCAAGGAGAAAAATCCTCCGATCACCGAAGATGACTACAACAACTTCAAGATCAATTGCTCGAGCACCGCAAACTCCGAATCAAGTCAATGGGGGAAAGAAATGCGGGAGCTGAACTTAGGGGAACACACACTCGGTCCCGGCGGTTACAGAGTGGCAGAGCCTATATGGGACAAGAAGGAGGCAGACCGTGTCGAGCAAGGCCTACCGCCCCTCTTTGATAAATACGGCAACAAGCAGACCAGGAACTTTGTCAGGGCCCGGTACAAGAAGGACCCGAAAACAAAGGAGCTTACCACGGATCCGAAGACCAGGGCGCTTGAGCTTGTTCTGGTAAGGAATACACCCCCGCGTAATTAGCTCCATATGGTTGCATTCTAATTAATGAAGCCAAATTTTTAAATGGTTCACATTCCTTCCGCAAGCGACTGAAAGTAGTAGCGCGGGGTCGACTAAGAGCAACCCTTGGGACACCACTCTAAATAGGGCGTTGAATGTAATGAAGAACAAGGATAAGCTCAGTAAGCCGACGTCAGCTGGTCGTGTGACCGGCAAAGGCTTGTCGACAAAATGGTCGTCATACTATAACACTGGTGGGCGAAAGGTGAAAAAGACCAGCTTGGAAAGCCAGGCACGCGAGGTTCAAGAACTCAAGGCACGGGTGGCACGGATTCCGGAGATTGTCCAAGAGCAAGTGCAACAACAACTCGGAGCGACGATCACCGCCATTGTGCCTACCTTGATCGAGGGGTTGAGTGCGTGGATTGCGGGCGGCCAACAGGGGCCGCCCCCGATTCCTAGCTTCACGGCCAGCAACTCGCAGAACGCGATGGCGGGGCCATTGGTGTCTCCGACGGAGGCGGCATTGGTGTCTCCGACGCCGGCACGGGAGCTTAATGCACCCGGGTGTACGCCGGCCGGCACCTCTGCAGCAAGCGGCCCCTCCGTCAACTGCACGCCCGCCGTTGGCGGTGCCTCGACATTAGCCGAGCTCGACGCCATCATCACGGTAACTAATTAAGCCTCTCTCGGCCGAGGACTTCATCTCCTTGCCTTTGACTGGGCATCCCCGACGCCCTACATGCTTTCGCAGGGCGCCGCCGACGTTCCGTGCACTCTCCTGCACTTCGTGAACAACGAGTTGGTCGATGTCGCCAAGGGCAAAATCGTTCAACCGGGCAACCCCTTGTTCCACGGTACCCAGATGCCACCCAACTTGTTTAGGGTTCAACCGGTTCGTGTGCTGCCAGGCTACGACGAGTTGTTACCTCCGATTCGACCCGTCGGGGCCGACGTTGATGACGTGATGACCCTCGGCGCCTGCGTGAGCTGGCCCCTGCTTTGGCCGAAGAGCCAAATTTGTTTGGGGGCGGGGGACACCACCCCAAAGACAACACCGCCAGTCGTGCCGGCGCCAAGTCGGCACCATGGCAAGACCGCCGCAACGATGCCGGACATCCCTATGCCACTGGATCCAAACATGCATATGGCACAGGATCAGAACGACGACAACGACGATACATTTGGCAACGTCGATCAGTACTTTGCCAATCATGAGTACGGTGGCGACTTCATGGGGCCTCCTTCTCAAGAACCCAACCCAACAAAAGACGTGCGCAATCTAGCTGGTACCACGGAGAAGCCAAGTTGCAACAGGCGTCGTCTGCCATTCAGCTCTCAGGAGACGCCTCCAGCTGCCGACTTCACCGAGCCTCAGATAGGCGAGGTGCGAAATATTATCAGCCCCAACACACTCAAGAAGGCGGTCTGTGAGCAGAACTCGGTCCCATTACAGGAGAAGAAGAAGGCACGCAAAAGAAAGACTAACAAGGGTGCGAGCCAGCCGGCACCGAGTACGATCCGTGCTCAGGATGGGCCACCTTCACCTGAGGATGTAATGAGGAGGGTGCATGTGGCGGATAGGCCGATGCTACCGAGAAATATGCTCGATGCTGCAACCGGTGCTATGCGGAGTCTGCATGACAGTGTTCTTTCTTTGGAGAAGCGGCGTCTCAGAGAGAAGGATGTGGCATACCCGGTTTTCGCGGCCAAGGTGCGAGAAGGCAAGGGCTTTGTGGATAACTCCATCGGGGGTACGATCGTCCTGCGGTTTGATGATATCCACGCTATGTTGAACCTTCATCCTCTGCACTACACCTTCGTTCGGCTATTTTCGCTGAGTATGGAGATGCTGATCATTCACGACAAGACCCCGGACATCGTGATAGTCAACCCCTTCTACATGCGTGCCAAGATCTTGGGCAGCGCTGGGGACCGGCAAGTCACGAGTTCTTACCTCGAAGGCGTCATTCTGGCAAACCGAGATAAGGATAACTTCCTTGTGCCTTACTTTCCCGAGTAAGTCCTCCCCTCAACCGCCCCGTAACATATGAATTCTTAGATTTCGATCGTTTTTCTTTTAACATTCTGTGTTTTCTACAGTGACACACATTGCACGCTCATCCTCCTAAGCCCCAAATATTCCATGGCCACGTATTTTGACCCGGACCGTCAGTCGAATGTAGACTACACAAATGTCAAGAAGGTTCTTGATGATGTTCTCCCCGGCTACGCCAAATCTGGAGGCACCTTCACCAGGCCTATTCGTAAGTACGGCAAGCACGTGTTCTCCTACAATACGACGTTCTGCTGCGTCAAGCAGCCGCCTGGCAGTCAGAAGGGTGCCTACTACGCCATCCATCACATGCGGGCGATCGTACGGGACCATCATCAACTTCTGCTACCGAGTAAACTCAAAGATTGGGCCGCGAGCGTGTCGGCAATCCAGGACGCGGACATCAGACAAGAACTCTTTCGCATCCAGTCGGAGTTTGCGGAAATCATCCATCAAGATGTCCTTCGTACCTCGGGGCAGTTCTACCTCAGAAATCAACCGTCCAACAGTGACATCGACACAATGCTACAAATGCAGGCTGACAACGCCCGTGATTTCATGACTCCCACGATAGACGGCGGCTTGATCCACGCTCTGGTCCCTTGAGTCGAGTCGAAAGCAGTGATGCTGTGTCTAGTTCTGAAACATCGATTGGCTCATGTTGTAATTAAACTTTAATGAACTTGTAGTATGTCTCTTTGGTTTTGAGAGTCGTTCAACTTAGATGTAATCGATGCTATTAATGTCTTGCTTTTCTCTTCCGATCGTTCTGTTGCATACTTATATATTGCTTATGTATTGTCTGTGAATTGATACTAACGTTTCGTTTGGCTAGTGCATAGTGATGTTGTCGTATGTCGTGTACAAGGGTAAGGTTCCCGGAGTCTACGACGACTGGGAGGAGTGTCGGAGACAGGTTCACCGATTTAGCGGTAACAGTTACAAAGGGTACACCACTAGGGCCGAGGCCGAATCTAGATACGCCCGCTATCTAGCGGGAGAGGGGAGGGAGCGTTGGAGGAACCGGATGAAGACGAGTTTCATCGTGACGATGCTCATCGTGATGACCGCAACTCTCTTCTATGTGATGGTAGTTTAGATGATCGATATCGACTTGTAATGTGAAGACAAACTCGCTACTCGCGGTCGCGAGACTTGTAATATAATGTTCTATCTTTGTTCGGTCGTTTCAATTCGGAGACTATGATGAATTGTATTCGGAGATTAATATGATGAATTGTATTCGGAGACTAATATGATGAATTGTATTCAGAGAATAATCTTCTATTGTATTCGATGAATCTGTTGTTGATGTGTGCTGTCTGTATTCTGTCCAATTATATATTTTGTAACCTGTGCAAAAAACAGAAAATAAAAAAAACCTAATATTCATAATAATGGCGCATCACATCAAAGTGCGCCATTAGTATGCCAAAGGATACTAATGGCGCATTATTAAACAGTGCGCCATTAGTATGCCGAAGTTACTAATGGCGCATCTTGTTGTTGTGCGCCATTAGTATGCCAAAGCACCTGGGTATACATGGCCCCCTGGGAGGCATACTAATGGCGCACTGTTGTATATACTAATGGCGCATCTGAGGTGCACCATTAGTATACCAGATACTAATGGCGCACCAGAGGTGCGCCATTAGTAAAATATACTAATGGCGTGGCACTAATGGCGCACCACTAATGCGCCATTAATGGCCAAATTAGGTGCGCCATTAGTAGGCCTTTTCCTAGTAGTGGATATAGAATTTCTGGATACAATAAAAAGATACTTGAATAAGAATTTTTCAATGAAAGACCTCGGTGAAGCTGCTTATATATTGGGCATCAAGATCTATAGAGATAGATCAAGACGCTTCACTGGACTTTCACAAAGCACATACCTTGATACAGTTTTGAAGAAGTTCAAAATGGATCAGTCATAGAAAGGGTTCTTGCCTGTGTTACAAGGTGTGAAGTTGAGTCAGACTCAATGCCCGACCACTGTAGAAGATAAAGAGAAAATGAAAGTCATCCCCTATGCCTCAGCCATAGGTTCTATCATGTATGCAATGCTGTGTACCAGACATGATGTGTGCCTTGCTATAAGTCTAGCAGGGAGGTACCAAAGTAATCCAGGAGTGGATCACTGGACATCGATCAAGAACATCCTGAAATACCTGAAAAGTACCAAGGATATGTGATACGTCTCTATCGTATCTATAATTTTTGATTGTTCCATGCCAATATTCTATAACTTTTACATACTTTTGGCAACTTTGTATACTATTTTTTGGGACTAACATATTGATACAGTGCCCAGTGCCAGTTCCTGTTTGTTGCATGTTTTTTGTTTCACAGAATATCCATATCAAATGGAGTCCAAACGAGATAAAAACACACAGATATTTTTTTGGAATATATGTGATTTTTGGGAAGAAGAATCAACGCGAGACGTTGCCGGAGGGGGCTACGAGGTAGGGGGCGCGCCCCTGACCCTCGTGGCCACCCCGTAAGGCGGTTGGTGCCCTTCTTTCGCCGCAAGAAAGCTAATACCCGGATACAAATCGTGTTAGAATTTCAGTACAATCGGAGTTACGGATCTCCGGGAATATAAGAAATGGTGAAAGGCCAAAATCTGGAAACGCAGAAATAGAGAGAGACAGAGAGACAGATCCAATCTCGGAGGGGCTCTCGCCCCTCCCATGCCATGGAGACCAAGGACCAGAGGGAGAACCCTTATCCCACCTAGGGAGAAGGCCAAGGAAGAAGGACAAGGAGGGGGGCTCTTGAGCTAGGTCCTGGATTGAGGGGTCCTCATGTGGCCAGATAACTCTTGGTGGGCCGAACTGGTGGGCCGTGAAGATCATAGTCGAAGATCATCTCTCGTATCCGGATAGGACTCCTGTATTCATGTAATGGTAAGTTTTAGGTTTGGGTGTAGATTTTCCTTCCTCTGCAAGATAACATGTACAAACCCTAGGCCCCTCCAGTGTATATATAAACCAGAGGGTTTAGTCCATAGAGGCTAGAACAGAGAATCTCAAATCCTCATAGGCTAAACTTTAGGGTTTAGCCACTACGATCTTGAGGTAGATCAACTCTTGTATTCATATTCATCCATATTAATATAGCAGGAAGTAGGGTTTTACCTTGACCGTGAGGGCCTGAACCTGGGTAAACATCGTGTCCCCAGTCTCCTATTACCATCGATCCTCAGACGCATAGTTCGGGACCCCCTACCCGAGATCCGCCGGTTTTGACACCGACATCTCTCTCTCCCCCTCGCTTCCGGTGGAGCCGTAACGCCGCCGGGGCCATCATCGTGCGAAGGCGATCTACACCAACACCTCCGTCATCATCACCAACATCTTCATCACCTTCCCCCATCTATCTACAGAGGTCCACTCTCCTGCAACTCTCTTTACCCTCTACTTGAACATGGTGCTTTATGCTTCATATTATTATCCAATGATGTGTTGCCATCCTATGATGTCTGAGTAGATTTTTGTTGTCCTATCGGTAATTGGTGAATTGGTATGATTGGTTTAATTTGCTTGTGGTTATGTTGCTGTCCTTTGGTGCCCATCATATGCGCGCGTGCGTGGATCACACCATTAGGTTAGTTGTATGTTGATATGACTATGTATTGAAGGGCAAGAGTGACAGAAGCTTCAACCTAGCATAGAAATTGATGCATACGGGATTGAATGGGGACCAATATATCTTAATGCTATGGTTGGGTTTTACCTTAATGAACGTTAGTAGTTGAAGATGCTTGCTAATAGTTCCAATCATAAGTGCATAGAATTCCAAGTCAGGGATGGCATGCTAGCAGTGGCCTCTCCCACATGAAACTTGACATCGGTCTAGTAACGTAGTCAATTGCTTAGGGACAATTTCGCAACTCCTACCACCACTTTTATACACTCGCTATACTAACTTTATTGCTTCTTTACCCAAAACAGGCCCTAGGTTTTATTTACGTGTTCTTTATATTCTTGCAAACCTATCTTGTTACACCTACAAAGTACTTCTAGTTTCGTACTTGTTCTAGGTAAAGCGAACGTCAAGCGTGCATAGAGTTGTATCGGTGGTCGATGGAACTTGAGGGAATATTTGTTCTACCTTTAGCTCCTCGTTGGGTTTGATACTCTTACTTATCGAAAGAGGCTACAATTGATCCCCTATACTTGTGAGTTATCAAGACCTTTTTCTGGCACCATTACCGGGGAGCAATAGCGTGGGGTGAATATTCTTGTGTGTGCTTATTTGCTTTATCACTAAGTAGATTTTATTTGTTGTTCTAAGTTGTTCTCTGTCTTTAGTTATGGACATGGAACACGAAATACCAAAAAAAATTAGGTGTACTTGCTACTCATGGAGATGGGGAACCTCCTAAAACTCTCGATGCTCATTATGTGGAAGATATTATGTACTACTTTGATAATCCCGAGAAAACCCCATTCAACTATATAATGGGAGTAACGTTGGATCAACGTGAATACTTTAGGGATTATCTCTTGACTCAAAAAGGGAAACTGTTATGGGACCAAATTCATATGTTGCATTGGTATGCTCGGCAACTATGCTTGAGATATGATTATACTTGTTGCTCTAGGATGAAGTCTCCACACCTTCCCTTTTCATGCAAATTTAATGATAATGAAAGCTTAGCATCTTATGCTAATGGTATATATGATTACTATGATGTTGAACAAATAGAATAATTTGTTGCTTTTAAGGATGCTTGTGAAATTAAATGTTTGTTTGAAGAGTATGAAAATTATGATGATGTTGTTTATAGATATGAAAATCTTGTTATATTGAAATATTGATATTTGAATTATAAATACAATGGCAATATTGATGCGTTTATAGAGAAGGTCTCGGCTATCCAAGAAGAGACTAATATTTTGCAGGAAACTATGGAAGAATGAATTGATGACACTATGAGCTCATTAGATGATAAAGATGAGGAGGAGAGCGAAGAACAAAAGTAGGAAGAGCGGATTAGCTACCTATACCCACCTTCTAATGAGAGTAAGTCTTCAACTCATACATTGTTTAATTTCCCTTCGTGCTTACCGAAGGATGAATGCTATGATGATTGCTATGATCCCTTGGATTCGTCTGAAATATCCCTTTTTGATGAAATTGATGCTTGGTATGCTTGTGGCCAAGATGCCAATATGAATTATGCTTATGGAGATGAACTTCCTATAGTTCCTTATGTTATGAATGAAATTGTTGCTATTGCACCCACACATGATAGTCCTATTATCTTTTTGAATTCTCTCAACTACACTATATCGGAGAAGTTTGCACTTATTAAGGACTATATTGATGGGTTGCGTTCTACTACTACACATGATGATTTTGATAGATATAATATGCATGTGCTTGCTGCTCCTACTTGCAATTATTATGAGAGAGGAACTACATTTCCGCCTCTCTATGTTTCCAATATGATAAAATTGCAAGAAACTATTTATACTATGCATTGGCCTTTAGTATGTGTGCATGAATTGTTCTTTTATGACATGCCGATGCATAGGAAGAGAGTTAGACTTTGTTGTTGCATGATATATGTTACTTTGTTCTCACTACTAAATCACAAATCATTGTTAATTAAAATTGGCTTTGATATACCTTGGGATCCGGGTGGATCCATTACTTGAGCACTATATGCCTAGCTTAATGGCTTTAAAGAAAGCGCTACCAGGGAGACAACCCAGAAGTTTTAGAGAGTCATTTATTTCTGTTGTGTGCTTTTATAAAGTTTAAAAGCAAAAGAATATATAGAGGGGAACCTAATTTTTTTTTCAAAAAGAGAAGCGATTGAAAGGTGATGCATTGCGGAAATAAGGGTCAACCTTGAACACTTGTGTTCATGCTTATGGAAACAATGTAGAATTTTTCATGGAAGTTTCTCATAAAAATAATTATCCCCTTGTACAATTCCATTGTATTATAGAAATAATGTGCCAAGAGTTTGCCTTTAGGATGATTAAATTGCTTGTTGGTTTGTGCGGTGCAAAAACAGAAACTTTGGCTGCAATGCACAATTTTACATTTTTACTGGAACATCGAAAGGATCTAAAACTTTTTGCACAGTCTTGCTATACAAATTGTTGATTTTTCCTACTTTTGCCAGAATTTTTAGAGTTACACAAGTATGGTGGATGTTCAAATCTTTACAGACTGTCCTGTTTTCACATATTGCTGTTATAGCTTCATTATTTGCATATGTTTGAATTCTTGTTGAAGCCTCCTTGACTTGGGGCCATAGAATTGTGATAGAATACAGTGGGTAATGTTTCTTCATAATTATACAATAATGTTAAAGCAGTACATGATGGGATTTCATTGATCATATGCAATAACCCCGCCACTAAAAGTTTGGTTAAGTTTTGTGTGGATGAAGTGTTCGAAGATCGAGGAGATCTCGATGTGAGGAGAAGGTGGAGAGGCAAGAGCTCAAGCTTGGGGATGCCCAAGGCACCCCAAGTAAATATTCAAGAAGACTCATGCGTCTAAGCCTGGGGATGCCCCGAAAGGCATCCCATCTTTCTTCAACAAGTATCGGTATGTTTTCAGATTCATTTCGTTCACATGATATGCGTAAACTCTTGGAGTGTCCTGTGCTTTTTATTTTTATTTTAATAAATGCACCATGCTGGTATGAGATAGTCCGTGGTTTATTTATAGAATACTCTTTGCACTTCACTTATATCTTTTGAGTATGGCTTTATAGAATGCTTCATGCACTTCACTTATATCATTTGAAGTTTGGATTGTCTGTTTCTCCTCACATAGAAAACCGCCATTTGCAGAATGCTCTTTTGCTTCACTTATATTTGTTAGAGCAGGGCATATCTTTTGTAGAAAGAATTAAACTCTCTTGCTTCACTTATATCTATTTAGAGAGTTGACAGGAATTGGTCATTCACATGGTTAGTCATAAAATCCTACATAGACTTGTAGATCGCTGAATATGATATGTTTGATTCCTTGCAATAGTTTTGCGATATAGAGATGCTAATATGTGGGAGGTACTAGTGAATGATTGTGGTTTAGTAAAAATATTGGTGTTAAGGTTTGTGATTCCCGAGGCATGCACATATGGTCTCCTAACTATGTAACCAAATTGGCGCGCATTGTATTTTGATTGTTTATCTTTGCGTGAAGGTCGGGGGCGTGCGATGGTTAACCCCTACCAACCTCACCCCTAGGAGCATGCGTCGTATTATTTTTGCTTCTAGGGCTAATAGAGTTTTTGCAATAGGTATGTGAGTTCTTTATGACTAATGTTGAGTTCATGAATTATACGCACTCTCACCCTTCCACCTTGCTAGCCACTCTAGTACCGCGCAATTTTCGCCGGTGCATCAAACCACCTTATACCCTTCCTCAAAACAGCCACCATACCTACCTATTATGGCATTTCCATATCCATTCCGAGATATATTGTCATGTAACTCCACCGTTCCGTTTGTCATGACATGCACCATCATTGTCATATTGCCTTGCATGATCGTAAGATAGCTAGCATGATGTTTCCATGGCTTTGTCCATTTTTTGATGTCATTGCTACGCTAGATCATTGAACATCCCGGTACACCGCCGGAGGCATTCATATAGAGTCATATTTTTGTTCTAGTATCGATTTGTAATATCGAGTTGTAAGTAAATAAAAGTGTGATGATTATCATCATTAGAGCATTGCCCCATGTGAGAGAAAAAAGAGAGAGGCCAAAGAAGCCTAAATAAAAAAAGGAGGGGGCCAAAGAAGCCCGCAAAAAAAAGAGAAAACAAAAAAATGAGAGAAAAAGAGAGAAGGGGCAATGTTACTATCCTTTTGCCACACTTGTGCTTCATGATAGCACCATGTTCTTCATGATAGAGAGTCTCCTATGTTGTCACCTCTATATACTAGTGGGAATTTTTTGTTATAGAACTTGGCTTGTATATTCCAATGATGGGCTTCCTCAAATTGCCCTAGGTCTTCATGAGCAAGCAAGTTGATGCACACCTACTAGTTTTCCTTTGAGCTTTCATACACTGATAGCTCTAGTGCATCCGTTACATGGCAATCCCTACTCACTCACATTGATATCAATTGATGGACATCTCCATAGTCCATTGATCTGCCTAGTCGATGTGAGACTTTCTCCCTACTTTTGTCTACTAGCACCTTCTATTCCACCCATAGTGCTATGTACATGGCTCATGCTCGTGTATTGTGTGAAGAGTCGAAAAGGTTTGAAAAAGTAAAGTATGAAAACAATTGCTTGGCTGACACCAGGATGGGCATGAGGAGTACCTTGTGTTAAGAAAAGCGAGCATAAAAGACTATACGATTTTGTAGGGATAACGTTCTTTAGCATTGATATTTTGAAAGACTTGATTGTTTGTTGGGATGCCCGAGTATTAATTTTTTTATGTCAAATACTAGACTATTGTTTTGAATCACTCATGTCTTAATATTTATGCCATGAATATATTACATGATCAAGAATTCAAGATTATGCTAGGTAGCATTCCACATCAAAAATTATCTTTCTTATCGTTTACCTACTCGAGGGCGAGGAGGAATTAAGCTTGGGGATGCCGATACGTCTCCGTCATATCTATAATTTTTGATTGTTCCATGCCAATATACTACAACTTTAACATACTTTTAGCAACTTTTTTATACTATTTTTTGGGACTAACATATTGATCTAGTGCCCAGTGTTGGTTCCTGTTTGTTGCATGTTTTATGTTTCATAGAATATCCATCTCAAACGGAGTCCAAACAGGATAAAACGCACGGAGATTTTTTTTGGTATATATGTGATTTTCGGGAAGAAGAATCAACGCGAGACGATGCCCGAGGGGGCCACGAGGTAGGGGGGCGCGCCCCTGACCCTCTTGGCCACCCCGTAAGGCATTTGGTGCCCTTCTTTCGCCGCAAGAAAGCCAATATACAGATACAAATCGTGTAATAATTTCAGCCCAATCGGAGTTATGGATCTCCGGGAATATAAGAAACGGTGAAAGGCCAGAATATGGAAACGCAGAAACAGGGAGAGACAGAGAGACAGATCCAATCTCGGAGGGGCTCTCGCCCCTGCCATGCCATGGAGACCAAGGACCAGAGGGAGAACCCTTCTCCCACATAGGGAGAAGGCCAAGGAATAAGGATAAGGAGGGGGCTCTCTCCCCCCTCGCTTCCGGTGGCACCGGAACACCGTCGGGTGCTACCTCTTGAGCTTGCGTTGTATTCCCTCGAAGAGGAAATGGAGATGCAGCACAGTAGCGTAAGTATTTCCCTAAGTTTTTGAGAACCAAGGTATTAATCCAGTAGGAGACCATGATCCAGTCCCTCCCACCTGCACAAACAAATAAGAACTTCGCAGCCAACGCGATAAGGGGTTGTCAATCCCTTTACGATCACTTACGAGAGTGAGATCTGATAGAGATGATAAGATAATATTTTTGGTTATTTTGATATAGAAACAGAAAGTAAAGAAAGCAAATAAACAACGGCGACAGAAATTGGCTAGTTGACACGAAAGTAATATGATAAAGATAGACCCGGGGGCCATAGTTTTCTCTAGTGGCTTCTCTCATGATAGCGGCATTCTACGGCGGGTAAACAAATTACTGTCGAGCAATTGATAGAAAAGCGAATAATTATGAGACTACCTAGGCATGATCATTGTATATAGGCATCACGTCCGAGACAAGTAGACCAACTCCTGCCTACATCTACTACTATTACTCCACACATCGACCGCTATCCAGCATGCATCTAGTGTATTGAGTTCATACAAATAGAGTAACGCCTTAAGAAAGATGACATGATGTAGAGGGATAAACTCAAGCAAGATGATGAAAACCCCATATTTTTATCCTCGATGGAAACAATACAATACGTGCCTTGCTGCCCCTACTGTCACTGGGAAAGGACACCGCAAGATTGAACCCAAAGCCAAGCACTTCTCCCATTGCAAGAACTATAGATCTAGTAGGCCCAACCAAACCAATAATTTGAAGAGACTTGCAAGGATATTATGAGCACAAATAAAAAGTTCAGAGAAGAACCAAATATCTTTCATATATAACCTTGATCATAAACTCACAATTCATCGGATCTCGACAAACACACCACAAAAAGAGATTACATCGAATAGATCTCCTCGAAGACCGAGGAGAACTTTATATTGAGATCCAGAGAGAGAGAAGAAGCCATCTAGATACTAGCTATGGACCCGAAGGTCTGAGGTAAACTACTCACAACTCATGGTGAGGGCGGTGATGATGATGATGAAGGCCTCCGTGATGGATCCCCCTCCCGGAACAGGCTCCAAGATGGGATCTCCATGGACACAGCAGCTACGGCGGTGGAATTAGGGTTTTCTCTATGCGTATGGAGTTTCTGGGGTACGTAGGTATATATAGAAAGAAGGGGGGTACCGGCGGCCACACGGTCTGCCCTCGAGGCAGGGGGGCGTGCCTTGGGAAGGGGGGCGCGCCCCCCACCCTCGAGGGTGGCCCCTCTGTCCCCTGGCTTGGCCCCGAAGTCTTTCGTGCGTGATTTCCTCCAAAAATATCTCTCGCGAAGGTTTCGTTCCGTTTGGACTCTGTTTGATATTCCTTTTCTGCAAAACCCTGAAATAGGCAACAAACAACAATCTGGACTGGGCCCTTGGGTTAGTAGGTTAGTCCCAAAAATGATATATAAGTGAATGATAAAGCCCATTAAGCATCCAAGACTTCATAAATAATAGCATGGAACAATCAAAAATTATAAATACGTTGGAGACGTATCAAGCATCCCCAAGCTTAATTCCTACTCGTCCTCGAGTAGGTAAATGATAAAGAAAGATTTTTTTTATGTGGAATGCTAACCAATATAGTTTTTCAATGTAATTCTCTTAATTGTGGCATGAATGTTCAGATGTGAAAGATTCAAGATAAAAGTCTATATTGACATAAGAAATAACAATACTTCAAGCAATACTAACAAAGTAATCATGTCTTCTCAAAATACTATGGCTAAAGAAAGTTATCCCTACAAAATCATATAGTGTTGGCTATGCTCCCTTGTTATCACACTAAATATTCATATTATGCTCAATCCCGATTTCAGCCAAGCATTTGTTTTCATGCTCTATCTTTTCAAACCTTTCAACTTTCACGCAATACATGAGCGTGAGCCATGGACATAGCACTATGGGTGGAATAGAGGTGGTTGTGGAGAAGACAAAAGAAGGGAGATAGTCTCACATCGACTATCTGTATCAACGGGCTATGAAGATGCACATCAATAGATATCAATGTGAGTGAGTAGGGATTTCCATGCAACGGATGCATTAGAGCTAAATATGAATGAAAGCTCAACAAAAGAAACTAGTGGGTGTGCATCCGACTTGCTTGCTCACGAAGACCTAGGGCATTTGAGGAAGCCCATCGTTGGAATATACAAGCCAAGTTCTATAATGAAAATTCCCACTAGTATATGAAAGTGACTAAACATGAGACTCTCTACAATGAAGAACATGGTGCTACTTTGAAGCACAAGTGTGGAAAAAGATAGTAGCAATTGTCCCTTTTCTTTTCTTTTTTTCTTTCTTTTTTCCTTTTTTTCCTTTTTTGGGCCTTTTTTTCTTTGGCCTTTTTTTTTCTTTTTTTTTGCGGAGGGGCTTTATAGATTCAGCCTTTCCTCCCATGGGACAATGATCTAAAAATGATGATCATCACACTTTCATTACAACACAGTATTACAACTCGATACTACAACAACAAAGTATGACTCTATATGAATACCTCCGGCGGTGTACCGGTATGTGCAATGAAACAAGAGTGACATGTATAAAAATTATGCATGGTGGCCTTGCCACAAATACGATGTCAACTACATGATCATGCATGGCAATATGACAATATGATGCGTGTCATATAAACGGAACGGTGGAAAGTTGCATGGCAATATATCTCGGAATGGCTATGGAAATGACATGATAGGTTGGTATGGTGGCTGTTTTGAGGAACAATATGGTGGCTGTTTTGAGGAAGGATATATAGTGGGTTTATGGCACCGGCGAAAGTTGCGCGGTACAAGAGAGGCTAGCAATCGTGGAAGGGGGAGAGTGCGTATAATCCATGGGCTCAACATTAGTCATAAGAACTCATATACTTATCGAAAAAAATTACGAGTCATCAAAACAAAGCAATCAACGCATGCCCCTAGGGGGGAGGTTGGTAGGAGTTAACCATCGCGCGCCCCCGACCTCCACACAAAGGTTGACTCTCTACAAATACCTCATGCTTTAACTTAGTCACACAACGGTTCACCATACGTGCATGCTACGGGAATCACTAACCTTAACATAAATATTTCTCAATTTCATAATAACTCCACAAGCATGACTCTAATATCACTATCCTTATGTCTCAAAACAATTATCAAGCATCCAACATCTCTTTCTATTCAATGCACTTGGTGTGAATTTTTTTACTACATTGACATTGGATGTTTATCATGTGAAGACTAGTTTCTTTAGCCTAAACACTTTACCATGATGTTTTAATATACTCTCAAATATATCTAAGTCAAGCATGAGAGTTCAACAATTTCTACAAAATATTACCACCACCATGCTCTAAAAGATATAAATGAAGCACTAGAGCAAAACTATTCAACTCAAAAGATATAAGTGAAGCACATAGAGTGTTCTAACAATTTCTAGGCAATATTTAACTCTCAAAAATAGGTGTGTCCGGCAAGGATGATTGTGGCAAACTAACAAGCAAATACTAAAATTATACAAGACGCTCCAAGCAAAACACATAACATGTTGCGAATAAAAATATAGCTCCAAGTATAGTTACCAATGGATGAAGACGAAAGAGGGGATGCCTTCCCGGGGCATCCCCAAGCTTAGGCTTTTTGATTATCTTGAATTTACTTGGGGTGCCATGGGCATCCCCAAGCTTGGGCCTTTGCCACTCCTTGTTCCATAGTCCATCAAAGCAATACTCAAAACTTGAAAACTTCACAACACAAAACTTAGACAAAAATCTCGTGAGCTCCGTTAGTTAGAGAAAGCAAACCACCACTCAAAGGTACATCAAGGAATTGATTAGTTGTTTATATTGGTGTTAAACCTACTGTATTCCAAGTTTTCTATGATTCATATCCTCCAATATTACTCATAGATGCATCGGAATAAGCAAATAACACACGAAAAACATAATCTGTCAAAAACAGAACAGTCTGTAGTAATCTGCTGGGTTCGCCTACTTCTGAAACTCCAAAAAAATCAAACTAAATTGGTAAATTTGCGAAATTTGTCTACGAATCAGCAGAAAAAAGAATCAACTAAAAATCACGCTCCAGTAAAATCTGAAGACTACTTTAGCGAGCGCTAACGATTCTGTTTTTCACAGCAAGATCAAATAAACTTCACACAAGTCTTACCAAAGGTTCTACTTGGCACAAACACTAAACAAAACATGAAAACACATCTAATCAGAAGCTAGATGCAATATTTATTCCCTAACAGCAACAAAAGCAAAAACAACATAAAATTGGGTTGCCTCCCAACAAGCGCTATTGTTTTACGCCCCTAGCTAGGCACGATACAAGATAGATCTAGGTATTGCCATCTTTGGAAGGCAATCCATAAGTGGCTCTCATGATAGATTCATATGGTAATTTGATTTTCTTTCTAGGAAAGTGTTCCATGCCTTTCCTTAACGGAAATTGGAATCTAATATTTCCCTCCTTCATATCAATAATTGCACCAATCGTTCTAAGGAAAGGTCTACCAAGAATAATAGGACATGAAGGATTGCAATCTATATCAAGAACAATGAAATCTACGGGCACATAATTCCTATTGGCAACAATAAGAACATCATTAATTCTTACCATAGGTTTCTTAATTGTGGAATCCGCAAGATGCAAATTTAAAGAACAATCATCAAGCTCATGGAAACCTAGCAAATCACACAAAGTTTTTGGGATAGTGGAGACACATGCACCCAAATCACACAAAGCATAGCATTCATGATCTTTTATTTTTATCTTTATAGTAGGTTCCCATTCATCATAAAGCTTTCTAGCTATAAAAACTTCCAACTCAAGTTTTTCTTCATAAGATTTCATCAAAGCATCAACTATATGTTTAGTGAAAGCTTTATTTTGACTATAAGCATGCGGAGAATTTAGCACGGATTGCAACACGGAAATACAATCAATCAAAGAGCAATCATCATAATTGAATCCCTTGAATTCCAAAGTAGTGGGTTCATCACTATGGAAAGTTTTAATCTCTTCAACCCCACTTTTAGCAATTTTAGCATCAAGATCTAAAAACTCTGAATCATTGGAACAACTTAAAACAGAATCATCTTCAATCCTATTCTCATCAAGATTAATACTAGCAAACAAGGATCTAATAGGAGACACATTAATAACTTTCAGATCTTCATCTTTATTTTCACGATAATTAGAAGAACATGATTTAATATAATCTTTTCTTTTAGAACGCATTCTAGCGGTTCTTTCTTTGCATCCATCAATGGAAATTCTCATAGCTTTGAGAGACTCATTTATATCATGCTTAGGTGGGATAGATCTAAGTTTCAAAGAATCAACATCAAGAGTAATTCTATCCACACTTCTATCCTATCCATCAACTTTAAGCAATTTCTCTTTAAGCATAACATTGAAATTCTTTTGCGAGATCATAAACTCCTTAACACTAGTTTCAAATTCTGAAGGCATCTTTCCATAAGAGTTGTTGTAGGAATTACCAAAATTATTAGAGGAATTACTAGGGAAAGGCCTAGGATTAAAATTACATCTATAAGCATTGTTACCAAAATTATTCCTACCAACAAAATTCACGTCCAAAGATTCATTGTTATTCTCAATCAAAGTGGACAAAGGCATATCATTAGGATCAGAAGAAGCACTCTTAGCAGCAAATAATTTCATAAGTTCATCCATCTTTCCACTCAAAACACTAATTTCTTCGATAGCATGCACTTTTTTACTAGTAGATCTTTCGGTGTGCCATTGAGAATAATTAACCATAATATTATCTAGGAGTTTGGTAGCTTCTCCTAAGGTAGTTTTCATGAAAGTGCCTCCGGCGGCCGAATCTAAAATATTTCTAGAAGCAAAATTCAAGCCAGCATAAAAGTTCTGAATAATCATCCATAGATTCAAACTATGTGTAGGAAAATTACGTATCATTAATTTCATTCTCTCCCAAGCTTGTGCAACATGCTCATGATCTAGTTGCTTAAAATTCATAATATCGTTTCTAAGAGAGATGATCTTAGCAGGAGGGAAATACTTAGAGATAAAAGCATCTTTGCACTTATTCCACGAATCAATAGTATTTCTAGGAAAAGAGGAAAACCAAGTTTTAGCACAATCTCTAAGTGAAAACGGAAATAACTTTAATTTAACAATATCGTTATCCGTATCCCTTTTCTTTTGCATATCACACAAATCAACAAAGTTGTTTAGATGGGTAGCGGCATCTTCACTAGGAAGGCCTGAGAATTGAT
>LR738715.1:156691705-156706375 GCA_902687465.1 Secale cereale | reverse complement strand
ACAATGTAACGACTTAAGAAAGATGACATGATGTAGAGGGATAAACTCAAGCAATATGATGAAAACCCCATCTTTTTATCCTCGATGGCAACAATACAATACGTGCCTTGCTGCTCCTACTGTCACTGGGAAAGGACACCGCAAGATTGAACCCAAAGCCAAGCACTTCTCCCATTGCAAGAACTATAGACCTAGTAGGCCAAACCAAACCTATAATTCGAAGAGACTTGCAAGGATATTATGAGCACAAATAAAAAGTTCAGAGAAGAACCAAATATCTTTCATAGATAACCTTGATCATAAACTCACAATTCATCGGATCTCGACAAACACACCGCAAAAAGAGATTACATCGAATAGATCTCCTCGAAGACCGAGGAGAACTTTGTATTGAGATCCAGAGAGAGAGAAGAAGCCATCAAGATACTAGCTGTGGACCCGAAGGTCTGAGGTAAACTACTCACAACTCATGGTGAGGGCGGTGATGATGATGATGAAGGCCTCCGTGATGGATCCCCCTCCCGGAACAGGCTCCAAGATGGGATCTCCACGGGAACAGCAGCTACGGCGGTGGAATTAGGGTTTTCTCTGTGCGTATGGAGTTTCTGGGGTACGTAGGTATATATAGGAAGAAGGGGGAACCGGGGGCCACACGGGCTGCCCTCGAGGCAGGGGGGCGCGCCCCCACCCTCGAGGGTGGCCCCTCTGTCCCCTGGCTTGTCCCCGAAGTCTTTCGTGCGTGATTTCCTCCAAAAATATCTCTCGCGAAGGTTTCATTCTGTTTGGACTCCGTTT
Source organism: Secale cereale (assembly GCA_902687465.1). Lineage (NCBI taxonomy): Eukaryota > Viridiplantae > Streptophyta > Magnoliopsida > Poales > Poaceae > Secale > Secale cereale. The sequence continues at coordinate 156,705,580 of LR738715.1, read as the reverse complement.
GATATTCCTTTTCTGCAAAACCCTGAAATAGGCAAAAAACAGCAATCTGGACTAGGCCCTTGGGTTAGTAGGTTAGTCCCAAAAATGATATAAAAGTGAATGGTAAAGCCCATTAAGCATCCGAGACTTCATAAATAATAGCATGGAACAATAAAAAATTATAGATACGTTGGAGACGTATCACCGGGGCCATCATCGTGCGACGGCGATCTACACCAACACCTCCGCCATCTTCACCAACATCTTCATCACCTTCCCCCATCTATCTACAACGGTCCACTCTCCCGCAACCTTCTGTACCCTTTACTTGAACATGGTGCTTTATGCTTCATATTATTATCCAATGATGTGTTGCCATCCTATGATGTCAGAGTAGATTTTCATTGTCCTATCGGTAATTGGTGAATTGCTATGATTGGTTTAATTTGCTTGTGGTTATGTTGCTGTCCTTTGGTGCCCATCATATGAGCATGCGCGTGGATCGCACCATTGGGTTAGTTGTATGTTGATAGGACTATGTATTGGAGGGCAAGAGTGACAGAAGCTTCAACCTAACATAGAAATTGATGCATACGGGATTGAAGGGGGGGGCCAATATATCTTAATGCTATGGTTGGGTTTTACCTTAATGAACGTTAGTAGTTGCGGATGCTTACTAATAGTTCCAATCATAAGTGCATAGAATTCCAAGTCAGGGATGACATGCTAGCAGTGGCCTCTCCCACATAAAACTTGCTATCGGTCTAGCAACGTAGTCAATTGCTTAGGGAAAATTTCGCAACTCCTACCACTACTTTTCCACACTCGCTATACTAACTTTATTGCTTCTTTTCCCAAAACAGCCCCTAATTTTTATTTACGTGTTCTTTATATTCTTGCAAATCTATCTCATTACACCTACAAAGTACTTCTAGTTTCATACTTGTTCTAGGTAAAGCGAACGTCAAGCGTGCATAGAGTTGTGTCGGTGGTCGATAGAACTTGAGGGAATATTTGTTCTACCTTTAGCTCCTCATTGGGTTCGACACTCTTACTTATCTAAAGAGGCTACAATTGATCCCCTATACTTGTGGGTTATCAATATGTTTCTCATTTATGGATGTGACAAAGAGCTCATCATAAACGGTTACGTCGATGCTAGCTTTGACACTGATTTGGATGACTCTAAGTCACAAACCGGATATGTGTTTTTGTTGAATGGTGGAGCTATCAGTTGGTGCAGTTCCAAGTAGAGCGTCGTGGCGTGATCTACATGTGAAGCGGAGTACGTAGCTGCTTCGGAAGTAGCAGATGAAGGAGTCTAGATGAAGGAGTTCATATCCGATCTAGGTGTAATACCTAGTGTATCGGGTCCAATGAAAATCTTTTGTGAGAACACTAGAGCAATTGGCTTGGCGAAGGAATCCAGATTTCACAAGAGAACTAAGCACATCAAGAGACGCTTCAACTCTATTCGCAATCAAGTCAAGGAAGGAGACATAGAGATTTGCAAAATACATATGGATCTGAATGTAGCAGACCCGTTGACTAAGCCTCTTCCACGAGCAAAACATGATCAGCACCAAGACTCCATGGGTGTTAGAATCATTACTATGTAATCTAGATTATTGACTCTAGTGCAAGTGGGAGACTGAAGGAAATATGCCCTAGAGGCAATAATAAAGTTGTTATTTATAATTCTTTATATCATGATAAATGTATTTTATTCATGCTAGAATTTTATTAACCGGAAACTTGATACATGTGTGGATACATTGACAAAACTCAGTGTCCCTAGTAAGCCTCTACTAGACTAGCTCGTTAATCAAAGATGGTTGAGTTTCCTAACCATAGACATGTGTTGTCATTTGATTAACGGGATCACATCATTAGGAGAATGATGTTATGGACATGACACATCCGTTAGCTTAGCACATTGATTGTTCATTTTTATCGCGACCGCTTTCTTCATGTCAAATACATATTCCTCATACTATGAGAATATGCAACTCCTGGATACCAGAGGAATGCCTTGTGTGCTATCAAATGTCACAACGTAACTGGGTGACTATAAAGATGCTCTATAGGTATTTCCGAAGGTGTTTGTTGAGTTGGCATAGATCGATGATACGTCCAAAACGTATCTATAATTTCTGCTTGCTCCATGCCTCTTTTGGGTGATATTGCTATGTTATTTATACACTTCCATACACTTTTGATCATATTTGGACTAACCTATTAACTCAGTGCACCCCAGTGCCAGTTTCTGTTTTCGGCCGTTTTTGTATTTCAGGTTTTCACATTACGAGAACTGCCAGAAAAAATCCAGAAAAATTATATAAAAAATCAGCATTCCAGAAGCTACCAGGCACCCGAAGCACAGCCGGAGGGGGGCCACCAGGGCCCCAGGCGCCCTGGTGGCGCGCCCCCCCTGGGCCGCGCTGGGGGGGCGCCTGGGCCCCCCGAGCCTTGTCTGATGCCCCCCTTTGGCATATATTTAAAGCGTCTCCCGAAACCCTCAAGACGGGAACTCTTTTTCGCGACCTCATCTCTGTTCCGCCGCCGCCGCCGCTTCCAAGATCGGGAGCACCAGGAGAACTCTTCCCGGCACCCTGCCGGAGGGGAGGATCACCACCGGGAGCCTCTCCACCACCATGGACGCCTCCCGGATGAGTTGTAAGTAGTCTCCCTTGGACCATGGGTCCATGACCAGTAGCTATGTGATGTTTTCCTCCCGTTCTTGTGCTTCACTAATTAGTCCTCGTGAGCTGCCCTACATGATCGAGGCACATATGTAATCCTTATGATGTTGCTATGATGAGTTTGCTGGGATCCGATGGATTATGAGATTATGTTCAGATTGTGTTTGAGTAATATATTTGATTCACCTCTTTTATATTTATGTTTGTAAGTAATTCTTGCATGTTCTCCGTTGTTATTTATTGCTTTGGCCAAGTAGTAGGTAGTGACTCCAAGAGGGAACGTTATGCTTGATTGTGGGTTCATGCCCCTCGATGACTAGCTTGAGTGACAGAAACATGAGTCTAGGGGATGTGCTGTTGCCACAAGGGGGAAAACAACGGTGCTTGTGCCCGCGGGTGCAAGAATTGTTTACTTTACGTAAAGTTCTTTTAATGCAGTTGTCTGTTGCTTTGAGTTTACACTATGGGTGGGACTCGCAACTTAATACCAGCGAGATGTTCTGGATAGATATCTCAAGGTGGATGATTAGTAGTAGATGCAGATGGATTTCGGTCTACTTACCTCGGCGTACCGCCCATGCTTTGAACCTCTACCTTTCTTGCAACTTAGTCAGCATTGGTTTGCGCACATGGTCCTGTCAATTGCCCAGCTGTAATTCGTTTACCTCACATAGCTGTTTTATCGTCTTTTGGGAGAGAGACATCACTAGTGAACATCATGAGACTCCGGTCCATATTACCATCATTGATCACATCCGCTTTTTACTTTCCGCTTTTTACTTACTATTGCAATTATACCTATCACTATTATCACTTGCGTTTGATCCTTTGTAAACTACAAGGCCGGAGGGATTGACAACCTCTCTGTACTCGTTGGGAGCAAAGTTATTTGTATCTGTGTGCAGGTCCACGTTGACTGCTAATATCTGGCGCCGTTAGCAGTTGACACCTTCTTGTTGAAACTGGGAGTCTCAGGGAAATCGATCCTTGGTATTGCCAAGGGAAAACTTCTGCTACACTGCATCTCAAACCTTCCACTTGGGGTAACCAACGAGGGGGGCGAGAAGCCACCAAGCAAAGCAATTTCTGGCGCCGTTGCCGGGGACTCCACTCTTGAGGATAGGGGAGTTGCACGCTATCTTTTACCTTTGCTTTTAGTCTTGTTAGTTTACCTTTCAGTTTTTGCTTTAGTATCTTTTATCGAAAATCACAAAAATAGTTATCTTGCTTGCTTGCTACTATGGGTTCCATCGAGAACACCAAGTTGTGTGACTTCACTAGTCACAACAACGATGACTTTATCTGCACACCTATCACTACACCTGCCACTTCAGCACCTTCATATGAAATTAAACCTGCTTTACTGAACTTAGTCATGAAAGATCAATTCTCCGGTGCTGGAGATGATGCTGCTTTACACTTGAACAATTTTGTTGAACTCTGTGATATGCAAAAGTACCAAGAAATAGATGGTAATATTGTTAAGCTTAAGCTTTTTCCTTTCTCCTTGAGAGGAGGAGCTAAAATTTGGTTTCAGTCTTTGCCTAGAAATAACATAGATTCATGGGACAAGTTCAAAGATGCTTTTATTGGAAAATACTATCCACCTGCTAAAATTATCCAACTAAGAAGTAACATAATGAATTTTAAACAATTGGATAATGAACACGTTGCCCAAGCTTGGGAACGTATGAAATCTCTTCTCAAGAACTGCCCTACTCATGGTTTGACTACTTGGATGGTTATCCAAACTTTTTATGCAGGCTTGAACTTTACCTCGCGGAACTTGGTAGATTCGGCCGCGGGAGGAACCTTTATGTCAACTACACTTGGTGCTACCACAAAGCTTCTCGATGAGATGATGACCAACTATTCCCAATGGCACACCGAACGCGCTCCAACAGGTAGGAAGGTAAACTCTGTCGAGGAGATTTCCTCCCTAAATGAAAAAGCTGACTTGATCATGTCCCTACTTTCCAAGCAATCTTCTATTGATCCTAGTTATGATCCTTTAGATTCTGTGATTGCTCATGCTTATAGGAGTAACTTTGGTAGGAATCCTAGACCGTTCCCCTCTAATTCCTTTGGGAACAAGAATGCTTATCCTATCACCAAGAACTCCACCCAAAAAGATAGAGACTTGCCTGGCTATGAGAAACTTCTAGAAATAGAGAAGGCCACTAAGAATTACATGCACACCCAATATGAACAAAACAAAACCTTCTCGAGGCAATTAAATGAGCATACTGCTATCTTGCAAAACATTAGTAGACAATTAGAGAGCATAAATATTGAGATTTCTAACCTCCAGACTAGGCTCACTATCACTGAGACCCAAGTTTCCAACATGTCCCACACACAAGCCACTTTGATAAACCAAATGGCAGCTAAACCCAAAGTGGTTGCACCCCTAAGGGAGGAAGAAGATAGAATTAAGAGCCCTCCTACCCACCACACTGTTGCTACTATCCAAGTTGTTGAGGATATCCAAAATCTTAGCACCCAATGCACTCCTGGTCCCGATGGACCCATTAATGGTGATGCTATGACAATAGAAACTACCAAACAAGTGAACCTAAAGGACACCACTACCACCTTACTTGATGGTAGTGACCTTGATTTTGACAATTGCACTCTTACCGAAGTTATTGATTTCCTTCACAAGATGTCTAGAGATCCCCGCACTAGCACGATTAACCTTGCCTTCACACAGCATATCACTAATGCTCTTATCAAAGCTAGGGAGGAGAAACTTAGAGCAGAAGCCTCCATACCTAGAAAGCTAGAAGATGGTTAGGATCCTATGATAAAAATTAAGTTGAATAACTTCTCTTGCTATGCTTTATGTGATGTTGGTGCTAGTACCTCTGTTATGCCCAAAAGAATATATGATATGCTTAAATTGAAACCTTTTGACTCTTGTTCTTTTGGTGTTCGTCTCGTTGACTCTTCCATAAAGAAACCTTTGGGGAGGATCGACGATGTTCTTATCATTGTCAATGACAATTATGTTCCCGTTGATTTTACTATTATGGATATTGAATGTGAACCTTCGCGTCCAATTATTTTGGGACGTCCTTTTCTCCGCATCGTTGGTGCTATCATTGACATGAAAGAGGGTAATATAAAATTCCAGTTTCCTCTCAAGAAAGGGACGGAACACTTCCCTCGAAAAAAGATTAAGTTACCTTTTGAGTCCGTTATACGGGCTAGCTATTCTTTTACTCTTGATAAGACTTGATCTCTATGCATTATGCCTAGCTTAAAGGCATAAAAGAAAGCGCTTTTGGGAGGCAGCCCAATGAATAAATTTTATTTTGTTTTTGTTGTGTCTTGATGTTGTTACTACTGTAGCATCATCATTGTATCTTTGCTTTTCAATTTTGTGCCAAGTATAGCCTCTGATTGCAAGAAAGTTCAAAAGTTATGACGTGCTGTCCAGGAAACAGATTCTGTCCTTGGATAGAAAAATTCATATAAAATCACCAGATCATCTTTTCGGTCTGAATTTTTTCGAAAGCGTGCTCTATATAATTGTCTTTCGTGCGTCTGTTTTGAGTTTTTTTATTAGAGTTGCAGAAGTGCCCGGAAAAATCATTTACTACCTGTTGTTCTGTTTTTCACAGATTCTGTCCTGTTTTGCCTTTCCTTCATTTTGCAAACCTAGAGCTTGCTTTTTCTTTGCAAAAACCTTTTGGCAATCTTGAGAAACAGTAGAACTTCAAGAATATCTTTATTTCCAGCAAGGAACAATTATTTTATTATGGGTACTAACCTCGCTAATCAGATTATGATGAGTTATGTATGAAGGGAGTTTTCAAGTGTGCGAGAGAAGATGATAAAAAGATTCAGGAGTGTCAAACGCTCAAGCTTGGGGATGCCCCCATGCACCCCCAAGAAATATTCAAGGAGACTCAAGCGTCTAAGCTTGGGGATGCCCCCGTGCATCCCCTTCTCCATCAACATTATCAGTTCGTCTTTCGTTCCACTATATTTTAATCACTTCATGTGTTATGTGCTATGCTTGGAGCGTCTTGCTTTTAGTTTCCTTGTAATTTTCTTTAGCTTTTCATAACGAGTCGGAACTCAGCTTTCTTTATGTGGGAGAGAAACACGCTCCACTTCTACCTAGAACATAACATAGAATTTTCATATCTATCTCTGCTGTGTGTGTTCTTTGTCTTTCAATAGCTACTATCATGCTTAGCTCTTAGTTTTCATGCTTATCTTTTTAAAGAGCTTTCGTTTAGTTGGTTGCTTGAACTCTCTTTAGTTATCATGTTTGTCTTATTGAGAGAGTTTGCTTCCGTTGCATTGGTTGATATGTCTATGATAAAGATGCTACGTGCATGATGGCGCTTAATAGTTCAGGTTTTCTTATGGTTAGTCCCAAATAGCCGGGGGGTTCCCAATGTGTTATTGGAGTACCAACATAATTTGTTTGCCTATGATGTGGTATGGTTTAGTAATATCTTCCTTCAAAGAATTTATTTTGATTGACTTGGCGTATGCTCACGCATATTTAAGACTGTAAAGAAAGTCTGTCAAGCCTTGATGATCTTTTGTTTCTGAGTAGCGATATAACTTCCATGCCTGATTCAATGTTGCTTTGTCGCTCTGCATGATTATGACCGTCATTGCTCTCTTAGTTGGTCGCTCCCGGTCTTTTGCTAACCTCCACCTGTACTAAGCGGACTGACTGCTTGTGCATCCACATTCTTTTATACCAGTTATGCCATATGAGTCCACCATACCTTCCTACATGGTATTTACCTGCCATTCCTAACGGAGACTTGCATGTACCATCTCGAAATTATTCAAAGAAAAAAAAAGCATTCCTATTTCGTGCCTCTGTTGTAAGTTCATGAGGAAGTAGTAGTTAATTCATGATCTTTTTAAGTTGGACAAGATTCACCCCAGGATTGCATGTATAATGTGCAAACCCATAATACGAGAAGGAACTGGCATTGAGTGCGCCCGGCTCAAAAAGATAATATAACAAACAAACCCTCCTTCACGCTTTGTTCATGAGAAATCAGAAAACTTTGGCAGTGATAAACAAAGGAGATTAAGAGGATGTGATCGTCCTCATTCGGGAGCCGTTCCTCGAAACTTGTCCATCTCAAGAAGTGATTGAGTTGTCTGCTAGCATTCGTTGATGAAACATGCATGATCAAAAAAATAATTGTTACCTCTGTTTTTAAAACCAAGAGCTCTGGTACATGTTTTGTCTTTGTTTCCGACTACGGGTTTTCAACCTTGCCAACAAAAGCCATGGTTCGAGAGTCTCCACCTTATTTTAAAGCACCAACTACTGAGAGCATGATTGTCATTCTGAGTGTAATGTGCATTGTCCCAAAGTAGCATTGTCTTTTGCATGATTGTGATATCGTTTATTCTGAAATCATTGTATCTAATCATCACTTAAACCTTGGAGGTGCCCCTGCATTTATGTTTTGCTTCACTAAAGGGGGCAAGCTAGATATCACTTTATCATATTTGCACATCATGTTCATTACAAATCTATTTGATGTTTCAGTATCATATTGTAAAACTTTCAGTTCTTTGTGATTTTATCATGAGGCAACTTAATTACTATAGATTCATTGTCTCAGTAAGCTTTTGTCATATGACTATGAAAAAGTCCAATATGGTTAATAGCATGTCACCACAGAAATTATTCTTGTTATCATTTACCTACTCGAGGACGAGCAGGAATTAAGCTTGGGGATGTTGATACGTCCAAAACGTATCTATAATTTCTGCTTGCTCCATGCCTCTTTTGGGTGATATTGCTATGTTATTTATACACTTCCATACACTTTTGATCATATTTGGACTAACCTATTAACTCAGTGCACCCCAGTGCCAGTTTCTGTTTTCGGCTGTTTTTGTATTTCAGGTTTTCACATTACGAGAACTGCCAGAAAAAATCCAGAAAAATTATATAAAAAATCAGCGTTCCAGAAGCTACCAGGCACCCGAAGCACAGCCGGAGGGGGGTCACCAGGGCCCCAGGCGCCCTGGTGGCGCGCCCCCCTGGGCCGCGCCGGGGTGGCGCCTGGGCCCCCCGAGCCTCGTCTGATGCCCCCCTTTGGCATATATTTAAAGCGTCTCCCGAAACCCTCGAGACGGGAACTCTTTTTCGCGATCTCATCTCTGTTCCGCCGCCGCTGCCGCTTCCAAGATCGGGAGCACCAGGAGAACTCTTCCCTGCACCCTGCCGGAGGGGATGATCACCACTGGGAGCCTCTCCGCCACCATGGACGCCTCCCGGATGAGTTGTGAGTAGTCTCCCTTGGACCATGGGTCCATGACCAGTAGCTATGTGATGTTCTCCTCCCGTTCTTGTGCTTCACTAATTAGTCCTCGTGAGCTGCCCTACATGATCGAGGCACATATGTAATCCTTATGCTGTTGCTATGATGAGTTTGCTGGGATCCGATGGATTATGAGATTATGTTCAGATTGTGTTTGAGTAACATATTTGATTCACCTCTTTTATATTTATGTTCGTAAGTAATTCTTGCATGTTCTCCGTTGTTATTTATTGCTTTGGCCAAGTAGTAGGTAGTGACTCCAAGAGGGAACGTTATGCTTGATTGTGAGTTCATGCCCGTCGATGACTAGCTTGAGTGACAGAAAGATGAGTCTAGGGGACGTGTTGTTGCCATAAGGGGGAAAACAACGGTGCTTGTGCCCGCGGGTGCAAGGATTGTTTACTTTACGTAAAGTTCTTTTAATGCAGTTGTCTATTGCTTTGAGTTTACACTATGGGTGGGACTCGCAGCGAGATGTTCTGGATAGATATCTCAAGGTGGATGATTAGTAGTAGATGCAGATGGATTTCGGTCTACTTACCTTGGCGTACCGCCCATGCTTTGAACCTCTACCTTTCTTGCAACTTAGTCAGCATTGGTTTGCGCACATGGTCCTGTCAATTGCCCAACTGTAATTCGTTTACCTCACATAGCTGTTTTATCGTCTTTTGGGAGAGAGACATCACTAGTGAACATCATGAGACTCCGGTCCATATTACCATCATTGATCACATCCGCTATTTACTTTCCGCTTTTTACTTACTATTGCAATTATACCTATCACTATTATCACTTGCGTTTGATCCTTTGTAAACTACAAGGCCGGAGGGATTGACAACCTCTCTGTACTTGTTGGGAGCAAAGTTATTTGTATCTGTGTGCAGGTCCACGTTGACTGCTAATATCTGGCGCCGTTAGCAGTTGACACCTTCTTGTTGAAACTGGGAGTCTCAGGGAAATCGATCCTTGGTATTGCCAAGGGAAAACTTCTGCTACACTGTATCTCAAACCTTCCACTTGGGGTAACCAACGAGGGGGGCGAGAAGCCACCAAGCAATCGAGAATTGGATTTGCTACTCCGAGTATCAGAGAGGTATCTGTGGGCCCTCTCGGTAATACACATCATAATAAGCCTTGCAAGTAAATGACTAATGAGTTAGTCATGGGATGATGTATTACAGAACGAGTAAAGAGACTTGCCGGTAACAAGATTGAACTAGGTATGAAGATACCGACGATCGAATCTCGGGCAAGTAATATACCGAGGACAAAAGGAATAACGTATGTTGTCATTATGGTTTGACCGATAAAGATCTTCGTAGAATAATTGGGAGCCAATATGAGCATCCAGGTTCCGGTATTGGTTATTGACGAGAGAAGTGTCTCGGTCATGTCTACATAGTTCTCGAACCCGTAGGGACTGCACGCTTAACGTTCGATTATGATTTGTATTAAGAGTTATGTGTTTTTTGTGACCGAAGATTGTTCGGAGTCCCGAATGAGATCACGGACATGACGAGTAGTCTCCAAATGGTCGAGAGGTAAATATCAATATATTAGATGATGGTATTCGAACACCGGAAGGGTTCCGGATCGTTTCAGGTATTTTTTGGAGTACCGGGAGGTTACCGGAACCCCCCCAGGGAAGTATTGGGCCTACATGGGCCATAGGGGAAAGAGAGGGGAGCCCACAAGGGGTGGTGCGCCCCCCATGGGCTGTCCGAATTGGGCAAGGGGAATGGGGCGCGCCCCCCTTTCCTTCCCCCTCTCCCTCTCCTTCCCTCTTTGCCCCTCCCAAAGAAAGGAAAAGGGGGGGGGGCTAATCCTACTAGGAGAGGAGTCCTAGTAGGACCCCCCCCATGGCGTGCCTCCTAGGCCGGCCACCTCCTCCCCTCCTCCTTTATATACAGGGCCAGGGGGCACCCCAAAGCACATCGGCTATTCTCTTAGCCGTGTGCGGTGCCCCCCTCCACGTTTACTCCTCCGGTCATAGTGTCGTAGTGCTTAGGCGAGGCCCTGCGTGGATCACATAACCATCACCGTTACCACGCCGTCGTGCTGACTGAACTCTCCCTCGACCCTATGCTGGATCAAGAGTTCGAGGGACGTCATCGAGCTGAATGTGTTCATAACTCGGAGGTGCCATATGTTCGGTGCTTGATTGGTTGAATCGCGAAAACGTTCGACTACATCAACCGCGTTAATCTAACACTTCTGCTTTCGGTCTACGAGGATACATGGACACACTCTTCTATCTCGTTGCTATTCTTCTCCTAGATAGATCTTTCCTGGTGTAGGATTTTTTTTTGAAATTGCATGCTACGTTCCCCAACAACGCAGGCAGGCAAGTCTGGGTATCCTGGTTCCCAGAAGACCGACAGTAGCCCCCGGGCCCAAGGCGCGCTCGGACTTGGCTTCTAGGCGAAGCCAAAGGGCAAGGGCGAAGTGCCGCGGCCCCAACCGCCTGCGGGCCTGATTGACGTGTGGCGCCTTGATGGGACGTGGGCATCTCCACTTCCCCATGCTACCTCGGCAACTGTTTCGACTTGCCAGGAGCCTGCTTCATGCAAAAAGATCATCATTACCATCGATCGTGGAGGCCGGTGGTTCCACTCCTTCTTGCTATAAATGAGGAAGGGTGGAGCCCCCTGCTCATATCCATCTCCTTGCTCCTCATTCCTTCTTCTTGCTCTGCCGTCTTGCCGAAACGTCCATGGCGCTGATAAGGAGGTTCTTTGCGGCGGAGAAGGGCAAGGCTCCTCGGCCCGATAAGGAGGTTCTCCGGGGCAGGTCGATGACGTCCGCCTGGCGTCGCCCGTGATGTCCTCGGCCGGGGTTCCCCTAGTTTCCTTCTTTTGTCTCCCTGCGCGGAATCATGTTAAGCCCCGTTGGGGCATGTAAGAGTTTGTAGTGCTTTCGCCTTAATGTAATCGCTCCTTGTTTAGTACTGAGACCGCGTATCGCGGCAAGGCAATGTGCTCTTTTTTATTCTTGCGGTAGCTTGGTGCTCTACGCTGACAGGACCGAGTCCCTGATGTCTACACACGCTTCTACTCTTGTAGACTATGTTGGGCCTCCAAGCGCAGAGGTTTGTAGGACAACAGCAATTTCCCTCAAGTGGATGACCTAAGGTTTATCGAACTCAGGGAAGTAGAGGTTGAAGATGGTCTCTCTCAAGCAACCCTGCAACTAAGATACAAGAAGTCTCTTGTGTCCCCAACACACCTAATACACTTGTTAGATGTATAGGTGCACTAGTTCGGCGAAGAGATGTTAAATGGCAAGTGATATGGATGGCAAAACAAAGTAATATAAATCTGTAATAAAAAGTGCAGCAAGCAAACAAGTGGTAAACGTGAGCACAAATGGTATTGCAATGGTGGAAACAAGGCCTAGGGTTCATACTTTCACTAGTGGCAACTCCCAACAACATTAACATAATCGAATCACATGATATTTCCCATAAAACATGCAATGGAGACGCACCCGGAGGTCATTCCTTCGTGGTCAAGAGAGGACGAGAATTATGTAGGGCTACAAAAGCACACCTCAAAGTTCGTAGTTCTCAATCTAAGGATTTCCCAATGTCACCGCGGCCATCCAAAGAGAGTCTCACAATCACCACAACATATCTAAAGGATAGTCAAAGACAAGCACCAAGAGACTCTCAATCTTCAATCAACACACAAGAGAGGAAATCACTCATGAAAATATTTTTCTAATCCATGTCCAATAGACCGCTGTCACCTTGGTCTCGGGGATTATACTAGATAAAGACAAGTGAATATATCAATCCAATACATAGAGGAAGGGGAAATATCATGGGATCACCCTAGATTAACATAGCCTATGATCACAACGAAGATCACATCATGGGAGAGAGAGATAACCACATAGCTACACGTACGAGCCCTCGGCCCCGGAGAAGACTACTCACACATGGACATGGTGAGGAGGATCTTGATGGTGGTGTTGATGGAGAGGTGCAGCCCCGCGAGGAGGCGGCGGCCGGCGGCGGCCACGGAGGCGGCGGCGGCGAGGAGGAGACGGCGGCGGCCCTTGGGGGCGGCGGTGGCCCTAGGGGCAGCGGCTCCTTGGCCCCCCTTCTTCCTTGTGGATGGTTCTGCAATGGTGCAGGTCCTCCCCTACAAGAAGGCGGCTTGGAAGGAGGAAAATTCGTGGCCCTTGGTGACCTAGGTTTCCTCTCTTTATATAGACTCTCGGATTCCCGTCATCAGATTTTGGGCCTCGGTAAAACGGGCTTTACTCGGCCGTCCGGACTCCGATTTGGACGAATTTTATATCCAGAAGCATCGCCTTGAAATTCCCCACAACTTTTGCAACTAGACTTTTTCCGTTTGACGTCGTCTTCGGGCCGGAACGTGACCATCTTTAAAAAACGTTCTCAGACAGATTTCAGGAAAGTCAGAGTCCTACTCCAATACGACTCCTTTTGCGTTTTTGTCAATTTCCAAGTAATTCCTACACAATAAAGTGTAAAACAAGAACATTGTGAACTTTTGCAACTATTAGTAGGTTAGTTCAAATATGATCAAAAGTGTATGGAAGTGCATAAATATCATAGCAATATCACACAAAAAAGGCATGGAGCAAGCAGAAATTATAGATACGTTTTGGACGTATCAACATCCCCAAGCTTAATTCCTGCTCATCCTCGAGTAGGTAAATGATAACAAGCATAATTTCTGTGGTGACATGCTATTAACCATATAAGGACTTTTCACAGTCACATGACAAAAGCTTACTGAGACAATGAATCTGTAGTAATTAAGTTGCCTCATGAGAAAATCACAAAGAACTGAAAGTTTTACAATATGATACTGAAACACTCAATAGATTTGCAATGAGCATGA
>LR738715.1:156676735-156687499 GCA_902687465.1 Secale cereale | reverse complement strand
GGCGGCGGCTCCGCGACGAAAACTGGGAAAAGAACTTCTGATCTGGGGTTTTCTCGTCACGGGTAAAAATACGAGTCGAAGTAGGGCACCAGGGGGCGTGGGGCCCACCCAGGCAACCCCCCGGCGCGGCCAGGGGCTGGGCCGCGCCACCAGGGCGCCTGGGCCCCCCTGGTCCCCCTCTGGTTCCCCTTGTGGCTCCTGGTTCCTTCGGGTGCGTGGATTTTCTGTGATTTTTCGTGGATTTTTCTGAGATACCTAAAAATCCGTTTTCCTGCACACAATAAAACCATACAGGCAGCTCTGCTGAAAACAGCGTCAGTCCGGGTTAGTTTAGTTCAAATCATGCAAGAATGAGGTCAAAACAATATCAAAAGTGTTTGGAAAAGTAGATACGTTTGAGACGTATCAACTCCCCCAAGCTTAGCATATTGCTTGTCCTCAAGCAATTCAGTTCAACGAACTGGACGCGACAAAGAAAACTTTGACAAACTCTTTTGCTTCATTAGATGTATATAAGCATGTACTACGAAAAGAGTCTAGCAAGTATTGAAACAGTACTATGAGGATAATGCAAGGAGCAATCCTTCTTTCAAGTGACCAATCACAAATACCTATAAGTAAATAATATATTACTGAAAATCAATACAAGATCACATTGCACACAGCTTGAGCATATTAGGGTGGTATCTCACTAGCCTCCATGAGTGAAGCAAAACATAAATGCAAAAACTCCTCCAGAGTTTTAAAGGAGACTGGAACTAAGAAAATTTCAGAATAAATCATATCACAAACATGCAGAAGACAATGTAATACTTTGGGACAATGCACATTACACTCAGAATGACAATTATGCTCTCCTAGTTAGTGCTTTGAAGAAAGAAGGTGGAGACTCTCGAACCGTGGCTTTTGTTGGCAAGGTTGAAAACCCGTGGTCGGAAATAAAAACTAAACATGTACCAGAGCTCTTGGTTTTAAAAACAGAGGTAAAAACGTTTTTTGAGAGGTGCATATTTCGTCAACGAATGCTAGCAGATAACTCAATCACTTCTTGAGCTGGACAAGTCTCGAGGAACGGCTCCCGCATGAGGACGATCACATCCTTAATCTCCTTTGTTTATCACTGCCAAAGTTTTCTGATTTCTCATGAACAAAGCGTGAAGGAGGGTTTGTTTGTTATATTATCTTTTTGAGCCGGGCGCACTCTATGCCAGTTCCTTCTTGTATTAAGGGTTTGCACATTAGACATGCAATCCAGGGGTGAAACTTGTCCAACTTAAAAAGATCATGAATTAACTACTACTTCCTCATGAGCTAAAACATGGGCACAAAAAGAGAAATGCTTTTGATTAATTTCGAGGTGGTACACGAAAGTCTTCGTTAGGAATGGCAAGTAAATACCATGTATAGGAAGGTATGGTGGACTCATATGGCATAACAGGTTTTAAGGATTTTGGATGCACAAGCAGTCAGTCCGCTTAGTAGAGGTGGAGGTTAGCAAGAGACTGGGAAGCGACCAACTAGAGAGCAATAACGGTCATAATCATGCAGAGCGACAAAGCAACATTGAATCGGGCATGAAAGTGATATAACTATTCTAAAACTCAAAGATCATCAAGGCAGAGCAGACTTTTTAGTCTCAAACATGTGTAAGCATGTGCCAAGTCAATCCAGAAATTCTCTAAAGGAAATACCACCTTAGTATACCGAACTATGAACAATGCAATGCATGTAGATCATTTCGATAACACATTATATTCTCTAGTTATTCGAGACTAGCCACAAGGAAAGCATGAACCACTGGAAGAGTATTGTAAACATAGCACTATGTCGCTACAAGCTGGTCTCTAGATCATAAGTACAGGCATATGTACAAAAGTAGAAACAAGAAGAGTCCATACCGGTCTTCCTTTTTGCTTCCCTCCAGTCGATCTTCGTCATTACTGCTTGTCACTTGCACGACCGAACGTAGGAAATATAATTAAATGCCATCACGGACTCGAGCTGAACTCTGAAAACAAAGCAAACTAAAGAGAAAAGGAAATCTTTTTGGATTATTTCAAAGGTTGAACGAAAGCAAAAGAAAGAGAAAATCTTTTTGTTGTTTTTGCAAAGAGAGAAATAAAGAAGAACGGGCAAAAACTTCGAAAAGATCAAAGCGAACAAAACGGATAATACAATGGAAAAGTGAGAGGGGCACGTACTCCCCCAATCTTAGGCTTTTGGCCTAAGTTGGTAGCAGCTACTGCCCCCAGGAGCCTCCTGCTCCGGGGGTATGGTGGTGAGACCAAGGGTCGTAGAAGGATGCTGGCGCGTATACCGAACTCCTCGGAGTCTCCCACGAGGAAGGGTCTGTACGCCAAGCAGAGAAAGACCCTTCACCAAACTCGGTGGCGGTATCTCCGTGGAAAGGTGGTAACTCACCGTGCTCCTCCTCGTCGGGCACAACCCCCTCCATGGGGTTATGAAACTGATACTGGACCATGAACTCATCGAACTGGACAACATCAAAGGACCATCCGTTCCTGCGAGAAAAATCAAACAAAAGAGGTGCAGGTAGACGGATGTCGCGTTCCGCGGTAGTTCCGAAACGTAAGATATAAACAAGATTATCCAGCTCAGAAGCCATGGTAACAAACTTATGCCTTTTCATAGCAGCAAGATCAAAGCTTAAATAAGTAAAAGGATTATCATCAGGGTGTGGGGTGCCTCCAAGATGTTCTAAGATAAGTGTGGCATAAACGCCACCATATAAGTCCCCCTTGTTACCGTTCATAGCAAGGCGTCGACCAATTAGGGCACCCAGATTATAATCAGACCTCCCTGAGAGGGCTGCTGCCAGGATAGCAATATCCGGAGCAGAAATGCTGCTCGTGTTGTCACGAGCTAACACCCCTCTAGCAACATAATATGCAAAATACCTGAGGTGAGGAAATAAGATGCTGGAGATCTTCGACCGATGAATATCCCTCGTACCCATGCTGCAGAGAGAGTTAATGACGGTTTTCAGCTCGGAGGGCTGAGTGGCCATCCTAGCCGTCCTCCCAACGTTTGGCACACCTATTATTTCACAAAACCTTCCCAAAGTCATGGTGATAAGATCATTGTAGATTTTAAACTCAATAGCACCTGAATCAAGATTATATCTAAAACTGTTAATAAAACTGGAGGTGAGTTTTTGATATTGAGTAACACGGCACGTGACGAGCCGTGTCAAACCTGCATTAGCACAAAGATTATAAAACTCATCCTTAATTCCCGCAGCTTCAAGGAATTCATCACATGGAAACGTCATTGCACGTGCTGGACTTGTGTCTTCCAACAACTCCAGGGGCACATGATCTTCATTATAGCTCACCCTAGCAGTCGAGGGTGAAGCTGCGGCTCTAGTAACTCGATCGGAGTGTGCAGGCCTCCTCTTCTCAAGCCACCCTTTTGCCCTTCCTAACAAACTCATTTCTGAAATTTTTGGCGATTTACAAAAACGAGGATTAAAACAAGATGAGTTAAGGCAAACTACTCAACTCACTTGCCCAAGGCATAAACTTGCATCAAAATTTGGAAAATAACTTTCTACACATGCATGCAAGCTCATCTATACAGCACCAAGAACTACTAAATACTCACAAATGAAGCCACCAATCAAAAATCTAATTGGAGGGGTGGAGGAGTCACATACCAGGGAGTATTTGTTCAAAATCTCAGCTCAAATGATGGGCTGTAGAGAGAGATCGAAGAATCGCCTCCAAGAACAGCAAGAACACAAGAACAAGTGCAGAACTCGCGTTTTTGGAGAAAAAGAGAGAGAGAGAGGAAGAAGACATACCTGGAGGGGGGCCATGTGGGCCCCAGGCGCCCTGTGGGCGCGGCCAGGGGCTGGGCCGCGCTAGTTGGTCGCCTGGGCCACTGGTGGGTCCCCCTGGCTGGCCCCAGGTCCCTCTGGGTCTCTCCCGTTGTGGAAATTTTTATTTAATTTTTTCTGGAATTTTTCTGGAATTTTTCTGAAAACTTCACTGTTGAAAATTTTTCGAAGTTCAAAAAGCTGCGAAACTCTCTGAAAACTTGAAGTAGTGAGTAGTATTGTGAAGCTTCAAAACATAAATACTTGGTACAGCAAGTAGGACAAAGCCTAAAAAGAAATGAAAACATAACAAGCTCAACTTTTTATCTATATAAAACATGTTTACTAGTAAGGTTGATCAAGTCTTACCAACAAACAGGCGATATATAGAGCAAAAAGTCTCACCTCTCACGAAGTAATCACTGAACCTTTACCTTGATGGACATTGTCCCCACCATGATAGTTTTGTATTTGTGAGGCACATGTAGTGGACAATCCCATTCTCCAATCTTCACGGTCTCGATATTTTCTATAGAGTTGAGGCCATGCCTCCTGTCGATCTTCTTTGGAAAATATACCGTGTGTTCTTTATCATTCACATGGAAGGTAACCTTCCCTTTATTGCAATCAATAATAGCACCTGCGGTGTTAAGAAAAGGTCTACCAAGAATAATGGACATGCTCCCATCCTCGGGCATGTCAAGCACAACAAAATCAGTAAGAATCAAACAATTAGCAACTTCTACGGGAACATCCTCACAAATACCTATCGGGACGGCGGTTGACTTGTCAGCCATCTGAAGGGAGATATCTGTAGGAATTAGTTTCTCTAAACAAAGCCTCTCGTAAAGAGAGAGAGGCATAACACTCACTCCTGCTCCAAGATCACATAAAGAAGTTTTGACATAATTATTCATTATGGAGCAAGGAATGGTGGGTATACCTGGATCACCGAGCTTCTCAGAAATCTTGCCACTGAAAGAGTAGTTAGCAAGCATAGTAGATATTGCTTCATTAGGAACTTTTCTTTTATTAGTGACAATATCTTTCATATATTTTGAATAAGGAGGTAACTTAATAGCATCAGTCAAAGGAATTTGAAGAAAAAGAGGTTTAATCCACTCACAAAACTTATTGTAATGCTCTTCTTCTTTGGATTTGATGGACTTACCTGGAAAGGGCATGGGTTTCTGCACCCATGGTTCTCTTTCCTTCCCATGTCTCCTTGCGATGAAGTCTTCTTTAGTGTACCTCTTACGTTTGTCAGGTGCTTCTTCTTCTTGAACTCCAGGCGGATCATTCTTCTCATTATCCTTACCTTCAGGTTCAGCACCGTCCTCAGTCTCAGCATCGGAGATAGATACACTGTTTGGATCAATAGTTGGCTCTTCATCTGCAATAGGATCATTAGAATTGTCAGTCTCCTTATGTTTCTTCTTTTTCTTTGGAGAGCCAACAATTTCTTCTTCCTACATTTGAGAATCTTGCTCGATTCTCTTCGGATGCCCCTCTGGATAGAGAGGATCTTGAGTGCTAGTTCCTCCTCGGGTCTTAATCCCAAAAGCCTGCAAATTATCTTGTTTGGCATTGTTAGCAAGCAAATCTTTTTGCACATTAGAAATTTGGTCAAGCTGAGTTTTAACCATATGAAAATGCTTCACAAGACATTGAACATCATTAACTGTTCTACCTAGAACATCAAGCAAACTTTTGATAGCAAGGGAATTATCATGCAACTGACTTTGTATCCTCTCATTAAAATGATTTTGTTTCATAATAAAATTATCAAACTCATCTAAACATTGATCAGGAGGCTTACCACGAGGGATGTCACTTGCGTTGAAATCTAAAAGAGAGTGTACCTCTACCATAGGAGGGTGAGTGGTAGGCTCACACAGCTTCTCAATAGGGGGTAGATTCTTCACATCTTCAGCTTTAATACCTTTCTCTTTAATAGACTTCTTTGCTTCTCGCATATCTTCGGGGCTTAGAACAAACATGCCCCTCTTCTTTGGTGGTGGAGGTGGTTCAGGGACGGACCAATCTTCATGATTTAAAACAATCCTGCCCATCAAATCTTCTGCATCTTCCGACGTCCGTTTCCTGAAAACACAACCAGCACAACTGTCCAAATAGGACCTGGATTCATCAGTTAAACCAGCATAGAATATATCGATTAATTCATTCTTAGGGACTTCATGTCCTGGTCTAGCCCGAATCAGACCGCAGTACCTCCCCCAAGCTTTAGGGAGGGACTCATCCTGCAACTGTTTAAAGTTATAAATTCTTTGTAAAGCAGCATGTTGCATGTGAGCAGGAAAGTACTTATCAACAAAAGAGTGAGCTAAGTCTTGAGGACTCTTAATGGAACCTCATGGAAGTGAATCATACCATGCTTTAGCACCTTCCTTCAAGGAGAAAGGAAGAAGCTTGGTGATATAAAAGTATCGTATCTTCTCATCTGTGGTAAACAGGCTACCCAACTCACCGAGTTTAGTTAGGTGTGCAATAGCATCATCATTTTCTCTGCCATAAAAGGGGTCAGCTTCAACCATAGGTATAAGTGAAAGATCAACAGAGAAATCATAATCAGGATCATCAATGCATATAGGAGATGTAGCAAATTCAGGATCAGGAACTGTTTTGTTCTTCAAAGAGTGTTTTTCAAATAGTTTCTTAATAACTTCAGGGTCAGAGCCAGAAAACTCTGTCAGTTCCCTGCATAAATCTTCATCAAGCATATAGTAATCATCATCAAGGAGTCTCTCCTTGAGCTTACTCAAATCAGGATAATCATAAGTTTCACCAATAGGGTAGCGAGTAACAGGAATTTCAATTCCAGACTTTTTAGCAGCAGCAGCAATTTGTTTTTCAAGAGCATAACCAAGTGAGCTAATATCATCAACAGTAGTAGAAGCATCATCAAGAGTATCGGACATAGTAACTGATTTAGTAGGAGCATCATGTGGTGGTGGTGAGGCAAACTTACTCATAACAGAAGGCGAATCAAGTGTAGCACTAGTGCTCAGAATAGTACCTCTTCTTGTAGTAGATAGTAAGATCGGAACCTTGGGGTCTCCTTTCTTACCCATAGTGGATGAAGTGCAGCAGGTAGGATACTTCAAGTAGACTTGTAAATATTGCTATGCTCCCCGGCAACGGCGCCAGAAAACGGTGCTCGATAACCCTCAACCGTAAGGGATCGAGATAGTCTTCGCGGGTAAGAATAACCCAATTTATTGATTCGACACACGGGGAGCCAAAGAGTATTTATAAGCTTTGACAGTTGAGTTGTCAATTCAACCGCACCTGAAATATACTTACTTGCAACAAAAGATAAGTGGTAACAGTGATATGATAGTGATGATAGTGATAGTAAAAGTAAACAACAAAAGTAAATAGCAAGAGTAAATGGCAAAAGTAGCAACTTAGTGACAAGCAGGATTTAAAACACTGTAGGCTAGGGAGACGGATGGTTGGGCGCTGCATGGATGAGATATATCATGATTCTAACTTGGGGCACGGCACACGGAAAAGTAATGATCATCTAGGCAAATATCAAACATTAGGCATGTATCCCGTAGGTAGTTGTGCGTGCTTGCAATAAGAACTTGCACACCATCTTTTGTCCTACCATCCCGCTACGAACGGGGCCAAAAGGAACTTATGGAGATTAAGGTGCTCCTGTCAAAGAGCACCGGAACAAAGCAATGAAATCAATGGATACATCTAATCCTCAAACTATGGACCATCCCCTTTGGTGTCCCAAGCTGTCACTTTTGGGATCGCCGGTTCCGAACCATAACAGGTGCAAACTACTCATAGGTAGGATCAAGAACACAAATATATTCATGCAAACACATATGGTTCAGA
Source organism: Secale cereale (assembly GCA_902687465.1). Lineage (NCBI taxonomy): Eukaryota > Viridiplantae > Streptophyta > Magnoliopsida > Poales > Poaceae > Secale > Secale cereale. The sequence goes on along the minus strand of LR738715.1, from coordinate 156,679,788 downwards.
TCTGAAATCATGGCACTCGGGCCCTAAGTGTCAAGCATTAAGAATAACAAGTTGAAGCAAAGATGATAAACACCATAGTAGATGATAGGCAACATGCCCCCAACGATCTGACAAACTATTACATGATCTAACTCATCCAATCCCTACCATCCCCTTCGCCTACAGCAGGGGAATTACTAACACATGGAAGGAGATGTCATGGAGGGATGATGGAGTGGTGATGATGATGACGATGGCGACGATCTCCCCTCTCCGGAGGCCAATTCAGCCTCCAGATTAGCCCTCCCGAAGAAGAACAGAGGGTGGCGGCGGCTCCGCGACGAAAACTGGGAAAAGAACTTCTGATCTGGGGTTTTCTCGTCACGGGTAAAAATACGAGTCGAAGTAGGGCACCAGGGGGCGTGGGGCCCACCCAGGCGACCCCCCGGCGTGGCCAGGGGCTGGGCCGCGCCACCTGGGCGCCTGGGCCCCCCCTGGTCCCCCACTGGTCCCCCTTCTGGCTCCTGGTTCCTTCGGGTGCGTGGATTTTCTGTGATTTTTCGTGGATTTTTCTGAGATACCTAAAAATCCGTTTTCCTGCACACAATAAAACCATACAGGCAGCTCTGCTGAAAACAGCGTCAGTCCGGGTTAGTTTAGTTCAAATCATGCAAGAATGAGGTCAAAACAATATCAAAAGTGTTTGGAAAAGTAGATACGTTTGAGACGTATCAGCAGGTGGTCCCGCAGCTGCCCGGAATCCGGGTCCGCAATAAGGCTCTTCAGCTTGCATCTTCGACACAGACATCTTATCTCCGTCTCGTTCTTTTGAAGCATCTCGGCCTTCGCGGACCTCAAAAACCTATTCACGATGCCTTCGGTCATCGTGCGCACCATGGTCGCCTGCGGGGTAGAGCAAAACGATATTTTAGAACCAAGAAAAAATTTGCCATGACTTTCCCTAAAAATAGGACAAAAAAGAATGCTTAATGCCAAAATTCTCACCGAAACGGAAATGAATCAACATTCCGGGAAAATATTGGCAACTATCGCATTTCAAATACCGGTACACCTCCAAACACAAACACATATGCAACACAACAAACATATGCAACACCACGAACATACATAGATCTAGCTAGGCCATAAAAAGTACATGTGCACATTGTTGTATGGAGAACAACATAAATATAGCTCCCCCCTTACTTACCTATCAAAACAAGGTAATTTAACCACTTAATTTGAGTGAATCTATGGTGGAAATGAGGTGAAAAAGAGGAGGGCCCAAGACAAGGAGGAGGTGGAGAGAATGAAGTGGGGAGAAAGTGAGTGTGGGTAGGAGAGGCTGTCCAAAATATCTTGTTGCTGCCCACTTACTAATGGCGCACCCACTATAAATGCGCTATTAGTAATCAAGGTTACTAATGGCGCATCTTCTGTTAGTGCACCATTACTAGTTTTGAAACAAAAAAAAACAATACTAATGGCGCACTGTCCCACAGTGCGCCATTACTAGTTTAAACTAGTAATGGCGCACTATGGAACAGTGCGCCATTAGTAGTTTTGCAAAAAAAAGAATAAAAAATATAATAAAAAAAAGAACATTGATGGCGCACTTTACTGCTGGTGCGCCATTACTAGTTACAACTAGTAATGGCGCAATTTGTCTGGATGCGCCATTAGTATGTTTGGACAGGCGCACTAGTTCAAAAAAAAAACTTTTTGATACTAATGACGCACCCTGGGCCAGGTGCGCCATTAGTAGTTTGAACTCTAATGGCGTATCAGAGGTTTGTGCGCCATTATTATATACTAATGGCGCACTGCTTGTCTGGTGCACCATTAGTATCAATTCCATCTATAGCCATTTTCCTAGTAGTGAGTGGAGGAAGGCTAGAGTTGCCTTGTGGACAGTCCTCACGAGGCTAGTCCCTCCATGGACCCTCACGAGGCTGGTCCCTCCAAGGACCCTCATGAGGCTGGCCCTGCCAGTGGTTCTCGCGAGGCTGATCGCGCCAGCCTTGGCGAGAGTCATGGTTCTTCCAGTGTCCTCCACCTTGACCACCTCCGCGGCCATAACCTCGATCGCCACGCTCGGGGCGATGACCAAGGTGCCCGTCGCGGATGGCCCTCAGCTCCTGGCAGTCATTGGTGTTGTGGATGCGCACGTTATGGAAGACACAGAACGGGCGACTACCTTTGGAGGATTCGGGGTAGTCGCGCCCGCGCTTCATCTCGGGCTCAACCACGAGCACAACAGGTCCCTTGCGCTTGGCTTCCTTGGTCTTTGCCTTCTTGTCTTCTGGGTCAGCCTCAGGGAGCTAGACAAGCAAGAGGCGGCCCTCTTCTGCCCTTGCACACTTGACTGCCATGTTGAACATCTCCAGAGCTGAGCACATGTCCTCATGAATGGCGAGCTCCTCCTTCATCCCGACATCCCGGACGCCATTAGTAAACGCGGAGATGATGGCCTCGTCTCAAACCTTAGGAATCTTGATGCGGACGTTGGTAAAACGCTGGATGTACTTACGCAAGGTTTCCCCCGGCTGCTGCTTGATACGCCGCAGGTCGCCTATCGCAGGGGCGCGGTCATGAGTCCCTTCGAAGTTAGAGATGAACCGCTTGCGCAGCTCCTCCCAGGAAGAAATTGACTCCGCTGGGAGGTTCAGGAGCCACGAGTGCGCATCATCCTTGAGGGACATGGGGAACTAATTGGCCATAACCTTCTCATCGCCACTGGCCGCCTTGATGCTCAGCTCGTAGAGCTGGAGGAACTCAACGGGGTCAGGTTTTCCATCATAGCGTGGAGGCAAGTCTGGCTTGAACTTGCCGGGCCAAACGACGCGTCGTAGCTCCGGGGTGAACGCCCGACAGCTTGCCGCGCATCTGGGTGCCCGCCGTTGAGGAGGAGCTTGATCATGGTGCTCACGCGCCACTGCGGGAGGCGGCACGCGACCCTGGCGAGGCGGCGCTGGGAGTGCACGAGCTTACCTTCGGGCCGTTGCACCACCCGGCAGCTTTCATCATCACGCACAAGCGCCCTGCGGGGCTGGTCGCGCTGGGGAACCTCACGG
>LR738715.1:156663836-156676725 GCA_902687465.1 Secale cereale | reverse complement strand
GGATGTACTTACGCAAGGTTTCCCCCGGCTGCTGCTTGATACGCCGCAGGTCGCCTATCGCAGGGGCGCGGTCATGAGTCCCTTCGAAGTTAGAGATGAACCGCTTGCGCAGCTCCTCCCAGGAAGAAATTGACTCCGCTGGGAGGTTCAGGAGCCACGAGTGCGCATCATCCTTGAGGGACATGGGGAACCAATTGGCCATAACCTTCTCATCGCCACTGGCCGCCTTGATGCTCAGCTCGTAGAGCTGCAGGAACTCAACGGGGTCGGGTTTTCCATCGTAGCGTGGAGGCAAGTCTGGCTTGAACTTGCCGGGCCAAACGACGCGTCGTAGCTCCGGGGTGAACGCCCGACAGCTTGCCGCACATCTGGGTGCCCGCCGTTGAGGAGGAGCTTGATCATGGTGCTCACGCGCCACTGCGGGAGGCGGCACGCGACCCTGGCGAGGCGGCGCTGGGAGTGCACGAGCTTACCTTCGGGCCGTTGCACCACCCGGCAGCTTTCATCATCACGCACAAGCGCCCTGCGGGGCTGGTCGCGCTGGGGAACCTCACGGCTTGGCTCGGGGACGACGTCACGCCAGAGAGGAGGAGGAGGAGGTACGTCGTGGACCAGGTCGCCCGCCTGAGGTGGTGGAGGGGGCAGTGAGCAGGACGATGCCGAAACTTCTCCCGCGGCGCTGACGAGCTCGGCGATGCAGTCCAGCCATTCCTTTTAGAGATCGTTGGCCGAGCGGTAGCGAAGGAACTCAAGCTCCATGAGCAGCGCGTCCTGCGAGTTCGCCGGCCCATGACGGCGTGGGAGGATGAAGCAATCGCTGGAGCCAGCGACGGGGTTGAAGTGCGGCCGTCGTGTCATGTGGAGAGCGGGAGCGACGAATCTTGCTGCTCTCGACTAGCGGGGCCAGTGGCAGCGTCTGCCGCCGGTGATGGAGAACGATGGGGGATGCCATCGCCTGGAGGCGCAGTCTGAGCCACGCGGGCGACGAGGACAGCCCGACGCTCAGCACGAACTCGAGGAGCATCCGCCATGGAGACGGTGAGGCGATGGCAAACCGGTCGGAAGAAGAGAGACTCCGACGCACCCCTACCTGGCGCGCCAAATGTCGGATTCGGGGCTCCGCAAAACCCTTGTAAGTTCAAACACTGGGGTGCGTGCGAAGAACTCAACTTCCCCAATCTGCCTACTCGTCGTCTCTATGATCTAGCTCGAGGAACAAGAAGGAAAATGACACATGGCAGTTTAGCCAGGTTCAGGCCACCTATCGGCCGGTGAGTGGCCCTACTCCTGCAATGTGGTGGATTGCCTCGAGGTGGGCTGAGGAAGATCTAGTGCAGTGGTTGAACAACCTCGCGAGGTGTGTTCTTACTTATGGTGGTGAGGGAGGTCTGAATGATCCGCCCCCTTCTATGTGGTGGCTAAACTATATTTATTGAGGCCGTGGTCCTCTTCCCCTAAAATGTAGGCGGGAAGGGATCCCACAAAGGCCAAATTTGAAGGAAGGCAACTAGTACATCCTATCCTCACTAAAGGTGGTCTTCGCCTGCAAAGCTTCTGATCCTGACGCCACGGTGGGCTTGGTGATGACCTCCGTCCTGTCATCTTGGCGACCCTGGGCTTGTTGCATGGAAATTGAAAGCTTTGGTTGATTCCTTGAGACTCCAGACCTGCGCTTGCCTCTTTAGCACCAAAGAGGAAACATGTCGTCCTGCGCCCGCTGGCGCCCGCCTGGCCTTGGTTGTCCTGGCTTGCATCATCCGTACCTCACGAGGCGGGGGCGTGCATAGAGATCTCCGCCCCTCAGGAGCCAGCCTAGTGAGACTGCTCCTTTCGGGGGTCTTGATGTCGTCCGCCTCGCGAGGCTTGGCCCCTTGCTAGGACCTTGAGTGTCGATGCTGAAGATGGGTCGTACCACGCCGGTGAAGGAGCCGCGTCATGGGCCGCAGGCAGGCAAGTCTGGGTACCCTGGTTCCCAGAACGCCGATAGTAGCAGCTGTCGCCGGTCAGCCCCGCGCCAGACAAAGCCTCGGGCGGGGGCAGGTGGCGGCGGGGAGATTCTCCTTCTCCCCTCTCTTCTCGCCTTAGGCCAAGATCCGGGCCGCCGCCAGCTGGGCGTAGTCGTCGCCGCACGGAGTAGCCACTGTCGGCCTAGGGTAGGGGGTCGCGGCTCGGTGGGCCTGGGGCCTCGTCTCGCCTCGCCATGGACTGGCCGACTTGCAGGGAGTTCATCCCTGCCCAGATCTGGAGCAGGACGGGGAGAGGTTGCCCCTAGCAGGTGGTCGTGGGCGGGAGGGACAAGGTTGTCGCCCTCCTGCGAATGCGTGATGGCCGGGAGGCTCGTCCTTACTCCGTTCCGTCCGTGACCAAATGAGGATCGGTGGAAGGCTGCTCCATGGCTAGGGGGGGGGGGTTGATCTAATTGTCTCCTTCCCCACGTTGTTGGCGGCGATCTGGATCAGGAGTATATCCAGTGTAAGGCGGTCCTAGGGTTCTTCTCACGTCAAGACGGTGTACTGCTCGATATCGGCCCTCGTTGATCTGGTCATTGACAAAATCCGGAAGGCTCCGCCGGATATCTACATTGGGTGTCTGTTGCCTGTAGATTGCTGGATTGGATGAGATTCAGCCGTGTGCGCCCCGTTTCAGCCCGTGTGGCTTCAGGTGGGCGTGACGTGAATCTTCGTTGTGTGTTCACATTATGGGACATGACGGTTTTTCGATTTCTATGGTGAAGACAATGGCGGAGAATGTCATGGCGGATGAGATCTGAGGCCTAGCAATGACGGACCGAGTCTTCGAGGTAATGAGGATTTTGTTTGGTGTTTCGTGACTCATAGCAGCGGCATTGGCAAGTGGGGACGACAGCACAGGAGGAGTACATAGTTTGCCTCTTCGGGGGTGAAAACCTAAAGTCTATCCTTAATCGGTTGTGCCTGATAATGGCCTTGTTTAAAGCATTGTTTTGAGATCGCGAATTTCTATAGGGTGAAAATCTACGATCTATGATTGGGCGACGACAATGCTTGTGCACTGTTTCTTTCTTGGAGGCCTCTTTTTTTTTTATTTATTTTTAGATTTAAGGTGTTGTTTTGGTGATGGTTTGTGGTGCAGCTATAAAAAATCGAGCACCATAGCAGGATCTTATTTTTATTTTTATTTTCCTCCTTCTTTTTAAGTTTTTGGGTTGTGTGCATCCATAATGTCCTTATGACATTTCGTTGTTGCAAGGGTTGGGTGTATTGGTATCTTGATGATATTAATATACTCCGTATATTTTTTATAAAAAAAATGCAAGCAGGCACAGCATACGCTGAAAATTTTCGACTAGGATGCTATGCAGATTCGAAACCGTCAAGGAGTCGGTTACGGTTTCGCCATACCTCCGTCCATATAACGTGAGCACTGCCCGATAAGTCCCGCAAGCAGTGCCATACCAGCCAGCGATCCACGGCTCAATTCCAAACACAGCTGCGAGCGGCCAAGCCATGTCGAAGAGGCGAAGGTCCGACTACGAGCGCGGCTCAAGATCCAGGCGATCTCGCCACCCGCGGCACTATCTATATTTTGTCGTGGATGACTGGACCGATGGGTACAGTATATACAAGGTGGACGTGGCCGACTTGGACGGCGACCCTAGCGCCGACTTGGACTCCCAGGCTGGCCGTCTTCCCGGCCCGCCGGTGTTCCGCCTGGAGTGCTCCCACAGCCGCTGCCGTAACCCACGTTTCGCCGCCCTGGGCAGCCGAATCATCGCCATGGACTACCAGCAGAACAAGGCGACCACCCGCGTCCTCATGTTCGACACGGCGACAGGAGGCATCGCCGTGGGCCCTTGCGTCCCCGCCCAGCTACAGCGACTCTACAGGTTCGTGCCCGCCTGCAACAGTCTATACGTCGTGGGCACTCTGACGTCAGAGGACCCGGCGTACTTCCGGTTCGGGGTGCTCGCCGCCAATGCCGAGGAGGGAGGCTGGGCCTGGAACGCTGGGCTGGGCGGGCCGTGCAATATGTGGCAGGTCGTCTGCACCGCCGCGCACCCAGACGGCCGTACCATCTTCTTCTCCACGTACTATGGCATAACCTACTCGTTCGACACCGAGACGCGCGAGTGGAAGCACCAAGGCGACTGGATGCTGCCTTTCCAAGGACACGCCTGCTACGACGGCGAGCTGGACGCGTGGGTGGGGCTCCGCCTAGGCTCCGACGAGCTCGAGCCGGGGACCCTGTGCTGCTGCGACATGGTGCCCACGGGCGGCGGCGAGGGACAAACGCCGCCGTCGTGGAAGATCGTCAAGGAGAAGATTGTGTGCGAGGACAGGGATAGGACACTGGGTACCACGCTTACGCGTATCAGACGCGGTACCTACTGCCTCGTCGAGTATCGGGCAGGGAAGGGCGGCGGGCCTCAAGACTGGCGCCTGTTTTACGCGACGGCGTTTAGGCTCCGGTACGACAAGGACGGGGAACTTCGAGCCACGGCGCGCCGGACTCGCTCCTACACCAGCCCCAGAAAATCGAGAGATTGGAAATTTAATTGGTGGGTGTTCGGCATGTGACGATACACGGAGGGGCAATGCTAGTGTGTTGCTGTGTTTTGCTATCATGGGTCGTTCGCAATGTCGAGACCTTTACGGGTCCTTTTCTTTACCTTGTTGACTATATCATTCTAACTAGAACATGAAGGCATATCTTGGAAAAAGAAAGATATATAATGAAGATGGTTGAAACACATGATTCTATTTGAACAGTTCAAATTAGTAAGGTTTATCGTTGGCAGTATATTTGTTTTTGAAGAATTAAGCATTTTCAGTTTAGAAACTTATCTGAATGGTTATGCTAAACCATATCTTTCAGATGAAATTTTATGGACAATAAATCAGGAGCTGAATAAACAGAGTAAGAGCAACTGTTACATTTTTGTTTTTACTCGATAACAGTCACAAATATTAATGATTAAATTACATGTCAAGCACCATGTGCAAAGCACAGACTAACACTAACGACTTGCTGTGGTGATTAAATTCAATCTTATTCAGACCAAAAAGTGTTAAATTGTGATCCAAATTATACCATGTTGGACTAGACGTAGTACAACAGGTGTGGGCCTTTCCGTTGACGTCGACGTGTACGAGTACAACTCGTTTACTTGTCCTCCAAGGACTCTTATGTATTGCCCTCAATATATACCCCATGTAGTCGCACCTAAGACGGCCTGTCGTCTCGTGCTTGTAATACTCCTCCTCATAGTGATTGCGCCTTCGTGCGTCCGTGGTTTTCTCCCGCAAGGGTTTCCACGTAAAAATCCGTGTCTCTCTGTCTCGTTTATTCTCGTTATTATCTAACAAGTGGTATACAGAGCTGAGGTTCGCATATACGAGATTTGAGATCGGGAGATTAGGGTTGCGGCGTCTGTGCGCCGCCACCGCACGCGTCTGGCGATTCGTTGATCCGAGTGCAGATCGATTTCTGCTTCTGCCGAGACCGAGCCTGTTTTGCCGATCGGACACCTCAAATAGCGACGTGATTTGCCGCAGCTGCTCAACGCATAGACGTACAGGCTCCAAGTACCAAGGCGCCGCTGCTGCTCCAGGTCAAAGCGATTGAAGAAAAGCTGCAGGCAGGAGACACATCAATCCGCCGAGTCGCCGTCCATCAGTACTAATAAACACGCGCGAGAATCAAGGCCTGATTGATCTGCTACTTTCTCACGTGAAGCCACCACGTCAACTCTTGTTTCTCTTCGGTTGCTACAGCCAACCAAATTTTCCAGGTGCTATTTTTTCAACTCCGTTGCTCCGCATTAATTAAATTCTATCAAGAATTTTTCTACGACTTGTACTACTTTGTGCACAGTTTATCTACTCATGGCTTCCATGAAGTACGATCTTCCGCTGCTGGACCGTGACACAAGGTTTACCCTATGGCAAGTCAAGATGCGGGCGTTGTTGGCACAGGCCGACTATGATGATGCACTGGATAGTTTTGGGAAGGACCGAATTCAGGACTGGACTGCTGATGAGAAAAGAAGGGATCGTAAGGCTTTGTCACAAATTCAACTCCATTTGCATAATAATATTTTGCAGGAAGTTTTGAGCGAGAAAACTGCCGCCGCTCTATGGTTAAAGCTGGAAAGCATTTGCATGACAAAAGATCTTACCAGCAAGATGCATCTGAAGCAAAAATTATTCCTGCACAGGTTACCCGAGGGAGGTAATGTTTTGAATCATATTTCTGAATTTAAAGAGATCATATCCGATCTAGCTGCAATGGAGGTTAAGTATGAAGAGGAAGATACTGCTTTAATGTTACTTTGTTCACTGCCAAGTTCTTATACCAATTTTAGAGACACCATATTATACAGTCGTGATACTCTCACACTTAATGAAGTTTATGAAGCTTTGAACTCTAAGGAGAAGATGAAATTAATGGTGCCTCATGATGGTTCGAGTTCATCCCAAGCCGAGGGATTATCTGTTCGTGGCAGGACAAAGGAGAAGAACTCCAATAATGGAAACAGAGGCAAAAGTAAGAACGGCCACAGGGGCCGGTCACAATCCAGAGACAAGAAGTATTGCAGGTACTGCAAGAGAGACGGGCATGACATCTCCGAGTGTTTCAAGTTGCAGAATAAAGAAAAGAGGAAAGGTAACAAACAAGGTGAAAATTCTGCTAACGTTGCTCGTGATGATAGTTCCGATGATGCTCTTGTCGTTACTGCTGGATGTGCTGAGACCAATGATGAGTGGGTACTTGACACTGCATGTACTTTTCATATGTGCCCGCATAGAGATTGGTTTACTACTTTTGATTCCACTACTGCTGCTGGTTCCGTTTTGGGTTTTGATAATTCACCATGCAAGATTGAAGGCATAGGTTCCGTTCGAATCAAGATGTTTGATGGCACAATCAGAACTTTGACAGACGTTCGGTATATTCCGAAGATGAAGAGAAATCTTATCTCTATGAGCGCCCTTGATGCAAAGGGCTACAAGTATTCAGGTGGAGATAGTGTTTTGAAGGTCACCAGAGGTTCCCTTATTGTGATGAAAGGTGACTTAAGTTCGACCAATGGTCTTTATTACCTTCGAGGTTCTACCGTTTCAGGTAACGCTACTCCAGTTATTTCAAAGAATTCTGATTGTGATGCTGCTAACCTTTGGCATATGCGTCTTGGACATATGAGTGAACTTGGTTTGGCAGAGTTAAATAAGAGAGGTCTTCTGAAAGGATACGAAACTGGTAAATTGAAATTTTGTGAGCATTGTATCTTCGGCAAGCACAAAAGGGTGAAGTTCAATACTTCGACTCATACAACTGAAGGCATTCTTGATTATGTGCATTCTGATTTATGGGGACCGTCTCGCAAGAAGTCACTAGGTGGTGCTAGTTACATGCTGACCATAATTGATGATTATTCAAGAAAAGTTTGGCCTTATTTCTTGAAGCATAAATGGCAAGCATTCTCAGCATTTAAGGAGTGGAAGATTATGATTGAAAGACAAACTGAAAAGAAGGTAAAAATACTTCGCACTGATAATGGTATGGAATTCTGTTCTAAGCAATTTAAGAATTATTGCAAGTCTGAAGGCATTGTCAGACATTACACCGTTCCTTATACTCCTCAACAAAACGGTGTTGCTGAGCGTATGAACAGAACCATTATTTCCAGAGCCCGTTGCATGTTGTCTAATGCAGGTTTGCATAAGCGTTTTTGGGCCGAGGCTGCTTCCACTGCTTGTTATCTCATTAACCGTTCACCATCTATTGCTCTTAATAAGAAAACTCCAATTGAGGTATGGTCTGGTTCACCTGCTGATTATTCACAGTTGAGAGTTTTTGGTTGCACTGCTTATGCTCATGTTGATAATGGAAAATTGGAGCCTAGGGCTGTTAAGTGCATCTTTCTTGGTTATAAGTCTGGTGTTAAAGGTTTTAAATTGTGGAATCCTGAAACCCAGAAGGTTGTTATTAGCAGAAACGTTATCTTTAATGAATCTGCTATGTTACATGATGTTTCATCTACTAATGTTCCTGTTGAGAGTGAACAGCAGGCTACTATTCAGGATCCTACTGTTCAGGTGGAGCATGTTATTGATTCAGATGATACATCCGGTAATGAAAATGTTGATGCACATGATGATCCCGTCGTTGATGATGAACATGTCACTCCCACTCCAAATCAGCCTATTGTTCCACCCGGTTGGAATCTTGCCCGTGACAGAGTTAGGCGGGGTACTGATAAACCTAAAAGGTTAATTGAAGAGTGCAATATTGTTTCTTTTGCTTTATCTGTTGCAGAGGAAATTGAAGGTAATGCTGAGCCTTCTTCATATTCCGAGGCTATTATTTCTGGTGATAGTAATAAGTGGATGACCGCTATGCATGATGAGATGGAATCACTTGAAAAGAATGGCACTTGGGATTTAGTAAAATTACCGAGAGAGAAGAAACCTATTCGTTGCAAGTGGGTTTTCAAGAGGAAAGAAGGTGTTTCTCCTAATGATGGGACAAGATATAAAGCAAGGTTAGTTGCTAAAGGTTACAGTCAGATTCCAGGTATTGACTATAACGAAGTCTTTTCTCCTGTTGTGAAGCATAGCTCTATTCGCACTTTACTTAGTATTGTTGCCATGAATGATTTTGAGCTTGAACAATTGGATGTTAAAACCGCATTCTTACATGGAGAATTAGAAGAGGATATTTATATGGAACAACCTGAAGGTTTTGTTATTCCTGGAAAAGAAAAGCTTGTCTGCAAGTTAAAGAAATCTCTTTATGGATTGAAGCAATCCCCTAGACAGTGGTACAAGAGATTTGACACTTTTATGCTCTCTCGAGGTTTCAAAAGGTCTAAATATGACAGTTGTGTTTATTTGAAAACTGTCAAAGGTTCAACTATTTATTTGCTCCTTTATGTTGATGATATGCTAATTGCTGCAAAGAGTATGTCAGATATTAATGAACTAAAGAAGCAATTGAGTAATGAATTTGAGATGAAGGATTTGGGTGCAGCAAAGAAAATTCTTGGCATGGAAATATCCAGAGATAGGCCATCTGGAAAGGTATATCTAAGTCAGAAGGGATATATTGATAAAGTTCTTCGTCGTTTTAATATGCATAATGCCAAGCCAGTAAGTACTCCGTTAGCTGCACACTTCAAATTATCGTCAGCTTTATGTCCTAAGTCAGATGCAGATATTGAGTACATGTCTAGAGTTCCCTATTCGAGTGCAGTTGGTTCACTTATGTATGCCATGGTTTGTTCCCGTCCGGATTTATCATATGCATTGAGTGTTGTCAGTAGATACATGGCTAATCCTGGAAAAGAGCATTGGAGAGCAGTTCAGTGGATTTTCAGATACCTGCGAGGTACTTCTAATGCTTGTTTACAGTTTGGGAAAACTAGAGATGGACTTGTTGGTTTTGTCGATTCTGATTTTGCTGGTGATTTGGATAAGAGAAGATCACTCACAGGTTATGTTTTCACCATTGGTGGTTGTGCTGTGAGTTGGAGAGCAACTTTGCAGTCTATTGTGGCTTGTTCCACTACTGATGCCGAGTATATGGCTATTTCTGAGGCATGCAAAGAAGCTATCTGGTTGAGAGGTTTGTACACTGAGCTTTGTGGAGATTCATCTTGCCCTACCGTATTTAGTGACAGTCAAAGTGCTATATATCTTACAAAGAATCCAATGTATCATGAGAGAACGAAGCACATTGATGTCAGATTTCACTATATTCGAGATGTTGTTGCTGAAGGTGATTTGAAGGTATGCAAGATAAGTACTCATGATAATCCTGCTGATATGATGACAAAGCCAGTTCCGACCAATAAGTTTGAGCTTTGCTCAGGCTTAGTTGGTATTTCTCACTAGTCCTATGGACTTTGACGCACAAGGTGTTTATGCTGATTTGGATGGAGTTATTTACTTTTTCCGACTACTGGAGGGAATTTGGATCAAGGTGGAGATTGTTAAATTGTGATCCAAATTATACCATGTTGGACTAGACGTAGTACAACAGGTGTGGGTCTTTCCGTTGACGTCGACGTGTACGAGTACAACTCGTTTACTTGTCCTCCAAGGACTCTTATGTATTGCCCTCAATATATACCCCATGTAGTCGCACCTAAGACGGCCTGTCGTCTCGTGCTTGTAATACTCCTCCTCATAGTGATTGCGCCTTCGTGCGTCCGTGGTTTTCTCCCGCAAGGGTTTCCACGTAAAAATCCGTGTCTCTCTGTCTCGTTTATTCTCGTTATTATCTAACAAAAAGAACTACATCCTTCGAGGTAGTTTTGTCTGCAACGATGGTTTTAAATAGCCGGAAGGCCAAAAACAACCATCTGTATACTTCACATCCATCACACATGATGCTACATGCCTTGATCACAGTATGTGAAATATGAAAATACTTCTTAGCTGGGCCATGCTGTTTGAAACTTTCGATGGAAGACGAACAATTACATTAATAACAACACATAAGAACAAATAACAAATTATCCATACAGGAAAGGACTCGAGGGAAATCAAACATATCACTATAATCATGTTTCCCTTGTAAGATGCATATTATGTCTCTCCGTGACGGCATGTTTGCCAGCAATAGAGGGAGGGATATGGATATTGCTAGATATTGAAAAACATGGGCAAATAAAGTCTTGTAAAAATCTGACCATTCGTATCTAAAAAATAAAGAAAATAAGGGCACTGTGCCACTGTCGTAAAGATTGGCTAAAGGGAGCAGCAAGCTATAGATCAACCCTTATTATGAACAGTTCGTGTGCATATTTTGATTGGACTAAATATATAGATCTGTATCCTTCAAGTAAGAATGCCTTCTCTTGAAGATGATAGCCATATACTTGATCAGAGACTTGAATATTTCATTTTATGATGAATATGATGTAGGAAGACCTGAAATTTCTTCTCAATAATAAAACGTGTATAGGAGCATCTTGTTTCTATAGTTTTCTATTGAGGACAATTAAATCTTTACCATTTTTTGCTTCTCTTTAAAAGGAGACTAAAGAGATATGCATATATATCTTAACGAATACATTCTACCTGCAGGCTATAAAGGGAACGTTTATGTCTGCCAAAACAGCATGTCGAAGAATGCTGAGAGTTCATGGGATATGCAATAGGTAGTTCAGTACTCAATACAATAGGGATATGTAGGAAACATATGAAGATGACTGTGTTACCTTGCTGGTTGCAACATAATATTTGTTCTGCTGAAAATAGAAATGACTGCTAGTTATCCGCTAAATTACTTTGTTAAATACATAACTACAGATTATGCACATTATAGGAAAGACATGTTTTTTACCTAAGTACCCTTGGCCACTTCACATTGAGAAGAAAAGCAAAATAATAGTATGGGAGAACTAAAATATGCTTCGTGTGTTTGTGTCTGCCACTCTGCCTCACACTCACGGTGCAAGTGTTGATAGTATATACCCTTATGCTCTTTCCAGCTACTCTGATTACTCCTGATGAGACAAACATGCACCATGGCCATGCGGCAAAAAAAGGAAAAGAAAGCTAGCTAGGATCTTGGAGCATTAGTATCTGTTCTTTGTGTGTACTACCTGTAAACAAGTGTGTTAACCATGATATTCTTAGTCTGGTGAACTTATGTATGCATTGATAATTAGAGATTAAAGAGCAAAGCTAGCAAACCACATATCTTGCCGGACGCCTGACAGGCCGTGTCATGACCATGGATCCAGATTTGTTCCATGCATAATTCATCTTCATCCTGGCACGGCTCACCGACACTTGCATTCTTCCCTTCTTCTTTGTCCCTTAGCTTTGATATTCTCTTTCGTAATAACAATAATATAAAAATTGCACATGGTGAATATGCATATAGCATACATTTCTAGAAAGCTAGGTACATGAGAAAATTCATCATGCATCACTAAACAGGTGAATAAAATTCCCGAGAGAATTGAGCATAATCATCAGATAAATATGTTCAATGGGAATTGTCGGTCAGGTACTTACATAGTTCTGTAGAAGGGGTAGTGCAACAGGGATATAGTGTACACTACTCCCACCTTCCCATGAGAGAGAGAGGGAGGGAGGGAGGGAGAGAGGGAGAGAGAGAGAGAGAGAGAGAGGCAGAGAGAGAGAGAGGCTTCTTCACCAAACGTGCTAGGTTGGTGCAGCCATGAAGGTGAGGGGAAATGAGTTGAGAAGTCGTGGATGCGCCTCCATGGAGGCCACCTCCGAATCTGGATGCCGCTGCACATCCGGCGAAATGGTAGGAGAAGATGGCCACGACGGTGGATGGGTGCAGATCGCATCGCCGTCTTCCATGGATCCAGAGAGACATCCATTCCTCCTCTTGCGTTCTTGTGCCGCCGCCACATCCTTCCCTCCTCTTGTGATCTCGTGCTGCTGCCATACCGTACGGGATGCAGCCAAGAACAGAGAGCATCGAAGGTGGGCTACGGGAAAGGTATGGTCGCGGCAGTGGTGACGGGGAAGGAGAAGCTAGCAGAAGGGCATGGCGGAGGCGGCGACGGCGACACATAGGGTTCGCTCGATGCTGAAGGAGATTAACAGGAAAAGGAGTACGCATTTGTATGTGGGGATTTTAGGTGGTTTGCTGGACTGGACCTGGGCCTACTACCTTACGGCCCGATTATGGACGAAAAACGCAGCTCAATCCGCGAAGCAGCGGCCCGCTAAACTGTAAGTGAAACGCGTGAGCGACCTAGGACGACCAAAGCTGATCTGGATCATACGTTCGAGTGATCTGATGGTTGAGAGTCTCAAAGCGCTGTGGAGGCTCGTAGCTAGCTGTGTTATACTGTTTTTTAATTGTTAGAAGGGAGAGAGGGAATTGTGCGGAATATGATAGATGTTTATATATATAT
>LR738715.1:156540445-156659326 GCA_902687465.1 Secale cereale | reverse complement strand
CCCCCCCCCCAGTCGAAGCGGCACCGCGGCTGACGCAAAGACTGGACCGGAACTCCTCAAATGATGTTGTAGGCAATCCCTTGGTCATGATATCGGCACATTGTTGAGAAGTAGGGACGTGTAAAATACGAATATGACCAAGGGCCACATATTCCCGAACAAAATGAATATCGAACTCAGTATGCTTGGTCCGTCGATGATGCACCGGGTTAGCGGAGAGGTAGACCGCCGAGACGTTGTCGCAGTAGAGCACCGTGGCACGGTCAACAGGGCAAGAGAGCTCCTGCAGTAGCTGGCGAAGCCAAGAACACTCGGCGCCGGCGTTGGCCACCGCACGATACTCAGCCTCAGCACTGGAACGAGAGACCGTAGGCTGCCGCTTGGACGACCATGAGATAAGTGAGGGTCCAAGGTAGACACAATAGCCCGAAGTGGAGCGACGAGTGTCAGGGCAACCCGCCCAGTCTGCATCGGAGTAGGCGGTGTCGGCGGAGGCGTGAAGCGTGACACCAAAATCCATAGTGCCACAAATATAGCGGAGAACCCGCTTGACTGCAGCCCAGTGAACGTCTCGAGGAGCACGCATATGAAGACACACCTGCTGCACGGCATATTGAATCTCCGGGCGAGTCAGAGTGAGGTACTGGAGAGCACCGACGATAGACCGATAGAAAGCAGCATCTGAAGCAAGAGAACCATCAGTGGGAGAAAGCTTGACCTTCGTATCAACAGCCGCGGCGGCGGGCTTGCAGTTAAGCATGCCGGTGCGCTCTAGGAGCTCGTGAGCGTACTTCCGCTGATGAAGGAAGAAGCCATTTGGACGGCGCACCAACTCGACACCGAGGAAGTAGTGCAAAGGACCCAAGTCCTTGATGGCAAACTCAGCGCGAAGACGAGCCGTGAGTTGACTGAGAAGACCAGCCGTACATGCCGTCGGGATGATGTCGTCGACATAGAGCAGCAAGTAGGCTGTGTCAGAACCCTGATGATAGACGAAGAGCGAGGCGTCCGAGCGGGTAGAGTGGAACCCAAGCTGGTGGAGAAACGCGGTGATGCGCTGGTACCAAGCGTGCGGATCCTGCTTGAGTTCGTACAAGGACCGCGAAAGCAGGCACGCGTGGTCGGAAAGCGCCGGGTCAACAAATCCGGTGGGCTGCTGGCAGAAGACCTGCTCCTCGAGGTTACCATGGAGAAAGGCGTTGGAGACGTCCATCTGGTGCACCGGCCAAGCACAGGAGACCGCAAGGTGGAGAACCGTGCGTATCGTGCCGGGCTTGACGACCGGAGCGAAGGTGTCGGTGAAGTCGATGCCAGCACGCTGTCGGAAGCCACGAACGACCCATCGCGCTTTGTAGCGATCAAGGGTTTCATCAAGACGGAGCTTGTGTTTAAAGACCCACTTCCCTGTAAGCACGTTGGCGTGCCAGGGACTGGGAACAAGCTGCCACGTCCGGTTGCGCAACATGGCGTCAAACTCCTCTTGCATCGCAGCCATCCAGAGCGGATCACGAAGAGCGGCTCGAACGGAGGAAGGCAACGGCGACGGCTCAGAGGTGGACGCCGCATGGACGTAGTCATCCGAGGCGTAGCGCGAGCTCGGGCGAAAAACGTCCGTGCGGGCGCGGGTGACCGGACCGGCCACATGCGCCGGGGGGCACCGAGGGGGCCATAGGCGTTGGGGGCGCCAAGGGGGCTGCGGGCGTTGGGGGCGCCGAGGGGGCCGCCAGCGACGTGGGGGCCACTGGCGCCAACGTCGGTGGCGCAAGGGGTGCTAGCACCGCGGCTGGAGGAGGCACCGCATGCGGGGGGCACACCTCAAAGCAAGGGCGGGCCAAGAGAGGCGCGCGAGCGCCCTGGGAGAGGCGTCGAGGAGCCCGCGTCACCGGTGGCGGGAGGAACAGCCGGGGGTACCTTGTCTAACGGACACACATGCTCATCAAAGTAAACGTGCCGGGAAGTAAACACACGGTGGGAGATAGCATCGTAGCATGGATATCCCTTGGAGTTGGAGGTTTAGCCGATGAAGATGCAAGTGACAGAACGAGGTGCGAGTTTGTGAGGAGCGGAGCCGGCAGTGTTGGGCCTCCAAGTGCAGAGGTTTGTAGGACAGTAGCAAATTTCCCTCAAGTGGATGACCGAAGGTTTATCAATCTGTGGGAGGCGTAGGATGAAGATGGTCTCTCTCAAGCAACCCTGCAACCAAATAACAAAGAGTCTCTTGTGTCCCCAACACATCCAATACAATGGTAAATTGTATAGGTGCACTAGTTCGGCGAAGAGATGGTGATACAAGTGCAATATGGATGGTAGATATAGGTTTTTGTAATAAGAAAACATAAAAATAGCAAGGTAGCAAGTGATAAACGTGAGCATAAACGGTGTTGCAATGATAGTAAACAAGGCCTAGGGTTCATACTTTCACTAGTGCAAGTTCTCTCAACAAGGATAACATAATTGGATCATATTACTAGCCCTCAGCATGCAACAAAGAGTCACTCCAAAGTCACTAATAGCGGAGAACAAACGAAAATATTATGGTAGGGTACGAAACCACCTCAAAGTTATTCTTTCTGATCGATCTATTCAAGAGTTCGTAGTAACGTTCGATCTGTCATTGAGTTCGTACTAGAATAACACCTTAAGACACAAATCAACCAAAACCCTAATGTCACCTAGATACTCCATTGTCACCTCAAGTATCCGTGGGCATGATTATATGATATGCATCAGACAATCTTAGAAACATCTATTCAACCAACACATAGAACTTCAAAGAGTGCCCCAAAGTTTCTACCGGAAAGTCAAGACGAAAACGTGTGCCAACCCCTATGCATAGATTCCCAAGGTCACGGAACCCGCAAGTTGATCACCAAAACATACATCAAGTAGATCACATGATATCCCATTGTCACCACCGATAAGCACGTGCAAGACATACGTCAAGTGTTCTCAAATCCTTAAAGACTCAATCTGATAAGATAACTTCAAAGGGAAAACTCAATCCATTACAAGAGAGTAGAGGGGGAGAAGCATCATAAGATCCAACTAGAATAGCAAAGCTCGCGATACATCAAGATCGTGCCATCTCAAGAACACGAGAGAGAGAGAGAGAGAGAGAGAGAGAGAGAGAGAGAGAGAGAGAGAGAGAAAGGTCAAACACATAGCTACTGGTACATACCCTCAGCCCCGAGGGTGGACTACTCCCTCCTTGTCATGGAGAGCATCGGGATGATGAAGATGGCCACCGGTGAGGGTTCCCCCCTCCGGCAGGGTGTCGGACAACGTCTAGATTGTTTTTTGGTGGCTACAGAGACTTTCGGCGACGGAACTCCCGATCTACATTAATTTCCGAAGGTTTCAGTATTTATAGGATTTTTTGGCGTAGGGCACAAGTCAGGGGGCCCTCCGCGCTATCCACGAGATAGGGCGGCGCCACCACCTGCCCAGGGCGCGCCCTCCACCCTCGTGGGCAGCCCGTGGCTCTCCTGTCCCAACTCTTTTACTTCAGAGGCTTCTTTTGGTCCAGAAAAATCATCAAAAATTGGCACGTCAATTGGACTCCGTTTTATATTCCTTTTCTGTAAAACTCAAAAACAAGGAAAAAACAGAAACTGGCACTAGGCTCTAGGTTAATAGGTTAGTCCAAAAAATTATATAAAATGTATATAAAATCCCATAAGACAACCTAGAAGGATAATACAATAGCATGGAACAATAAAAAAATATAGATACATTGGAGATGTATGAAGCATCCCCAAGCTTAATTCATGCTCGTCCTCGAGTAGGTAAATGATAAAAACAGAATTTTTGATGTGGAATGCTAACCAACATAGTTTTTTCAACGTAATACTCTTAATTGTGGCATGAATGTTCAGATCTGAAAGATTCAAGACAAAAGTCTATATTGACATAAGAAATGATAATACTTCAAGCATACTAACAAAGCAATCATGTCTTCTCAAAATACTATGGCTAAAGAAAGTTATCCCTACAAAATCATATAGTCTGGCTATGCTCCCTCTTCATCACACAAAATATTCATATCATGCACAACCCCGGTTTCAGCCAAGCAATTGTTTTCATACTCAATTTTTTCAAACTTTCAACTTTCACGCAATACATGAGCGTGAGCCATGGACATAGCACTATGGGTGGAAAAGAGGTGGTTGTGAAGAAGACAAAAAGGAGGGAGATAGTCTCACATCAACTAGGCGTATCAACGGGCTATGGAGATGCCCATCAATAGATATCAATGTGAGTGAGTAGAGATTGCCATGCAACGGATGCACTAGAGCTAAAAATGTATGAAAGCTCAACAAAAGAAACTAAGTGGGTGTGCATCCAACTTGCTTGCTCACGAAGACCTAGGGCATTTGAGGAAGCCCATCGTTGGAATATACAAGCCAAGTTCTATAATGAAAATTCCCACTAGTATATGAAAGTGACTAAACATAAGACTCTCTATCATGAAGAACATGGTGCTACTTTGAAGCACAAGTGTGGAAAAAGATAGTAGCAATTGTCCCTTTTCTTTTCTTTTTCTTTTTTGCGGCCTTTTTTTTTCTTTGGCCTTTCTCTCTTTTTTTTTCTTTTTTTTGGAGGGGCTTTGTTTATTTAGCCTTTCCTCAGATGGGACAATGCTCTAATAATGATGATCATCACCCTTATATTGATTTACAACTCGATACTAGAACAAAGTATGACTCTATATGAATGCCTCTGGTGGTGTACCGGGATGTGCAATGATTCAAGAGTGACATGTATGAAAAATTATGCATGGTGGCTTTGCCACAAATACGATGTCAACTACATGATCATGCATGGAAATATGGCAATATAAAGCGTGTCATATGAACGGAACGGTGGAAAGTTGCATGGCAATATATCTCGGAATGGCTATGGAAATGCCATGATAGGTAGGTATGGTGGCTGTTTTGAGGAAGGATATATAGTGGGTGTATGGTACCGGCGAAAGTTGTGCGGTACAAGAGAGGCTAGCAATGGTGGAAGGGTGAGAGTGCGTATAATCCATGGACTCAACATTAGTCATAAAGAACTCATATACTTATTGCAAAAATCTACGAGTCATCAAAACAAAGCAATCAACGCATGCTCCTAGGGGGGAGGTTGGTAGGAGTTAACCATCACGCGCCCCCGACCTCCACACAAAGGATGACACTCTACAAATACCTCATGCTCTAACTTCGTCACATAGCGTTTCACCATATGTGCATGCTACGGGAATCACAACCTTTAACACAAGTATTTCTCAATTTCATAATAAGTCCCCTAGCATGACTCTAATATCACTATCCTCATATCTCAAAACATTTATCAAGCATCCAACTTCTCTTCATATTCAATGCACATAGTATGAACGTTTTTACTACATTGATCTTGGATGCCTATCATGTGAAGGCTAGTTTTATAGCCAAAGCACATTACCATGCTGTTCTAATAGACTCTCAAAAGGATATAAGTGAAGCATGAGAGTTCGTCTATTTCTTCAAAATAAAACCACCGTCGTGCTCTAAAAGATATAAGTGAATCACTAGAGCAATAACAAACAACTCCGAAAGATATAAGTGAAGATCAATGAGTAGATGAATAATTATGTAACTATGTGAAGACTCTCTAACATTTAAGAACTTCATATCTTGGGATATTCTTCAAACATCAAGCAAAACAAAATAAACTAAATTGACACTCCAAGCAAAACACATATCATGTGGTGAATAAAAATATAGCTCCGAGTATAGTAACCGATGGATGAAGACGAAAGAGGGGATGCCTTCCCGGGGCATCCCCAAGCTTAGGCTTTTGGTTGTCCTTGAATTTTACCTTGGGGTGCCATGGGCATCCCCAAGCTTAGGCTCTTTCCACTCGTTGTTCCATAGTCCATCAAAGCAATACTCAAAACTTGAAAACTTCACAACACAAAACTTAGACAAAAATCTCGTGAGCTCCGTTAGTATAAGAAAGCAAACCACTACTCAAAGGTACTGCAATGAACTCATTCTTTGTTTATATTGGTGTAAACCTACTGTATTCCAACTTCTCTATGGTTCATACTTCCCAATACTACTCATAGATGCATTGAAATAAGCAAACAACACACGAAAAAGAGAATGTGTCAAAAACAGAAAAGTCTGTAGTAATCTGCAGGTTTCGCATACTTTTGTAACTCCAAAAAAATCAAACTAAATTGGTAAACGTAGGAATTTGTCTATTAAGCATCTGCAAAAAGAATGAACTAAATAGCACGCTCCAGTAAAATTTGATGACCATTCTAGCGAGCGCTAACGATTCTGTTTTTCACAGCAAGACCATATAAACTTCACACAAGTCTCCCCAAAGGTTCTACTTGGCACAAACGCTAATTGAAACACAAAACCACATCTAAACAGAAGCTAGATGCAATATTTATTCCTAAACAGAAGCAAAAGCAAAGAAAATAAAATAAAGTTGGGTTGCCTCCCAACAAGCGCTATCGTTTAACGCCCCTAGCTAGGCATGATGATTTCAATGATGCTCACATAACAGATTAGAATTTAAACATAAAGGTCAACATCATGAAGAATATGACTACCACATTTAAGTCTAACCCACTTCCTATGCATAGGGATTTTGTGAGCAAACAACTTATGAGAACAATAATCAACTAGCATAGGAAGGCAAAGCGAGTATAAATTCAAGATTTTAAGCACATAGAGAGGAAACTTGATATTATTGCAATATGTAGAAGCATATGATCCTCTCTCATAATAATTATCAGTAGCATCATGAATGAATTCAACAATATAACCAGCACATAAAGCATTCTTTTCATGATCTACTTGCATAGAGGTTTTACTACTCTCCTGTGACGCCCCCGATTTGACCGTACACTAATCATGCACGCAAATGTGTACGACCAAGATCAAGGACTCACTGGAAGATATCACAACACAACTCTAGACACAAATTAAAATAATACAAGCTTTATATTACAAGCCAGGGGCCTCGAGGGCTCGAATACATAAGCTCGAAAACACAAGAGTCAGCGGAAGCAACAATATCTGAGTACAGATATAAGTTAAACAAGTTTGCCATAAGATGGCTAGCACAAAAGTAGCAACGATCGAAAAGGCAAGGCCTCCTGCCTGGGACCTCCTAACTACTCCTCGAAGCCGATCTTCACGTAGAAACATCCTCGGGATCTTCTGGGTCCGGTACTCCACCATCTGGTTGCGTCATCCGAGAAGAAGGAACAAAAAGGGAAAAGGGGGAGAAAAGCAACCGTGAGTACTCATCCAAAGTACTCGCAAGCAAGGATCTATACTACATATGCAATGGTATATGTGTAAAGGGGATAATATCTGTGGGCTAAACTGCAGAATGCCAGAATAAGAGGGGGATAGCTAATCCAATCGAAGACTACGCTTCTGGCCACCTCCATCTTGCAGCAGTAGAAGAGAGAAGATGGAAAAGTAACAAGTATCAAAGCTTCTGGCAGCCTCCGTCTTGAGTAGCTGAAGGGTTCACCAAGTAACATCGTATAGCATAATCCTACCCGGCGATCCTCCCCTCGTCGCCCTGTGGGAAAGCGATCACCGGGTTGTATCTGGAACTTGTCTGGGTGTGTTTTATTAAGTATCCAGTTCTAGTTGTCATGAGGTCAGAGTAAAACTCCGGGTCGTCCTTTTACTGAGGGACACGGCTATACGAATAGATTAACTTCCCTGCAGGGGTGTGTCGGCGTACTAAAGTAGGGGTACCTTAGTATCCCGACTTGTGCACGGGCAGTAGCAGCGTCCCGTGGTCTGGCTCACCACGTGCCCGCCAAAACCCACTCTGGACCCCTTTGAAGACCATTCAAGAACAAAGTATATAAGTCAGGAGATCAAGGCCCCGGCAAGAGGAGCTTGCCGGGAAGGCTGCTCCCAGCACAAGACCACTCTATTCTCACAAGACCCTGGCAAGAGGGGCTTGCCAGGAAGACCAGAAAACTACACCTCAGAAGATACATCGTGGCGCATCGTGTGCCCCGGCAGGACCCGGAGAGCGGCAAGCTTCCGGGCCCGGCAAGATAGCGGCCCCAGCAAGGTGCTTGCCGGGGGTAGCTCACACTATGTGCCCGCGCTCCAGCTCATCTGACCACGCGTCGCCCTGGGGCCCTTCCAGGGGCACGTGGCAGATGGCCGTGCAGCTTGGGGTACACGGTGGCGAGCCGCGGTGACGAGGCCGTCGTCGTGGCGAATGGAGACGCCCGGGCGGGCGCTTTTGGGGTGACGGCGACGGGCATTCAATGCCTTTGTCCCCCAGCGTCTGGGTTAGGTATAGATCACTGTTCATCCACTGTACATACACTGTTCGCGCACTGTTACAACTACCACCAAATTTACACTTTTACCCTCCTCTACATTGACACCTATCGGTGACCCCTTTGAGCTATAAAAGGAGGCCCATGCACAACGTAGAGGGGGTTCGATCCCAGAAACTCGATCACTCTTACGCTCGGTGTAGCTGGCACTGTAGATCTTCAAGCTCCCGAGCCCAGGAACTTAATACAACCAAAGCAGGAGTAGGGTTTTACGCGTCCGCGCGGCCCGAACCTGGGTAAACTGCCCGCGTGTGCTCCTCGATCTGCTCTCCGTGCTCCCTCCGCTCCCTTACCGCAACGTAGAAGGGGCTCCGGTCCCATAGGTGTTCGTGGGTGGTCAGTTTCCCCGACATCTTTGGCGCGCCAGGTGGGGGGCGTCGAGGTTGTGTGAACCTGATCCGGCGCTCACGCGGGCGCAGTCTTCATCAACCTCTCCAGTTTCATCAACCTCATCGACTACATCAACATGCCTCCGAAGAAGAAGGCTTCGGAGGTCGGAGGCCCGTCTGCGTCGATCCCACCACCACCAGAACCAACTGTTGGTGGGGTAGACGCTGGCGGAGGGGTGGACGCCGGCGAGGACACTCGCGGCGCCGCCAAGTCCAAGGACAAGACGGACGACCGGGCGAACTCCAAGACCTCGGCGTCTGTACACGCACCACGTCCCTCTCAGGAGATGCCGGACCAGCAGCGACGTGGTACCGGGGGTACCATACGCTTGCTGGGACACGGACAAGCCGGTGGGTCGCGGGATGCTCAAGGCCAGCGCGCTGGTACGAGCAAGGCACGGTCGCCGGGGCGAGACCCTGCTCCTTCTAACCCTGTTAGAAGTCCGAGCATATCTCGCTCCTCGCACCGCTCGCCGCCGCTTCCCTCCTCTCTAGCAGAAGCTCTTGCTAGAGCCCAGCTGCTCCTCGACTTCCCTCCAGCGGCAGACAAAGCCGAAGACTAGAGGGCAACAATCCAGAGCCTCATCGGCTTCGCCAACAACGACACGCCGCAGCAGCCGGCGACGTCACGGCCACGGCAAGTATACCAAGCGAAGGCCGATGGCGACAAGACCGCCGGGGGTGCAACTACCGTGCACTCCCCGCCGCGGAAGCAGAAATCGCCACCCCGCCGGATCAACGTCGACGACGACTCCACGGCGTCGTCAGATCCGCGGGCTCGCCGCGATCAGCGCCAAGTCCTTGACGACGGGCGGCAAGAGGACGCTCGAACCCGCATCGAGCGTCGAAGAGAAGCCCGAAGACAATCAGACCAGCGCGCTGGGACTGCTGTCAACATGCACGCGCCCGGTGAACTAGGCGACTTGCCGTACGCGGTAGGTTGCCCTGCGTTCACCCGAGAGCTGCGGCAAGTCCAGTGGCCCAGCATGAAGAACTTCAAGCCCGACGTACCCGAGAAGTACGATGGCAAGACGCACCCTTCGGAGTTCCTCAGCATCTACACCATTGCGATGCAGGCTGCCGGGGGACGCGACGAGAAGATCTTAGCAAACTACTTCCCGCTCGTGCTCAAGCCCAATGTTAGATCCTGGCTCATGCACTTGCCGGAAAACTCCATCTCCTCTTGGGCAGATTTGTGCCACCAGTTTGTTGGCGCCTTCACGGGCGGCCACAAACCCCACAGCCAGGAGAGCGATCTCCACATCCTTGCCCAGAAGGAGGGAGAGTCCCTGCGAAAGTATATCCAAAGGTTCAGCCGCGTCCCGCACAACATCCCTGATGTCCACCCTGCCGCGGTTATCAGCGCGTTCCACCAGAATGTGCGTAACCGCCGGATGAGGGAGGAGATGGCGATGACCAAGATCTGGGATGTCAGCGAGCTTTACGCTCTGGCTGACAAGTGTGCCCGCGCTGAAGAGGGGAGGAGACTCCCTGGGGAAGATACTGGAGCAGGAGGAACGGATAGTGAGGATGCCGCCCCGGCAAGGAAAAACCGGCGGCGGAACAATAGAAAGAAGAAGAACAAGGAGGTACTGGTTGTCGAGCAGTCCGGCAAGGAGGCTCCCGCCAAGAAGACACAGGCCGGTGGCTCCGGCAAGGAGTCCGCCACTGTAGCGGCAGCCGACAAGCAGGATGGCTCCGACAAGCAGTACTGCAAGATCCACCGCACCAAGGGCCACGATCTCCAGAACTGCAAGAGGGTAGAGTACCTCGTAGAGCAGCAGAAGGCTGAATACGAGCGACGCGACAAGGAGAAGGCCCAAGGAGGCGGAGGAGAGCCCAGCAAGAAGCGTCTGTTCAATGGCCGGGGAGGACGCCGCGGCAAGGCCAAGCAGCGGCAAGGAGACGGGCCTCCCCGGGGCCGCGACAAGGATGAGGACGAAGACGATGACGAGGACATGGATGAAGGAGACAACAGCGAGCAAGAGTTCCAGAAGGCCATAGAGGTTCTGTGTGTCGACGGAGGTGCCTCTCTGCACACTTCCCACCGCCAACTCAAGCAATGGGTGCGGGAAGTAAATGCAGCTGAGCCACCCCTCGAGTCACGCAGGCTGCTGAAATGGTCTGGCACGCCCATCATCTTTGACCTTGAGGGCCACCCTGACCGCACAACAGCGGTCGGGTGTTTGCCGATGTTGGTTTCACCAACTATCCGCAACCTCAAGGTCACCAAGATGTTGGTTGACGGCGGGGCCGGCCTCAACTTGATCTCCTCCGCTGTGATCAAGAAACTGTAGATCCCCGACAGCAAGCTCGAGGAAACCGGGACGTTCCAAGGAATCAACCCGGGAAGGAGCAAGCCGAAGGGGAAGATCACGTTGCCAGTGACCTTTGGCGGAGAGCTTAACTTCAGGACGGAGAGGATCACATTCGACGTTGCCGATATCCCATTGCCATATAATGGGATACTTGGCCGTCCTGTGCTCGCCAAGTTCATGGCAGCTTCCCACTATGCATACAATATGCTCAAGATGCCAGGGCCTATAAGCGTCATCTCTGTCCCCGGCGACAAGAAGGATGCCCTTATCTGCGCCGACAAGATTTACCGGGATGCAGCAGCCGCGGCAGACAGCAACACACTTGCCGCTGAAGCTCCCGGGGGGAAGACCAAGACCAAGTCCGGCATGAGCTCTGGAGCCCACTCCGGCAAACGCACCTCTTCGGAGTGCTGCGCTGCCGTCGAGGACGCACCATCGAGCTCCACCGGCAAGTGCAAGAAAGGAATGGCAGCTCCACCGGCAACCAAGAAGGTGTCCGCCAGGGAGGACGGCACTGGTGGTACCTTCACCATCAGTGCTACACTCGACCCCAAATAGGAAAGCGCGCTTGTTGCCTTCCTGCGGCTGAATGTCGACGTGTTCGCATGGCAACCGTCTGACATCCCCGGCGTTCCCAGGAAGGTAATTGAGCACAAGCTTGCTGTTTGTCCTCACGCGCGGCCCGTCAAGCAGAAGGTCAGGAAGCAAGCTGTGGAGCGCCAAGAGTTCATTGCCGAGGAGATAAAGAAGTTGGAAGCAGCAGGCCGGGTTAGAGGCATACTTCATCCCACGTGGTTGGCTAATCCAGTTGTCGTGCGAAAGGCTAATGGGAAATGGAGACTTTGTATAGACTTCACTGATGTGAATAAAGCTTGTCCCAAGGATCCTTTTCCCTTGCCACGCATCGACCAGATTGTTGACTCCACGGCTGGATGTGAGTTGCTTTCATTTCTCGATGCATACTCAGGTTATCACCAGATATTTATGGCAGAGGAAGATGAAGAGAAGACTGCATTCATTACTCCATGTGGCACATACTGCTTCATACGCATGCCCTTTGGATTGAAGAATGCGGGCTCAACATTTGCAAGGGTGGTCCACACTGCTTTTGAGCCACAGATACACAGGAATGTAGAAGCCTACATGGATGATATAGTGGTCAAGAGCAAGAGCAAGGATACCCTGATTCAAGACCTAGGAGAGACCTTTGAGAATCTGCGCAAGATACAACTCAAGCTAAACCCCGAGAAGTGAGTCTTCGGAGTCCCCTCCGGCAAGCTTCTCGGGTTCTTCGTGTCCCAGAGGGGGATTGAAGCCAATCCCGACAAGATAAAAGCCATCGAGTAGATTGAAGCCCCGAAGCGCGTCAAGGACATAAGGAGACTTGCTGGTTGTGTGGCTGCCCTCAGCAGGTTCATTTCAAAGTCTGCAGAACGCGCCTTGCCTTTCTTCAAAATCTTGAAAAAGGCAGGTCCTATGAAATGGACTCCGGAAGCGGAGGTGGCGCTGCAAGACTTGAAAGGATACCTGTCCTCCACTCCAATACTTGTCGCACCTAGGCCACAAGAGAAGTTGCTGCTATACCTAGCAGCAACCAATCAAGTGGTTAGTGCTGCGTTAGTAGCGGAGAGGGAGGCGGTTGAGGAACCCACATCCCCGGCAAGCGCATCCAGCGACAAGCAGGGGGCTTCCCCGACAAGCTCTGGCCCCGACAAGGACGAGTCTGCGCAGGAACAAGGAGAAGTGCGAAAGAAGATGGTGCAGCGCCCAGTTTATTTTGTAAGTTCCCTCTTATAGGGGGCTAGGTCAAGATACTCTGGGGTGCAGAAGTTGCTTTTCGGCCTCCTCATGGCCTCAAGGAAGCTGCGCCATTACTTCCAAGCGCATGAGATAACGGTGGTCACTCGCTTTCCGTTGAAGAGGATATTGCAAAATCCAGAAGCAACAGGTAGGATCGTCGAGTGGGTGCTGGAACTGTCAAGCTTTGGAGAGTACTTCAACCATACATAGCAGAGCTTTGGCAGAGTTCATAGCGGAATGGACCCCGACACCAGATGAAGAAGTTCCAGAGACAAGTGTCCCCGTCCAAGAAGCAAGCAAAGAGTGGATAATGTACTTCGACGGTGCTTTCTCGCTGCAAGGAGCCGGTGCTGGTGTGTTACTCATAGCGCCCATCAGGGAGCACCTCAAGTATGTTGTCCAAATGCACTTTCCCAAGGAGCAAGCGACAAACAATATTGTTGAGTATGAAGGTTTGCTTGCCGGCCTCAGAATTGCGGCCGAACTTGGGATCAAGAAGCTGATTGTGCGGGGAGATTCACAGTTGGTGGTCCGACAAGTAAACAAAAGTTACCAGAGCCCTTTGATGGAAGCTTATGTCGATGAAGTGAGGAAGCTTGAAGAACACTTTGACGGCCTGCAAATGGAGCACATTCCAAGAGCTCAGAATGATATCGCAGATGGCCTGTCAAAGTGCGCTGCCATGAAGTTACCTGTAGAACCAGGGACCTTCGTGCTCAAGCTAACTCAGCCATCAGTTACACCATCAGTTGGGCAAAGCAAGAAGAGGAAGTTGGTCTTTGGCGACTACTTGCCGGCGGATCTTCCCGAAGCCGCCGCCAAAGTCCCCAAGATCAGCAACCAAAATGCTGATGAACAATCTGCTCCTGCGGACCCAAGGGTCTGTACAGTTGAAGCAGGCGTTCCCGACAAGCCTTGCCCCGGCAGGCTTGTCGGGGAACCCTCAGCTCCGGCAGAACCACAGGCTCTTGCCGTAGAAGCTGAGGTTCCCGCAGCAGCCCTGATGCCTTTAGTCCTCGTTGTTGAGACTCAGGCTCCATCTTGGGCACAACAAATCGTCCGTTTTCTCCAAACTGGAGAACTTCCCGAAGAACCAAAAGAGATAGAAAGAATAACCAGACAGACAAGTATGTACCAGTTCGTCGACAACGAACTGTACAGAAGAAGACTCAACGGTGTCAGGTTGAAGTGCATTTCCCGGGAAGATGGACAGAAGCTGTTGGCAGAGATACACGGAGGCATATGTGACCACCACATTAGCGCAAGAGCACTTGCCGGGAAGGCGTTCCGGCAAGGGTTCTTTTGGCCAGAAGCCCTCCAAGATGCAACTGCACAAGTAACCAAGTGTGAAGCGTGCCAGTTCCATGCCAAGAAAATACATCAGCCAGCTCAAGCTCTCCAGACGATCCCTTTGTCCTGGCCCTTCTCGGTCTGGGGGCTCGATATCCTCGACCCCTTTTCTCGCGCAGCCGGGGGCTTTGAGTACTTGTACGTTGCAATAGACAAGTTCACAAAGTGGCCAGAAGTGGAACCAGTGAGAAAGGTGACAGCACAGTCAGCAGTGAAGTTCTTCAGGTCAATTGTTTGCCGTTTCGGAATCCCTAACAGGATCATCACCGACAACGGCACACAGTTCACAAGCCGCACCTTCATGCAGTACGTCCAAGACCTTGGCGCCAAGGTTTGCTTTGCTTCTGTTGCTCACCCGAGGAGCAATGGTCAAGCAGAGAGGGCAAATGCTGAAGTGCTGCGCGGGCTCAAGACAAGAACCTTCGACAGGCTGCACAAGTGCGGAAGAAACTGGATAGAGGAGTTGCCGGCGGCTCTTTGGTCAATCAGGACGACACCAAATCGAGCCACCGGACAGACACCCTTTGCTCTTGTCTATGGAGCAGAGGCAGTTCTCCCCACGGAACTCGTATACGGGTCTCCTCGAGTGCTCGCTTACGATGAGCTCGAGCAAGATCAACTGCGGCAAGATGATGCATTGCTCCTCGAGGAGGAACGTCTCCAGGCTGCTGTACGAGCTGCTCGATACCAGCAAGCCTTGCGTCGCTATCATAGCCGCAAGGTCAAGGCCAGGAGTCTCGAGGAAGGCGACCTTGTTCTTCGGCGCGTTCAGTCCGCCAAGGGCTCAAACAAGTTGACGCCGAAGTGGGAAGGCCCTTATCGGGTGAGACAAGTCTCAAGGCCCGACGCTGTCCGCCTTGAGACCGAAGAAGGCTTACCGGTGAGCAACTCCTGGAACATAGAGCATCTTCGCAAGTTTCACCCATAAGGCGCGGTTGCCGTGATCCGCTCCGGCAACCACCTTTTGTACAAGTATTGCCGCTGTTGCATGTAAACCTTTGTACAAAGCCGGGCGCAGACCCCGTGCATCAGTAAAAACTTTTGTGCTACGCACTGTTTGTCATTTCATGCTTTTCTTTTTACTTGCATGCATCATCTGACACCTTGTGCAGCACGCATCCCCGGTAAGCAGTAACAAGCCGCAAGGCTCCATACTTGTCTTTCCTCCTCTTTTCCTTTCTCTCTTAAACAGAAGAAGTGTTCCCCGCGCACAAGTTTGCCGGGGGGGGGGAGGAGATAGAAATGTGGACCAAGTGTTGTTCAAGAAAGGGAAGCCTTGCCGGGAGGCAGACAATCCATGAAAGCTAAGTTGCCAGAATTTGAGAAGTTCAAATTTTAAAAATTCTTAGTTGTCTTCCTTGAACAGCCACACTTTGTATGGAAAACCTGTGCGCAGAGGAACCTACCCGTGGCTAGCCGCGCCCTTATTTTGTTTCGAGCACGCTCAATGGCTTAAGTGAGCTGCGACAAGTGTCGCGCCCTTACTTCGTTTTCGAGTTCGCTCGACGACCTAAGTGTGCTGCGGCTAGCTGCGGCAAGGTTTCTTGCCGGCAAGGGCATTGCTAGCAGGCTGCTAAGAGTCCCGCACTCAGCGCTCGCGGCAAGGGTCCCTTTGCCGGCAAGTTTCCTAAAAGCGTAGGGTGGAAAGCATACAAAGTAAAGGGACTAAAGCAAGGAAGATAACACTGCATTGATTACCCAAAATGAAAGTATATATTACAGAGATAACTTGCCGCTGTTCTAACCAACTACTACCCATGACTCAATCGACAGCGGCAAGGAAAGCGGGAAGAAGGAAGCCTAGTCCCTACGGTCTCCATCGATCCTCTGGATCTTGCCCGCCTTGGCTACGATATGGGCGACTTGTGCCTTCAACGCCTCCTGGTCGGCTTCAGGCGGCAGGGTTCGGAGGACGTTGACGAGGTTGATCCCGGGGTTGCGGTAGACGATCTTCGACAAGACCCGCTCCATGGTACCCATGCAAAGCCGGCGCGCCTCGTCAGCCAGCTGCGCGGGGATCTTCTCCCGCAGCCGTGCAAGTGCCGGCGCCACTCCCCTGAAGAATAGACTCAGTTTGGCGCTGTGGGGGAGGCTCTCGTCGGGGGAGTACACGAGGTGCTCCGCCCTTAATGCCACCATCTCCATGTCGATGTTGGCGGCGGAGGCGACGAGTTCATCAGTCCACTGCTCCACCGTCCGCTGGAAGTTGTTTTGCGAGACGGCGGCGCTCTCCAGCAAGAGCCTCTCAGTACGGAGATCGTCCTTCAGCTTTGTCTCGCGATCCCGGGCAGCGTCAAGCGAGTCAGTAAGGGTGGAAACCTTCAGCTCTAAATCAGCGATGGAGTCCCTGGCGTCAGTGAGCTCTTTGCCCTTCTCGGAGAGGCGGATTTGCAGATCAGAGTTGGTGTAGGCGTCCTTCTCCCGCGCCACGTTGAGCGCGGCAACCCTGTCCTCGCTCGCCTTCAGGTTCGTCTCCAACTGCGCCACCCGGGCCTCCAGATCCTTCTTGGCGGTCTCTGCGGCAGCAGCGGCGTCCCTCGCCTCCTGCAGAGCCCCGCCAATGGCCTGCTCGCGAGCGGTGAGGTCGTCCTCGTGACTGTCGAGGTCGACCTTCCGCTGGTTGAGCTCTCCCTCCCGCCGAGACAGCTCCTCGGCGGCCAGACGCTGCTGCTCCTCCACCTCGGCCTTCTCGAGGAGGAATGCTTGATGTGCTTCGGCAAGCTCTTCGCGCTCCTCCGCCAAGTTTCGGAGGGCCGCCTGGTTGGCGGCACGGAGCTCCGCAGCACGCTTCTCCAAGTCAACACCAGCCTTGGCAGCCAGAGCCTCTTGGGACTCCAGCTTGGCTTGCCTGGCCCGGTACAAACCCAGGAGTCGACGCAGGAGTTGCTCCTCTTCGGGCTCGTCGCTGCTACCGGGCGCGTTGACGACCTTCAACCCGGCGGAGGCGAGAACTTCTCCGTCGAAGGTCTCCCCCTCAGCTGGTGCCCTTGACGAGGACGCCCACGGGACTTGGATGAAGACCCCGTTGGCGGCCTCCAGATAGACACCCGACCCAGGTGCGGGGGCGGAAGGGTCGGCGGCCGGTGCAGCGTCCAGCGCTCCTGCGGCCTCCGGGCCAGCAGTATGGTCGCCGGTCCCTCCCCCAGCCACAGCGTCAGCGGTCGGGGCAGTCTCTTCGGCGGCTGGCTCGTCGGCGCCGGCCATTCCTTCCGCGGCGGTGCCGTCGCCAGCTTTGCCGCGCACCTCCTCCTCGGCGATGGTTTCCGTCTCCATCGGCTCCGGGGCGGGCGGGTCTGACAACAGAAGAAAAAGAAAAGAGAGAGTTGTCAAGCAAATATCCAAAAAAGAAGAATCCAAGAAGAAGAAGTTACAAGGGTTTACCTTCGCGGGCCTCTTCAACAACGGGGTCCCTCGCCGGCGAATTCTCCCTTGGCGGCGTGGTAGTGGCCCCCGCTGGCGGAGGGCCGCTTGCGCCCTCCCTTGGCGGGGTGCTTACCCTTGTCGGGCTGCTCACCCTTGGCGGGGTACTCGCTCTTGGCGGAGTACCCGTCCTTGGCGGAGCACTGTCCCTCGCCGGGGAGCTCATCCTTGGCGGGGAGGGTGGAGCAAGTGGCTCGTCGGGGGCGACCTCCTGGTGCTCCTGCGGCTGCGACTCCACTTCAGCACAAGACAACAAGCAAATGAAACATTAGTAAGGATAACAGCCTCGAGCGCGCCCATCAAGCAGAAAAGTGAACACAAGGACTTACGCTGGGGGCTGCGCTGGGGGCTGCTCCCCGGAGCAGCAGGCTGGTCCGGCAAGCTTGTCGCTCGCGCGTCACCTGTCGCCGCGATGGGCTCGTCGTCTTCGATGTCAACCACATGGATCTTGGCCCTCTTCGCCATCCTCTGGGTCAAGGTCCTGGAAGCCAAAGCAAGATCAGGACCAAAAAAGAAATCAAGACAAAAGCAGTGCAAATCAAAGGAAATAAAAGTTGCAAGTACTTACTCTTCCTCCTCTTCGTCGTCGGAGCTGAGGGCGGAGAAGTCAAACTACGCCTCACGTGCTCCCGCGCGAGGAGCTGGAGGAGAAGGCTCCCTCGAGCGCTTGGCGGGCTCCGGAGCCGTGGGCTGTGAAGACCCCGCTCCGGTCGTCCCCGAGGACCGAGGGGCAGAAGGAGCACCAGAGCCACTCCGGGAAGATCCCCCTCTGCTTGTCGCTCGGGCTCGGGGCGCCTCCTTGACGACCTTGCTCGTCGTGGTGGCGCGCGTCGCACGACGCTTCGGCTGTTGTCGGGGCGCCTGTGGCCTCGTCGTCTCAGCGGCCTTGCGGAGGCGCTTCTTCTGTTGTGGCGGAGGGCTTGGCGGTGGCGGAGAGTTCTCCGAGGATGAGGAAGCGTCGTCGTCCAGGTTCAGTGACCCGCCCGAGTCTTCGTCGGAATCGCCCGATTCGGCGTCCTCCTCGGCGGGCTCACTGGACTCAGGGCCCTGCCCGGCGGCCTCGCTCGTCCCGACAGGCCCCCCGGCGGGCTCCCCGACAAACTCCTCGGGCGCGATCTTCAGCAGCTTGAGGATTTCCGCCTCCTCGGCTTGGCTCACTGCGTCCGCTGCCTCTGCTTCATCCATAGTATATCCAAATTCGCCTGCAGCCGCAGCTGCGGCGGCCTCCTCCATTCTGGAGGCAATGTATGCGACGTCCCGGTCGGTGGTTTCCCGGGTGAGCCCCTTCTTCTCCTCGGCGTTGCGTGGCTTTTCGACCAGGTTGTCGAAGAAAGCCTGCACGGTCTCCGCTGAAGGCTCCAACCATGTGGGGACAACCCCGTGGGAGTCGCACTCAGGCATTGCCGCACGGATGGCACTCAGAGCGGTATTGTTGCAAAGAGGAACTACTCCCCGGGACGGTGTGAACCACTCCTTGTGCTTGGGGTCGTGCTTAAACAGCTCCCGGACCATCCCCTTCAGCTCCAAGACTGTGAAGTTGTAGTTCAACCCGGGGCGCAACCTCATGCGGTCTGCCGCGTTGCCGAACTCCCAAGCGGGTCTCTTCCTTTCCTGCAGAGGGGCAATGCGGCGGCGGAGGAAATCAGCCCCAACTTCACCCACAGTCAGATTGGCGGCCCGGAGGCGAAGGATCCTCATGAGGGCAATCTGCAACTTGTCGTCCTCCGGGGCCAATTCGCTCCAATCCTTGCCGCGCACTATTGCAGTCCGGCGCGGCGAGGTAAATGGCTCAGGTGTATCTTCCAGGACCCAGCACGAGTCAGCTCTCCACTCTTCCCACTTGCCGCGGAGCTCTCCAATCAAGTACGCCTCCTTCTTCTCGAGCCTGAAGATCCAGGAGATACCGCCGGAGAGTGGGGATCCAGATTCTACTCTAGGCGTGAAGAAGTGGCGGAAGAGGGCTACATTTGGGTGGATCCCGACATAGTTTTCGCACAGATGTGCGAAAACAGCCAAAGTGAGGACGACGTTCGGGGTAAAATTGTCAGGACCCCGATCCTAAGTCACACCGATCTAGCTGTAACACGTCATATCACTTTGCGGCCTCACGCACGGTAACCCCACGGGTGCCACCTTACCTGGCCCGGGACCGTTTGCGCATTTTGGCACACGTATATGACAGTGTCGCTAGCATCCATATGACAGAGAACCCGGGCCGACATGGCTAGTTATAAACCAAAAGTGGCACTAAATTACAGAGACAGGCATCCATGACCCAGCAACGAACGTGTCGGTCATCAACGTATGAACCCAAGTCGTAGCAAGCTACATGGACTTAAAGGAACAACGCGTGACATTTCCCCTAAGGGACAAACACAGGAACGAAGAAGGACACATGCCGGCCAGCCTACGTGTTCCGAGCAGTAGCAAGCTACCAAGGCTCATTGGAATCACTAGGAGGCATTTCCCTGTAAGATAGGCTACCAAAGGAAAACAACTAGGTGTCGGATCCCACACATACCAAGCATTTCAATCATACACGCAATATGCTCAATATGTGCAAATACAACATTGCATCACAACAGAACTCTATGACTCAAAGTACTTTATTTAAAAGGCTCCAAGAGCCATACATAACACATCCATACAGGTAGGGGTCACATGACCCATCACTCAAGTCATACAGTCATACAAGCACAAGCGGAAGCTACATGTCTGAGTACAGACAACTTAGAAAATAAAACAGGCTTGGTGTAGCCTGACTATCTACAAGGCCCTTCACAAGCTCCAGATCACCGTCTGGGTGTCAAGCTACTCGTCGACGTCAACGTCTATGTAGAACCCATCAGCAGGGGCAGGGTTCTCCTCTACAACAGTTATTAAGCAAACATGAGTACAAAGGTACTCAGCAAGTCTTACCACAGAACCTATCATACATGCAACATTATCAAAGGGGGTAGTGGAGTTTATAGCAGAATGCCAGCTTTGACCTTGGCTAACCTATACTACAACTCTCAACAGATTGCAAGATGTTATTACGAACACGAGTCCTCTACTCACCACATCAATACACTACCGAGGATCCTCTTCCGTCATCCTACGGAAGGGCCATCCACGGCACTCACACTTATCTTGAGGCTTTTAGTAGTATCCATCAACTTGTCTATGAACTGTAAGAGCAACCAAGTAGTTCGTACCGCGAACAACGGCTATTCGAATAGATTGATAACCCTGCAGGGGTGTACCTCTTCACACACGCTTTCACCACTTATCGCCGTTTACTCGGCGTGTACTCGGCAACCTTCAAGCGGAAGCCCAGCGGGGGTGTCGGCCACGACCTGACTAACTACTCAAGTCTCTCGTCCAGGTCTATCGCCTATTTGGGTTCCATCCGTGGGGAGATCCGGCCGGGGTGTCGCTCACGGCCCCAAACGATGTGTACAGGGTTCCCGAGTCACCAAACGGGCAACCGGTACACCGTGCCACGTACCTGTCGCATCACAACCCACCCCGAGGGTCAGCGTTGTGCACGACCTCCAGTAAGCTATAAACACCAGAAACTAGTTGCAACTCCTGGACAGAGATCAAGGGTAATTAATAAGCCGAGAGGGTCAATTAAGGATCCCAATGCGTGGTAGTAGCTGTAACTTGAACCACACATACAGATCTCGGGTCCTATGGACGATTCCAATGAAACAACCCACCATGTACTCCTACATGGCCTTTCATCGATACCTTTACCAAGCGTATTCCACACTTCCTTCTCTTTATCGATAAGATCATTTCACTCTGATCCATCACCCAGATGAATCAGACCAGACACAACTCTAAGCATAGCAGGCAACATAAACAAATAGCATGGTGGATCACACATCACATGGCTCAATCAACTCCTACACATGCTAGTGGGTTTCAACTATTTACTGTGGCAACGACAGGTCATGCAAGGGAATAGGGTTCAACTACCGCAGGAAGTAGCAGTTCACGCGCTGTTGCCTTAATGCAGTAAAAGAGAGCAGGAGCGAGAAGATTGGGTTGTATCGGAATGATCAATGATTGCTTGCCTAACAAGGTAGTTGTCGGGTACTGCTCTTCAACTGGATACGCAGTTGTATCCTCGGGAGCAGGACCTAACACAGGGAATACCGACGATACAATCATTAACAAACAAATGCAACAATATGATGCATGTTTATGACATGGCAAGATGCATGTGTGTTGGCTAATGCAACTAAAACCAGAAGGGTTTGAACCTATTTGAATCAAGGATTCAAATTGAAGTTCAAACTATTATTTAAATAAGTGCATTATCATGTTTTTGATATATACAGCAAGTTAACTTGTTCAAACATGCATGAAACCAGTGCCATTAGAAAGATTGGATTTTTCTGATCATTTTTCATATATAAATCTTTTCCATCTGAGCTATGGTTGATTTTATATGATTTTTAGAAGTTTTGGGTATTTTCTGGAATTTCCTGAATTATTTTAAATCTAAAAATCCCAGAAAAACCTTTACTGCGTCAGCATGACATCATGCTGACGTCAGCCAGTCAACAGGGCCAGTCCAGGTCAAACCTGACCAGTGGGTCCCTCATGTCAGTGTCACAGCTAATTAACTAAGTTAATTAGAGTTTAGTTAAAACTAATTAGCTGTCAGTGGGGCCAGGGCCCACGTGTCAGTGACTAAACTAGTTAACTAATTAATATTAAAATAAAACCTAAACTAAGTTTGACTTGCGGGCAGGGCCCACATGTCATTGACCTAGGGGGTCAAACCCGTGGTCAAAACAGGTCCAACTCGCCGGTGAGGCCAAACACGGCGGCGTGCTCCGGAAAACGTCTACGGTGCACGGCTCGAGCTGCGGCTGGGTGCGTTGGAGAGCTCTTGCTCTTCCGCATCGGATGGTGGTGGTCGCCGGATCTGGGGTGGCCGGAGACGACGGCAACGAGCTCGACGACGGCGACCGGCGTCGGGCGTGTGTGGAGATGCGGCTGCAGGTGCCTAGGCGATGCGTGCGTAGCACCGTTCGCATCTACGTGCTGTGGTGAGTGCGATGGACGGGTGCCGGTGACCAAATGGTCACCGGAGCATCACCGGCGATGAGCACTGCGGCGGTGCGTGCGGTGGAGCTACGTGCAGTGTGTTACATGGCAAAAGGGAGCCAGCGGAGAGGGGGAGGAGGTAGCTAGGCTCACAGCGGTTGCAGCAAGCACCGAAGCGAGCTCGGGGGTGGTCGGAGCTGAGCAGCACGGCGAGGGGGATCTCCGCGGCCGGAGTTGGGGAAGAAGAGGTCGGGGGCGTCTCCAGGGCGGGCGAGCGCTCGGGGCTCGGCCTGTTCGAAGCAGTCGAGGACGGCGGAGACGATGGACAACACGACGGAGCTCGGGGACGACGGTGGACGTGGT
The DNA here is from genome assembly GCA_902687465.1 of Secale cereale. Classification (NCBI taxonomy): domain Eukaryota; kingdom Viridiplantae; phylum Streptophyta; class Magnoliopsida; order Poales; family Poaceae; genus Secale; species Secale cereale. Next base: position 156,636,278 of record LR738715.1, on the reverse strand, counting down.
TTCTACGACGGCGCGATCACGGCGGTGTCGGCCATGGCGCGGGGAGAGCAGAGGAGAGGGACTGGGGAGAAGCGGAGGTGTCTGAGGGGTCGAGGAGGTCGTGGAAGTTCGATCCATTCCTCCAGGACGGCGAGGGGGCGAAGCAGGGCGGCGGGCAGCTGCGTGGCGCGCCGTGCGGTCGCCGTCGAGCACCTGCCTGCCTGCCTGGCCGAGCCAAGCAGCTCGCTGGAGCGGTAGTTGGGCTAGGCCGGCAGGTGGGCCGGGTGGGCGCCAGGTAAGTGTTTTCCTATTTTCTTTTCCTATTTTCTTTTCTGTTTCATTTCTTTTGCAACTTTGTTCATTTAATAAAAATGCCTAAACATTTTTATAAATCATAACACTTGTCATACCTGCTGTATATAATAAGAACAGTAGGAAACATTATAGTTTATGATTATTTGAGCATTTAAAATATTTTATAGCATTTAAATGCCCAAATTCAAATACCATATGATTTAATCCAAAACCCTAGATTGTCCTAGAAAATTGTGCACCATTTTTGGCAGAGGTATAAGACCAAGGCAGAAATGATGAACATTTTGAAGGGCATTTTGGGTACATTGGAAAATATTTTAGCAAACCCTAGTTGTTAGGGGAGGGGTGCTGGGGTTTCTGTTAATCCCATTTCAAGTTTCTTTGAAAGTAAACATGATGCACACTCTAATCAGGTCCTAATGCAAGTGCTAGCTAGGGATGTGACAACTCACCCCCACTTAAAAGAATCGCGTCCCGAGATTCGGGTTCCTCTGGAAAGAGGGTGGGGTACTCAAGTCGAAGACGATCCTCCCTTTCCCAAGTAGCTTCACTCTCGGAATGATGTGACCATTGAACCTTGAGAAACTTGATATTGTGGCGTCGAGTGGTGCGCTCAGTTTGATCAAGAATACGAACGGGGTATTCTCGATATGTGAGATTGTCTTGGAGATCAAGCGTTTCGTGGTCCACTCCGCGGATAGGATCCGAGAAGCAACGCCTGAGTTGGGAAACGTGGAAAACATCATGAACTCTGGAGAGGTGCGGAGGTAGTTCCAATTGGTAGGCAACTTCTCCTCGTTTGGCAAGAATGCGAAAAGGACCGATGTAACGAGGGGCCAATTTGCCTTTGATACCGAAGCGATGGGTTCCCTTAAGAGGAGTAACCCGAAGGTAAGCCTTATCACCGACTTCAAAAGTCACAGCCTTATGATGACTATCATATTGGCTCTTTTGGCGAGACTGGGCTGTTTTCAATCTCTCACGAACGATGCGAACTTGTTCCTCTGCTTCCTGAATCATATCCGGGCCAAAGAATTGTCTTTCGCCGGTTTCTGACCAGTTAAGAGGTGTTCGACACCTTCGTCCATATAGAACTTCGAAGGGAGCTTTACCCAGGCTGGCTTGATAACTATTGTTATAAGCGAATTCGGCAAATGGAAGACATTTTTCCCATTCCATACCGAAAGAAATGACAGAGGCTCGAAGCATGTCTTCCAGAATTTGATTGACTCGTTCCACTTGACCACTTGATTGCGGATGGAAGGCAGTACTGAAAGAGAGATGAGTTCCCATAGCATTCTGGAAACTTTCCCAAAATCGTGAAGTGAAAAGACTTCCACGGTCTGAGTTAATCTCCAACAGTACACCATGAAGTGATACTATTCGAGAGATATATAAGTCTGCTAGCTGGCTAGCGGTAATACTCTCCCGAACAGGTGGGAAATGAGCTACTTTAGAGAGGCGGTCGATAACGACGAAGATAGCATTATTCCCTTTCCTGGACCTGGGAAACCCGGTAATGAAATCCATACCAACTTTATCCCATTTCCATTCAGGAATAGCTAAAGGTTGAAGGGTGCCAGCAGGCCGTTGATGCTCTGCTTTAACTCGACGACAAACGTCGCAGTTAGCAATGAACTGAGCGATTTCTCTCTTCATCCTAGTCCACCAGAATCTTTGACGTAGGTCTTGATACATTTTGGTACTACCGGGATGAATCGTGAGAGGAGATTCATGAGCCTCCTTAAGAATCATTTGTCGTAGTTGTGGTTTCTTGGGCACCACCAAGCGGTTCTCGAAGTACACTACACCTCGATCATCCATAGAGAAACTTTTAGTGAGTCCGCTAGCGATGTTCTCCTTGATCCGAGATATGCCTTTATCATACCGCTGGGCAACTATGATTTGATCCATAAGGGTAGGTTTCGCCACCAAGGTGGAAAGGAATCCTCGAGGAACAATGTGAAGGTTAAGCTTACGAAATTCCTCGTGGAGAAGTGGTTGACTTTGTTGTAACATTAAATTGTTACAATATGACTTACGACTTAGTGCATCAGCCATGACATTGGCCTTTCCAGGAGTGTAAGTGATTCCTAAGTCGTAGTCGGTGAGCAACTCAACCCAATGTCTTTGCCTGAGATTCAAATCCGGTTGGGTGAAGATATACTTCAAACTTTGGTGATCAGTGAAGATTTCACAGCGATTACCAAGGAGGTAATGTCGCCATGTTTTGAGTGCATGGACTACAGCTGCAAGCTCTAAATCATGAGTAGGATAGTTATCCTCATGTGGACGCAACTGTCGGGATGCGTATGCAATCACTTGACGATCTTGCATGAGAATGCAACCTAGTCCTTGTCGCGAGGCGTCGCAATAGATTATAAAGTCCTTGGAAAAGTCTGGTGGTACCAGTACAGGTGCAGATGTCAGGCGTCTTTTCAGTTCCTGAAAACTGGACTCGCACTGTGGGGTCCACTCAAACTTTTTATCTTTCTTGAGGAGTTCGGTTAGAGGTTTAGCAACCTTGGAGAAGTTCTCGACGAAACGTCGGCAATAGCTCGCTAAGCCAAGAAAACTCCTAACTTGCTTGACCGATTCAGGAAAAGTCCAATCAAGGACGGCTTGAACTCGCTCGGGATTGACAGCAATACCCCTGCCAGAGATCACATGACCTAGATAGGTTACTTCTGGCAACCAAAATTCACATTTAGATAATTTGGCATAAAGGCGGTGCTCTCGAAGTTTCGTCAATACCAGCCTTAAATGCTCGGCATGATCTTCCTTGTTCTTGGGGAAAATGAGTATATCATCGAGGTATACCACGACGAATTTATCCAAATACTCCATGAATATAGAATTCATTAACCGAGAAAAGGTAGCTGGGGCATTGGTTAATCCGAAGGACATGACGGTGTACTCATATTGGCCATAACGAGTAACGAAAGCCGTTTTAGGAATGTCCCCGTTCTTGATTTTGATTTGATGGTAGCCCAACCTCAAATCCATCTTAGAGAAGACTGAGGATCCAGCGAGCTGATCATACAGGTCGTTGATCCTGGGAAGCGGATACTTATTCTTTATAGTGACCAGATTGACAGGTCGGTAATCTACAACCATCCGCTCCGTTCCATCCTTCTTCTTAACGAAGAGGACGGGGCAAGCCCAAGGGGAAGAACTAGGACGGATGAAACCCTTTTGCAAAGACTCATCGAGTTGTTTCTTTAGCTCAGCTAACTCTAGTGGTGCCATCTTATAAGGTCTCCTAGAGATTGGGACGGTTCCAGGAATAAGATCTATCACGAACTCGACATCTCTGTCAGGTGGAACTCCTGGCAGTTCTTCTGGAAAAACATCCGGGAAGTCACAGACTACCGGGATATCTTCGAGTTCTGGTAGAGGGCTGGCATTAAGAGAGTAGAGCTGACGTTCAGCCATTCGAGTCAAGACATTGACTATCTTGCCGGATGGATGTGTAAGTTGAACGGTCCTAGTAAAGCAATCAATTTTGGCGTAATGGGTTGTCATCCAATCCATACCCAAGATGATATTTATGTCCGAGGACTTGAGAGCGATTAAAGATGCAAGGAAAACAAGTCTATCGACAAGGATTTCATTTCCATGGCTTACCCTAGAGGTTTGCCACTTTGAACCAGGAGTTTGAATAACCATGGAAGTAGGCATGTCACAAAAAGTCATGTTGTGCAATCGAGCATAGCTCTCAGATATGAACGAATGGGATGCTCCAGTATCGAAAAGAACAGATGCCGGATGGCAGTTTACGAGAAGCGTACCAAGGACGATGTTAGGATCCTCATAAGCTTCTTCGGCAGAAACATAGTTGACATGACCACGTGCAGTGGGGATTGGCTTGACATAGTTCACCTTGCCGGTTGGCTTACCACGGCCAACGGGTTTTCCTGGCTGGTTCTGGGGACAATCACGCATGTAGTGTCCCGGTTCTCCACACTTGAAACATGTCACAGTGGTGGTGCGTGGAGCAAAGTTGGAGGGTGGACCTCCATAGGTCTTAGCAGGTGCAAACTGTTGAGTTGGGCGAGGCGCCTCATAGGATGGCCTCGGTGTATACTTGGGTGGCAGAGCAGTGTTAGGAACCCATACACGGCGCTTGTGAGAACCAGAGCCGGATGAGGAACCAAGGTCTCGAGTATGCTTGCGGGTGGCCTCGAAGTCGGTCTGGCCTGTCTCAGCACTGATAGCCTTGTTAACCAACTTCTGGAAGGAGGTGCACTCGTGCAGACGTAGATCTCGACGAAGTTCAGGGCTGAGTCCCTTGCGGAACCTCGCCTGTTTCTTGGCATCGGTGGATACTTCCTCAGGTGCATAGCGTGCCAGATTACCAAACTCACGACTGTAGCCATCCACAGTCAAACGGCCCTGGGTGAAATTGCAGAATTCCTCCCGCTTGCGATCCATGAGACCTTCCGGAATGTGATGTTCACGGAATGCCTCACTGAACTCAGCCCAGGTAGTGACTTGGCCAGCAGGACGCATAGCTTCAAAGTTTTCCACCAAAGACTGGCAGGGCCCTCAAGATGGTAGGCGGCGTAGATAACCTTGTCAGCTTCGGCCACACGGGCAGAGTGTAGCTTGTGGGTGATGCTACGTAGCCAGTCATCAGCATCCAGAGGTTCAGTGGAGTGATGGAACTTTGGTGGACACATCTTGATAAAATCGTGGATTGACACCACGTCATTCCTCTGACGGAACCTAGTGTTCTGCTCTATGCGTTCCAGCAGACGGTTAGTCTCTCTCTTGTTCCGTTCTGCTTCAAGCATAACTTCCGCCAAAGAGGGTGGCTGGGGCAGATTTCCATCTCTAGCCCCACTAGCCTCACCCTGCTCCTGAGCAGCAGGAGTGTTGCGAGTGTTGACCATCCTAGGAAAACAAAACAACGGTTTAGACAAGGATGGCAAAATTTGACATAGAAGTGCAGAATGTAATGGATGACACAGAATGCAGAGATGTTCATCCGTACGACATGGTAATATAGGAACTGCTATATATACACCAGTGGTCATACACACCATTCAAAGTTTAGTACAAGCCAAGGCTAAAGTACAACTGCGGTGAAAGACGATACATCCCATCAGAGGTATTCCAAGCTCCTATACATTATTTAACTACACCTCCGGAATTCAGTACACACTAAGTCATATTCCACAAGACGCGCAGGACTGTGGAAATACAACTACTACAATACTACTACTACCACGGACTAGCTCAGACATTCGCGTAGTAATCCTCGTAAAGATTACCACCGTAGCCTGGAAGTGGTACAGACGGATCTTGGAACTCGCGAGCACTCGATGGCTGAGGACCATAAGGGCATGGGTGTGGTCTCGGTCCCGATGCTGGTGGTAACCGACGCCCACGTGGAGGTGTAATACCCCCAACGTCACGCCAATCCATGCGATCAGGCAGACGAGTCCGCACAGGATACAAATCCCGCATGTCCAGATATCCGGCGTGCACAGTAGGTGCAAGCCGTGTCAAAGTAGTCCAGTGAGCGGCTCGGGTGTTATACAGCTCCATTCGGAGGGCACGGACCTCACGGTCCCTATCCTCCAACATCTGAACAGTAGTCTGAAGCAGTGGCTCTTCATGAGCAGCATCAGTATACAGACTAGTGTAGTAGCCTTCTTCTCCGGGAAGTGAAGCTGGCATGTAACAGAACTCAGTGTTCAGCAACAGGGCATGCCTAGCACGGAGAATGGTCATCATCGAATAAGCGGCATCCTGTACTGCCATCTCGATGGTAATCCCGAGTCCATAAGACCAATGGAGGGGATCATTTGCTCCGGGATATGAGGGGTATATCCGGACTGTGCAGAAATACTGACTTTGATTGAAATCCCGATACTGTTCCTCCACAGTGTATTCAGGATACCAGCGATAACCGGTCTCAGTCATCACACGGACTAGCATGGCCGTATGACCGGGCACATTAATGCACCGAGTCAAACGAACCACTTGGTGAGGAATGCGGCCAGACATCTGAAACACGAAATAATGCAAAGGCATTAGTGTTTCTGGAAGAAATCGGGCAACATAACAATTGTAAATGCTCAAACAAAGATTTGAGACATCATACAAATGATAGCATAGCCACTCAACAATTCCATATCAAGGTTCCGGTTCAATAATCATCATACTCAAAAGGATAGAAACTGAACTGAGGCTTGAAACCAACAATTCTAAGAGTCTACGGATTAGTAACACGTGAACCTAGCAAGGATAAGAGGCCTAATCCTAAATCCCCGTAGAAAGAATAGACAGACTCAGATCAGAAGGGCATAAGGTAAAGGAGTAAAAAGAGCCTTACGTTCCCTTCCACAATCAATTCCCCTACATATAACTAAGAATTTTTCTAGACTCAACATCGACCAGTTTGGCTTGAGAAACCTACAGGCAGTCCAGCTCTGATGCCAACGCTGTCAGGACCCCGATCCTAAGTCACACCAATCTAGCTGTAACACGTCATATCACTTTGCGGCCTCACGCACGGTAACCCCACGGGTGCCACCTTACCTGGCCCGGGACCGTTTGCGCATTTTGGCACACGTATATGACAGTGTCGCTAGCATCCATATGACAGAGAACCCGGGCCGACATGGCTAGTTATAAACCAAAAGTGGCACTAAATTACAGAGACAGGCATCCATGACCCAGCAACGAACGTGTCGGTCATCAACGTATGAACCCAAGTCGTAGCAAGCTACATGGACTTAAAGGAACAACGCGTGACATTTCCCCTAAGGGACAGACACAGGAACGAAGAAGGACACATGCCGGCCAGCCTACGTGTTCCGAGCAGTAGCAAGCTACCAAGGCTCATTGGAATCACTAGGAGGCATTTCCCTGTAAGATAGGCTACCAAAGGAAAACAACTAGGTCTCGGACCCCACACATACCAAGCATTTCAATCATACACGCAATATGCTCAATATGTGCAAATACAACATTGCATCACAACAGAACTCTATGACTCAAAGTACTTTATTTAAAAGGCTCCAAGAGCCATACATAACATAGTCATACAGGTAGGGGTCACATGACCCAACACTCAAGTCATACAGTCATACAAGCACAAGCGGAAGCTACATGTCTGAGTACAGACATCTTAGAAAATAAAACAGGCTTGGTGTAGCCTGACTATCTACAAGGCCCTTCACAAGCTCCAGATCACCGTCTGGGTGTCAAGCTACTCGTCGACGTCAACGTTTATGTAGAACCCATCAGCAGGGGCAGGGTTCTCCTCTGCAACAGTTATTAAGCAAACATGAGTACAAAGGTACTCAGCAAGTCTTACCACAGAACCTATCATACATGCAACATTATCAAAGGGGTAGTGGAGTTTATAGCAGAATGCCAGCTTTGACCTTGGCTAACCTATACTACAACTCTCAACAGATTGCAAGATATTGTTACGAACACGAGTCCTCTAATAACCACATCAATACACTACCGAGGATCCTCTTCCGTCATCCTACGGAAGGGCCATCCACGGCACTCACGCTTATCTTGAGGCTTTTAGTAGTATCCATCAACTTGTCTATGAACTGTAAGAGTAACCAAGTAGTTCGTACCGCGAACAACGGCTATTCGAATAGTTTGATAACCCTGCAGGGGTGTACCTCTTCACACACGCTTCCACCACTTATCGCCGTTTACCCGGCGTGTACTCGGCAACCTTCAAGCGGAAGCCCAGCGAGGGTGTCGGCCACGACCTGACTAACTACTCAAGTCTCTCGTCCAGGTTTATCGCCTATTTGGGTTCCATCCGTGGGGAGATCCGGCCGGGGTGTCGCTCACGGCCCCAAACGATGTGTACAGGGTTCCCGAGTCACCAAACGGGTAACCGGTACACCGTGCCACGTACCTGTCGCATCACAACCCACCCCGAGGGTCAGCGTTGTGCACGACCTCCAGTAAGCTATAAACACCAGAAACTAGTTGCAACTCCTGGACAGAGATCAAGGGTAATTAATAAGCCGAGAGGGTCAATTAAGGATCCCAATGCGTGGTAGTAGCTGTAACTTGAACCACACATACAGATCTCGGGTCCTATGGACGATTCCAATGAAACAACCCACCATGTACTCCTACATGGCCTTTCATCGATACCTTTACCAAGCGTATTCCACACTTCCTTCTCTTTATCGATAAGATCATTTCACTCTGATCCATCACCCAGATGAATCAGACCAGACACAACTCTAAGCATAGCAGGCAACATAAGCAAATAGCATGGTGGATCACACATCACATGGCTCAATCAACTCCTACACATGCTAGTGGGTTTCAACTATTTACTATGGCAATGACAGGTCATGCAAGGGAATAGGGTTCAACTACCGCAGCAAGTAGCAGTTCACGCGCTGTTGCCTTAATGCAGTAAAAGAGAGCAGGAGCGAGAAGATTGGGTTGTATCGGAATGATCAATGATTGCTTGCCTGACAAGGTAGTTGTCGGGTACTGCTCTTCAACTGGATACGCAGCAGTATCCTCGGGAGCAGGACCTAACACAGGAAATACCGACGATACAATCATTAACAAACAAATGCAACAATATGATGCATGTTTATGACATGGCAAGATGCATGTGTGTTGGCTAATGCAACTAAAACCAGAAGGGTTTGAACCTATTTGAATCAAGGATTCAAATTGAAGTTCAAACTATTATTTAAATAAGTGCATTATCATGTTTTTGATATATACAACAAGTTAACTTGTTCAAACATGCATGAAACCAGTGCCATTAGAAAGATTGGATTTTTCTGATCATTTTTCATATATAAATCTTTTCCATCTGAGCTATGGTTGATTTTATATGATTTTTAGAAGTTTTGGGTATTTTCTGGAATTTCCTGAATTATTTTAAATCTAAAAATCCCAGAAAAACCTTTACTGCGTCAGCATGACATCATGCTGACGTCAGCCAGTCAACAGGGCCAGTCCAGGTCAAACCTGACCAGTGGGTCCCTCATGTCAGTGTCACAGCTAATTAACTGAGTTAATTAGAGTTTAGTTAAAACTAATTAGCTGTCAGTGGGGCCAGGGCCCACGTGTCAGTGACTAAACTAGTTAACTAATTAATATTAAAATAAAACCTAAACTAAGTTTGACTTGCGGGCAGGGCCCACATGTCATTGACCCAGGGGGTCAAACCCGTGGTCAAAACAGGTCCAACTCGCCGGCGTTTAGCCGCCGGCGAGGCCAAACGCGGCGGCGTTCTTCGGAAAACGTCTACGGTGCACGGCTCATGCTGCGGCTGGGTGTGTTGGAGAGCTCTTGCTCTTCCGCATCGGATGGTGGTGGTCGCCGGACCTGGGGTGACCGGAGACGACGGCAACGAGCTCGACGGCGGCGACCGGCGTTGGGCGTGTGTGGAGATGCGGCTGCAGGTGCCTAGGCGATGCGTGCGTAGCACCGTTCGCATCTACGTGCTGTGGTGAGTGCGATGGACGGGTGCCGATGACCAAATGGTCACCGGAGCATCACCGGCGACGAGCACGGCGGCGGTGCGTGCGGTGGAGCTACGTGCAGTGTGTTACAGGGCAAGAGGGAGCCAACGGAGAGGGGGAGGAGGTAGCTAGGCTCACAGCAGTTGCAGCAAGCACCAAAGCGAGCTCGGGGGTGGACGGAGCTGAGCAGCACGGCGAGGGGGATCTCCGCGGCCGGAGTTGGGGAAGAAGAGGTCGGGGGCGTCTCCAGGGCGGGCGAGCGCTCGGGGCTCGGGCTGTTCGAAGCAGTCGAGGACGGCAGAGACGATGGACAACACGGCGGAGCTCGGGGACGACGGTGGACGTGGTTTCTACGACGGCGTGATCACGGCGGCGTCGGCCATGGCGCGGGGAGAGCGGAGGAGAGGGACTGGGGAGAAGCGGAGGTGTCTGAGGGGTCGAGGAGGTCGTGGACGTTCGATCCATTCCTCCAGGACGGCGAGGGGGCGAAGCAGGGCGGCGGGCAGCTGCGTGGCGCGCCGTGCGGTCGCCGTCGAGCACCTGCCTGCCTGCCTGGCCGAGCCAAGCAGCTCCTAGAGCGGCAGCTGGGCTGGGCCGGCAGGTGGGCCGGGTGGGCGCCATGTAAGTGTTTTCCTATTTTCTTTTCCTATTTTCTTTTCTGTTTCATTTCTTTTGCAACTTTGTTCATTTAATAAAAATGCCTAAACATTTTTATAAATCATAACACTTGTCATACCTGCTGTATATAATAAGAACAGTAGGAAACATTATAGTTTATGATTATTTGAGCATTTAAAATATTTTATAGCATTTAAATGCCCAAATTCAAATACCATATGATTTAATCCAAAACCCTAGATTGTCTTAGAAAATTGTGCACCATTTTTGGCAGAGGTTTAAGACCAAGGCAGAAATGATGAACATTTTGAAGGGCATTTTGGGTACATTGGAAAATATTTTAGCAAACTCTAGTTGTTAGGGGAGGGGTGTTGGGGTTTCTGTTAATCCCATTTCAAGTTTCTTTGAAAGTAAACATGATGCACACTCTAATCAGGTCCTAATGCAAGTGCTAGCTAGGGATGTGACAACTCACCCCCACTTAAAAGAATCGCGTCCCGAGATTCGGGTTCCTCCGGAAAGAGGGTGGGGTACTCAAGTCGAAGACGATCCTCCCTTTCCCAAGTAGCTTCACTCTCGGAATGATGTGACCATTGAACCTTGAGAAACTTGATATTGTGGCGTCGAGTGGTGCGCTCAGTTTGATCAAGAATACGAACGGGGTATTCTCGATATGTGAGATTGTCTTGGAGATCAAGCGTTTCGTGGTCCACTCCGCGGATAGGATCCGAGAAGCAACGCCTGAGTTGGGAAACGTGGAAAACATCATGAACTCTGGAGAGGTGCGGAGGTAGTTCCAATTGGTAGGCAACTTCTCCTCGTTTGGCAAGAATGCGAAAAGGACCGATGTAACGAGGGGCCAATTTGCCTTTGATACCGAAGCGATGGGTTCCCTTAAGAGGAGTAACCCGAAGGTAAGCCTTATCGCCGACTTCAAAAGTCACAGCCTTATGATGACTATCGGGGAGGAGGTTGGCGATGCGGGAGCGAGCACGGGGGAGAGCGACATGGAGCAAGGCGGGGACGGCCAGGCGGCAAGCGCGGAGCCAGCGGCGACACGGCGAGGAGGCAGGGATGGCGCGCAGCAGCCCGCGAGCAGCAACACGGCACAGCAGCAGCGGCGGGCGAGGTTGAGAGGCCTCAGCGGGGCGAGGCGTTGGGTGCGGCCGGCGCGCGGGCTGTACGCGGCCAGGGGCGGGACGGAGCGGCTGCGGGCGCGCGCGACGGCTCGCCGGACGGGGCGAGGCCGCGGTGAGCGCGGTCGGCGCACGTACGGGCGGTGGTCAGGGGGTGTGCGCCGGCGTGGTGGTCGGATCAACGACGGCGTGCAGGGGTAGTAGGAGGTCGGGGAGGAGGTTGGTGACGACAGGGACGACGGTGAGGACGGGGTCGAGGCGGCGCTGGCGTTCCGGTGGCGGCATGGGGAAGGAGGCGACGAGGCGTCCGACGAGTGGAGGTAGACGAGGGGGGTCGGCTCCGGCGACCGTGGACGGCGACGTCATCTTGGCGTCGGCGGATTCGTGCCCCGATCCAGAACGAACGAAGAGGTGGAGGGGATCTGGTGAAGGGGTAGTGGGGTCGAGTGGGAAGGGAACATCTAGAGTTCCAGTCGCCCAGGGGATAAGGGGGCGATGGGGGCGGTTGGGCCTGTGGGCTGGTGGGTTGGATGCTCAGTTGGGCCAAACGACCTAAGGGGAGGGGAAAAGGCCCAACGTTTTTCTTTCTTTCCCTTTTCTTTGTTTTCTTTTTATTTCAACTGTTGTTTTCCATTTACTTTCATCTTGTTATATTTTAAATGAAATATAAAACTAGTTCCTAATTTAGTTTTAATAAATATGCCACTGCCCCAATAGTTTCAGTCAATAAAATAAATTAGCTTAATATTCATTAATTGAAAAAGCATTTAATTATTGGTTTTGGCTGTTGTTCAAATTAATTCAGAGTATTCAAACATTTCATAACGATGTGGTTTCACCATCATAATCGTCTACGATTTATTTGCTACAATTTGAACATTTTAGTTTTGATATTTTGAAACCTTTTGTAGTTTGACTTTACTTCAAATTTGAATTTTCGATCGGTTCTGATCTAACACGAGATTAGCAACAGTAATCGCAGTGACGTGAAACCATTACTAGAGGGTTACTATAGCTTGATTACCCGGGCGTTACAATTCTCCTCCACTACAAGAAATCTCGTCCCGAGATTTAAGCAGTGGAGTAAGGGGACGGGGGGAAGTGCTGGTAGCGAAAACCTAACGAGTCTTCTCGGTCTTGGCTGCCCTTTCGAAGAGGTTGGTCCCTTCCGTTGATGTCTTCATTTCTCTGCTTCAAGTTATCGTGATCAAGTCGTCATCCTTTCTTCGGGATCTCCATCGTCCTACGAACGCGACAAGGGGGGAAACTTTGGAGGAACGTATCTCCACGAAGTCTGTGCATCTGACGACGAATTTAGAAAGTGATACACGAAGTACCCTACGAGTAGTATTTGAGTGAATACATTGAGAACAATAAGCGATGGTACCAAATTTTCAAATGGGTAGGCAGTCATTCGATGCCTAGACAGAAGATAGAATGCGGGCTTGAAAAACAAGACTCACACGGTGTTTGATTCCAGGAAGAATAATGGCATAGAATTTAGCTCGTGAATCACATACGAAGCCAGGTGCAAAGGATACATTAGAATCCGGGTTGTAAAGAAGAGTCAGGTTTCAACCCAGTGGACCTGTGGGTTATGGGCCCACCATGTGGATTGAAAGTAGGAAGGGTGGTGACATCTTGCACAGCCTCGACAGGGAGGCATGTGAGTGGATAGCTTGTCAGCTATGGCGGCATCAATGCCGGAACCAAGGTCGGGGAACGAAGAGAACCATTTTCACGCTCGTTGAAACGAGGCGGACCAATAGGCAAAGTTTTCTTCCAGCGGTGGTTACCAGAATGTTACCAACCATGGTAACAGGGTCTTACCGACAGAGTTGTACACCGAGGTGTTTACATAAGCAGAAAATTATTACTGCTTAGATTATATGTAAATCAAAGAAAGGTTAAACAAACAAATGGAAAGGAAAATTGTGATTACACACAATAAATAGGAGTATATCCTTCCCATGGACAACAGAACATGGCACACAGGTAAGAGAGCAAGTACCCCAACCATTTAGATAAAGAGGTAAGAATTAATCAAGATGTTACCCATACAACGGTGTTTGGATAACTGACCAAGAAACATTTAGCATTGGGCTTCAAATGCTCTTGTTGAAAATCGGAGTACCATAGACATGCTTCGAGATAGCATTGGCATGGTCTTGAAGCAAAGATCGAACTTGGATACACAAATGATTCATCAGGAACAACTTATAGAATAAGTCTTACAATCTCTTCCCAGAAGAATGGCTATCCTTGCAAAAGAAATTATAATGATGGGTCCTCCAGCCAGGGTGCTAGGCATGACATCATATTACCGGGTCATCAAAGGACCAACATTATAACTCTTGGAAAGTTGTCCCAACCATCATATCTGACCGAGATTCAGATCCGATTGGTGTCATGATACTTCAGACTCGGGATGTTCGAGAAGAAAAGGTGCAACACAAATCGATGAAATGTCATTGCAAGATTCTCGGGAAATGAACTATGGGAGCGGGTTCCTGAAACAATAGTTCATCATTATACCAAGGAGAGGATGAGGCGGTGGCTGATGGGCTCAGCGACAATTCATCGAGAGTTCCAAACGAATGGATTTCCATAATAATGTGAACAAGAAAATGACAATTGTCAATTCAAATGATATAATGTTGTATGCTCGAGAAAAACATACACCATTACTCATTAGTTGAAAGGTGTTCCCGAAATATGACCTTAGGCAGCAAGATCAATGTTAGAGCGACGATTCAATAACCAACAGTCTAAGAACGAACTGTCGATCGTTAACTTCAAAGCAATAGGGTTGCTAGAAGTGCAGAACTCAAGTAGCATCTTTAGCATATTGGTATCCCGGTTGAAAACAACACGGGGACCAAGGAAGAATGGTGATGGGGAGTAGTATCACTATACCAAGAATTCTGATGAGGTGGAGCAGTCTCGCAACATTCTTGACATAAAAGATGGTAATACTTCAAGATAGAACATATTACAAGTTGGAGAGTAAGTTTTAATCATAACGTGGACAAGCTCGCGATGAAAGGAAGTCAAGGGTGTTGTCGATGATAATAGAAATCATGGAGGGCAAGGAGGGTATTTCTCATCATGAACTCCGTTGACGTCTCAGAAGAAGTCAAAGTGTTGAAGGTGATCACGAAACATTTGTCGGGAGGTTTCAAGAGGATGCAATCGAAGATCGGCTGCGTCAAGCAAGGGAATGACGAAGTGGCAAGTTATTGGATCAATATAAAAGATGCAAGCTCAGAATCAAAGTTGCCTTACTGAACAAGCAACCAGATGTTGAAAGCTCGACGTAAGTTGTGCTCAATCTCTGAAGTATTCGTGCACCAAAGAAGGACGAGGTAGCACAGTCAAAGATAGCTAGACAAGGGATGTACCCGATAGTCTAGGAATAAACCAGATTGAGTTTAAAAATTTCCCAGTAACATCTACTAGGGGTGTTGAATTTTTAGAGCAGATTTGATTTACTAAACGGTGTCCTCGGTTGACGGCAACCTAGAACCCTTAGAGTGATTACGACAAGCAAAGGTATTACTTCATCAAAAGTTCAAAAGGTGTAGTGCAAAGGCATGATATCCTCGAGATATCAGAGGGTAAAACTCAAAGGTAGAACACGTTAGAAGTTGAACTAGGTCATTGACCTATGGCAGTAGATGCTTTAACCATGTCAATAATTAGACGAGGCACTGGAATGAATTCCCATCAGACACATCAGATCAGGACAGCATGGTCGAAACCAAAACTGTAAGGAATCAATTCAAGAATACCGAAAGAATCATACAGCTGGATAATCACTCTGCAAGAAGTTTCCGAGACAGTCTACATCATTTTCATGGGCATGAACACAAAGTACAAGGTCGACTCCCACTTCATTAATGCATATCATTTCATTCACCTCTCGCTTTGATAAAACCTTATTGTCGGAATTTTATCTGGTAGAACACCGGAAGAGTAAGACTTGTGAAAACTTTCGGGTTCTCACGGATTAGGGAAAGACATAGGTTCAACCCATCGGGCATCTTAGTAACATATACCACGAGTTTCAAAAATAAATACTCAAGCTCAAAAGCAGAGCATGGTTGACCAAGCAGGGGATACAATTTACCAAAGGCATCATGTATTAGGGGAAGAACTCACAAAGGTGATTGAATATCAAGGGCACTGTCGGATAACAATACAATAACGGATCGGGCGATCCACAATAGAGCTGATGTGAGTATCGGTACTCACTCAGAGGAAGAATGAATGCAGAGGCATCAGATTCAAGAATCCCCTGATTAGTCTGATGCTTAAATGGAAAGAAATTATGGTTTACGAAATGAAGGATCAGAAGCAGACGCTCTGATCAAGGATGGATAAGTTGAAAACACTTAGTTGGACATTCGATAAAGGTTTGAATTGCCAAGAACCAACTCATGTCCGGAATGACGTCTGAGCCAGCAAGATAAATTTAAAAAGGATAACCTGATGACTGTGTGCATACGCACACATTGAATCAATAGGCTCAAAATGGCTAAGACAAGGGATGTTAACGAAGACTATTAGTCATATGGAATTAACCATAATGCAAGCAGGCAAGAATTTCAAGAGTAACAGGTTGCAGAGGATTTTCAAAAGATCGAAAAGTATTCCGAAGAATATTTTGAGACACGTGAACAATTGAGAAGAACAGATCCTCGATAAATGTGAGGAAATAACCGTAAGGGTTTTCATGCGAAATAAACCTGCAAGATAGTAACTCAAAGGATTCACGAAACAACGGAGAATATTTCGAGGCATCTTGTAACGACAAGAGCGACGAGGAATGGTCATGAGAATGACGAATACAAGCAGATATCCATAGGGATATATCGGAGGCAGTGAATTGCAAAGGCGATGACCACAAGGGTCTCGGAAAAATATCGAGAGATATCCTCAGAATCTTTTGACGAAGCATGTGATCTTCCGGAATGAGGGCTCTCCGGGAGAAATAGTTACGAGAACCTAGAGTCAGAGTTAGCAAAAGCTTTTAACCCGAATAGAAGAGAGATCAGAGTCCCAGAGTATAGACGAGGAGTAAAAGATCCTAATACCACCCATTGGTGCTGTGGGCCCGTAAGCCACACAACAAGTTAGTAAATTTATTTTTCAAAGACTAGACTCAACTTCGGCCAAGGAGTTGGAAAGGGGGATTCCTACAGGCAGTCGGCTCTGATAGCAACTTGTGACGCCCCCGATTTGACCGTACACTAATCATGCACGCAAATGTGTACGACCAAGATCAAGGACTCACTGGAAGATATCACAACACAACTCTAGACACAAATTAAAATAATACAAGCTTTATATTACAAGCCAGGGGCCTCGAGGGCTCGAATACATAAGCTCGAAAACACAAGAGTCAGCGGAAGCAACAATATCTGAGTACAGACATAAGTTAAACAAGTTTGCCATAAGATGGCTAGCACAAAAGTAGCAACGATCGAAAAGGCAAGGCCTCCTGCCTGGGACCTCCTAATTACTCCTCGAAGCCGGTCTTCACGTAGAAACATCCTCGGGATCTTCTGGGTCCGGGACTCCACCATCTGGCTGCGTCATCCGAGAAGAAGGAACAAAAGGGGAAAAGGGGGAGAAAAGCAACCGTGAGTACTCATCCAAAGTACTCGCAAGCAAGGATCTATACTACATATGCAATGGTATATGTGTAAATGGGGTAATATCTGTGGGCTAAACTGCAGAATGACAGAATAAGAGGGGGATAACTAATCCAATCGAAGACTACGCTTCTGGCCACCTCCATCTTGCAGCAGTAGAAGAGAGAAGATGGAAAAGTAACAAGTATCAAAGCTTCTGGCAGCCTCCGTCTTGAGTAGCTGAAGAGTTCACCAAGTAACATCGTATAGCATAATCCTACCCGGCGATCCTCCCCTCGTCGCCCTGTGGGAAAGCGATCACTGGGTTGTATCTGGAACTTGTCTGGGTGTGTTTTATTAAGTATCCAGTTCTAGTTGTCATGAGGTCAGAGTACAACTTCGGGTCGTCCTTTTACCGAGGGACACGGCTATTCGAATAGATTAACTTCCCTGCAGGGGTGCACCACATAACCCAGCACGCTTGATCCCGTTTGGCCGGACACACTTTCCAGGGTCATGCCCGGCCTCGGAAGATCAACACGTCGCAGCCCTACCTAAGCACAACAGAGAGGTCAGCACGTCGGTCTAAGTCGTAAGCACACAGGGGTCTGGGCCCATTGCCCAATGCACACCTGAACGTTGCGAGGACGGCCGATGAGCAGACCTAGCAACCTCCATTACTAAGGAAGTTACGTTACGCGGTCCAACCCGGCGCGCGCCGCTCAGTCGCTGACGTCAAGAAGGCTTCGGCTGATACCACGACGTTGACAGCCCTAACTATTCCCACGCAGCTGGTTAGTACGTAGAGACCAAATGGCCAGACTCATATCAAATACCAAGATCTCGATAAGCGTGTTATTATGAAACAACCGCGGACAACGACCAAGGCCCGGCCACCTCTCCACTGGGTGTCTCAACCTGCCCTGTCGCTCCGCCACAAAGATCCACTCGGGGGGCCGTTGGGAACTCAGGCCCATCACTACCTGGATGGAGCCACCTGTCCTTTCAACCCCCACATCGAATCACTTGCGGGTACTCAATGAGCCGACCCGACTTTAGTCACAACATGTATCATGTATATGTGTATGTAATATAAACCCGTGATCACCCCCAAGTGATCATCACCCGATAGAATAGCAGGGCAGACGGACAAGGGTGTAGGGCTACTGATGGAATACTAGCATCCCATACTAAGCATTTAGGATTGCAGGTAAAGTATCAACAGTGGTAGCAACAATGACAGACTATGCAGCAGAATAGGAGTATCGAAAGCAGTAACATGCTACACTACTCAAATGCAAGCAGTAGAGAGAAGAGTAGGCGATATCAGGTTGATCAAGGGGGGGGGCTTGCCTGGAAGCTCGGCTGCCAAAGTGGGGTCGTCAACACCGTAGTCGATCGGGGCAGCAACAGCGTCGGTCTCGTAGTCTACCGGAGAGAAGAGGGGGAAGAAACAGTGAATAAAATGCAAACAGATGCATGATGATGCATGACATGACATGTAACGGTGCTAAGTGTGCCCTAACGCAGTATCGGGTGATACTGACGAAGGGGGGAAACATCCGGGAAAGTATTCCCGGTGTTTCGCGTTTTCGGGCGGATGAAACGGAGGGGGAAAGTTGCGGGTTCGGTATGCTAGGGATGTGTGGTGGACGAACGGTCTGCGTATTCGGATGCGTCTCGAAATTCTGAGCAACTTTCATATATAAAGTATTTTCATCCGAGTTACGGTTTATTTTATATTAATTTTTAAAGTTTTAAAACATTTTCTAATTTATTAATTATTAAACAAATCAACATTATCCAGAATAGTGCATGCTGACGTCAACATGACGCCATCATGATGTCAACAGTCAACATGACGTTGACTGTGTCAAACTGACGGGTGGGTCCCGTCTGTCATGGACCGTTAGCTAATTAATAGTGGTTAATTACATTAGCAGGGCAATTAGGTTTAATTAGTTAATTAGTTTAATAATCATAATTAATTATGTTAATTAATTAACTTATTAAATTAATTAATTATTCTTTTCTTTTCTTCCTTTTTTTTCTTTTGCCAGGGCGCTGGGCCCCAGCGCTCAGTGGCTTGTGGCTTTAACGAGGCGGGTCGGGTGAGCGCTACAGGCGTACCCGAACGGGCTCTTGCCCGCGGGGGAGGCGAGGCGAGGCCGCCGGGGTGAGAGGCCGACGGCCAGGTAGCGGGGCGGCGCCGGCCCATCACGGGCACGGCCAGGCGGAGCCGGCCCGGCCAGGGCGCAGAGCGGGCGAGGGGGAGGGGCGGCCGGAGCGGCAGTGGCTCGGTGTTGGCGATGCGGGAGCGAGCGCGGGGGAGGGCGACAAGGAGCAAGGCGGGGACGGCCAGGCGGCAGGCGCGGAGCCAGCGGCGACACGGCGAGGAGGCAGGGATGGCGCGCAGCAGCCCGCGAGCAGCAACACGGCACAACAGCAGTGGCGGGCGAGGTTGAGAGGCCTCAGCGGGGCGAGGCGTTGGGTGCGGCCGGCGCGCGGGCTGTACGCGGCCAGGGGCGGGACGGAGCGGCTGCGGGCGCGCGCGACGGCTCGCCGTACGGGGCGAGGCCGCGGTGAGCGCGGTCGGCGCACGTACGGGCGGTGGTCAGGGGGTGTGCGCCGGCGTGGTGGTCGGATCGACGACGGCGTGCAGGGGTAGTAGGAGGTCGGTGGCCTCACCAGCATTGAAGAGAAGCGGGGCGGCGAGGCGTGAGGAGGCCGGTCGAGGAGGAGGTTGGTGACGACAGGGACGACGGTGAGGACGGGGTCGAGGCGGCGCTGGCGTTCCGGCGGCGGCATCGGGAAGGAGGTGACGAGGCGTCTGACGAGTGGAGGTAGACGAGGGGGGTCGGCTCCGGCGACCGTGGACGGCGACGTCATCTTGGCGTCGGCGGATTCGTGCCCCGATCCAGAACGAACGAAGAGGTGGAGGGGATCGGGGGAAGGGGTAGTGGGGTCGAGTGGGAAGGGAACATCTAGGGTTCCAGTCACCCAGGGGATAAGGGGGCGATGGGGGCGGTTGGGCCTGTGGGCTGGTGGGTTGGATGCTCAGTTGGGCCAAACGACCTAAGGGGAGGGGAAAGGGCCCAACGTTTTTCTTTCTTTCCCTTTTCTTTGTTTTCTTTTTATTTCAACTGTTGTTTTCCATTTAGTTTCATCTTGTTATATTTTAAATGAAATATAAAACTAGTTCCTAATTTAGTTTTAATAAATATGCCACTGCCCCAATAGTTTCGGTCAATAAAATAAATTAGCTTAATATTCATTAATTGAAAAAGCATTTAATTATTGGTTTTGGCTGTTGTTCAAATTAATTCAGAGTATTCAAACATTTCATAACGATGTGGTTTCACCATCATAATCGTCTACGATTTATTTGCTACAATTTGAACATTTTAGTTTTGATATTTTGAAACCTTTTGTAGTTTGACTTTACTTCAAATTTGAATTTTCGATCGGTTCTGATCTAACACGAGATTAGCAACAGTAATCGCAGTGACGTGAAACCATTACTAGAGGGTTACTATAGCTTGATTACCTGGGCGTCACAATTCTCCTCCACTACAAGAAATCTCGTCCCGAGATTTAAGAAGTGGAGTAAGGGGACGGGGGGAAGTGCTGGTAGCGAAAACCTAACGAGTCTTCTCGGTCTTGGCTGCCCTTTCGAAGAGGTTGGTCCCTTCTGTTGATGTCTTCATTTCTCTGCTTCAAGTTATCGTGATCAAGTCGCCATCCTTTCTTCGGGATCTCCATCGTCCTACGAACGCGACAAGGGGGGAAACTTTGGAGGAACGTATCTCCACGAAGTCTGTGCATCTGACGACGAATTCAGAAAGTGATACACGAAGTACCCTACGAGTAGTATTTGAGTGAATACATTGAGAACAATAAGCGATGGTACCAAAGTTTCAAATGGGTAGGCAGTCATTCGATGCCTAGACAGAAGATAGAATGGGGGCTTGAAAAACAAGACTCACACGGTGTTTGATTCCAGGAAGAATAATGGCATAGAATTTAGCTCGTGAATCACATACGAAGCCAGGTGCAAAGGATACATTAGAATCCGGGTTGTAAAGAAGAGTCAGGTTTCAACCCACTGGACCTGTGGGTTATGGGCCCACCATGTGGATTGAAAGTAGGAAGGGTGGTGACATCTTGCACAGCCTCGACAGGGAGGCATGTGAGTGGATAGCTTGTCAGCTATGGCGGCATCAATGCCGGAACCAAGGACGGGGAATGAAGAGAACCATTTTCAGGATCGTTGAAACGAGGCGGACCAATAGGCAAAGTTTTCTTCGAGCGGTGGTTACCAAAATGTTACCAACCATGGTAACAGGGTCTTACCGACAGAGTTGTACACCGAGGTGTTTACATAAGCAGAAAATTATTACTGCTTAGATTATATGTAAATCAAAGAAAGGTTAAACAAACAAATGTAAAGGAAAATTGTGATTACACACAATAAATAGGAGTATATCCTTCCCATGGACAACAGAACATGGCACACAGGAAAGAGAGCAAGTACCCCAACCATTTAGATAAAGAGGTAAGAATTAATCAAGATGTTACCCATACAACGGTGTTTGGATAACTGACCAAGAAACATTTAGCATTGGGCTTCAAATGCTCTTGTTGAAAATCGGAGTACCATAGACATGCTTCGAGATAGCATTGGCATGGTATTGAAGCAAAGATCGAACTTGGATACACAAATGATTCATCAGGAACAACTTATAGAATAAGTCTTACAATCTGTTCCCAGAAGAATGGCTATCCTTGCAAAAGAAATTATAATGATGGGTCCTCCAGCCAGGGTGCTAGGCATGACATCATATTACTGGGTCATCAAAGGACCAACATTATAACTCTTGGAAAGTTGTCCCAACCATCATATCTGACCGAGATTCAGGTCCGATTGGTGTCATGATACCTCAGACTCGGGATGTTCGAGAAGAAAAGGTGCAACACAAATCGATGAAATGTCGTTGCAAGATTCTCGGGAAATGAACTATGGGAGCGGGTTCCTGAAACAATAGTTCATCATTATACCAAGGAGAGGATGAGGCGGTGGCTGATGGGCTCAGCGACAATTCATCGAGAGTTCCAAACGAATGGATTTCCATAATAATGTGAACAAGAAAATGACAATTGTCAATTCAAATGATATAATGTTGTATGCTCGAGAAAAACATACACCATTAATCATTAGTTGAAAGGTGTTCCCGAAATATGACCTTAGGCAGCAAGATCAATGTTAGAGCGACGATTCAATAACCAACAGTCTAAGAATGAACTGTCGATCGTTAACTTCAAAGCAATAGGGTTGCTAGAAGTGCAGAACTCAAGTAGCATCTTTAGCATATTGGTATCCCGGTTGAGAACAACACGGGGACCAAGGAAGAATGGTGATGGGGAGTAGTATCACTATACCAAGAATTCTGATGAGGTGGAGCAGTCTCGCAACATTCTTGACATAAAAGATGGTAATACTTCAAGATAGAACATATTACAAGTTGGAGAGTAAGTTTTAATCATAACGTGGACAAGCTCGCGATGAAAGGAAGTCAAGGGTGTTGTCGATGATAATAGAAATCATGGAGGGCAAGGAGGGTATTTCTCATCATGAACTCCGTTGATGTCTCAGAAGAAGTCAAAGTGTTGAAGGTGATCACGACACATTTGTCGCGAGGTTTCAAGAGGATGCAATCGAAGATCGGCTGCGTCAAGCAAGGGAATGACGAAGTGGCAAGTTATTGGATCAATATAAAAGATGCAAGCTCAGAATCAAAGTTGCCTTACTGAACAAGCAACCAGATGTTGAAAGCTCGACGTAAGTTGTGCTCAATCTCTGAAGAATTCGTGCACCAAAGAAGGACGAGGTAGCACAGTCAAAGATAGCTAGACAAGGGATGTAGCCGATAGTCTAGGAATAAACCAGATTGAGTTTAAAAATTTCCCAGTAACATCTACTAGGGGTGTTGAATTTTTAGAGCAGATTTGATTTACTAAACGGTGTCCTCGGTTGACGGCAACCTAGAACCCGTAGAGTGATTACGACAAGCAAAGGTATTACTTCATCAAAAGTTCAAAAGGTGTAGTGCAAAGGCATGATATCCTCGAGATATCAGAGGGTAAAACTCAAAGGTAGAACACGTTAGAAGTTGAACCAGGTCATTGACCTATGGCAGTAGATGCTTTAACCATGTCAATAATTAGACGAGGCACTGGAATGAATTCCCATCAGACACATCAGATCAGGACAGCATGGTCGAAACCAAAACTGTAAGGAATCAATTCAAGAATACCGAAAGAATCATACAGCTGGATAATAACTCTGCAAGAAGTTTCCGAGACGGTCTACATCATTTTCATGGGCATGAACACAAAGTTCAAGGTCGACTCCCACTTCATTAATGCATATCATTTCATTCACCTCTCGCTTTGATAAAACCTTATTGTCGGAATTTTATCTGGTAGAACACCGGAAGAGTAAGACTTGTGAAAACTTTCGGGTTCTCACGGATTAGGGAAAGACATAGGTTCAACCCATCGGGCATCTTAGTAACATATACCACGAGTTTCAAAAATAAATACTCAAGCTCAAAAGCAGAGCATGGTTGACCAAGCAGGGGATACAATTTACCAAAGGCATCATGTATTAGGGGAAGAACTCACAAAGGTGATTGAATATCAAGGGCACTGTCGGATAACAATACAACAACGGATCGGGCGATCCACAATAGAGCTGATGTGAGTATCGGTACTCACTCAGAGGAAGAATGAATGCAGAGGCATCAGATTCAAGAATCCCCTGATTAGTCTGATGCTTAAATGGAAAGAAATTATGGTTTACGAAATGAAGGATCAGAAGCAGACGCTCTGATCAAGGATGGATAAGTTGAAAACACTTAGTTGGACATTCGATAAAGGTTTGAATTGCCAAGAACCAACTCATGTTCGGAATGACGTCTGAGCCAGAAAGATAAATTTAAAAAGGATAACCTGATGACTGTGTGCATACGCACACATTGAATCAATAGGCTCAAAATGGCTAAGACAAGGGATGTTAACGAAGACTATTAGTCATATGGAATTAACCATAATGCAAGCAGGCAAGAATTTCAAGAGTAACAGGTTGCAGAGGATTTTCGAAAGATCGAAAATATTCCGAAGAATATTTTGAGACACGTGAACAATTGAGAAGAACAGATCCTCGATAAATGTGAGGAAATAACCGTAAGGGTTTTCATGCGAAATAAAACTGCAAGATAGTAACTCAAAGGATTCACGAAACAACGGAGAATATTTCGAGGCATCTTGTAACGACAAGAGCGACAAGGGATGGTCATGAGAATGACGAGTACAAGCAGATATCCATAGGGATATATCGGAGGCAGTGAATTGCAAAGGCGATGACCACAAGGGTCTCGGAAAAATATCGAGAGATATCCTCAGAATCTTTTGACGAAGCATGTGATCTTCCGGAATGAGGGCTCTCCGGGAGAAATAGTTACGAGAACCTAGAGTCAGAGTTAGCAAAAGCTTTTAACCCGAATAGAAGAGAGATCAGAGTCCCAGAGTATAGACGAGGAGTAAAAGATCCTAATACCACCCATTGGTGCTGTGGGCCCGTAAGCCACACAACAAGTTAGTAAATTTATTTTTCAAAGACTAGACTCAACTTCGGCCAAGGAGTTGGAAAGGGGGATTCCTACAGGCAGTCGGCTCTGATAGCAACTTGTGACGCCCCCGATTTGACCGTACACTAATCATGCACGCAAATGTGTACGGCCAAGATCAAGGACTCACTGGAAGATATCACAACACAACTCTAGACACAAATTAAAATAATAAAAGCTTTATATTACAAGCCAGGGGCCTCGAGGGCTCGAATACATAAGCTCGAAAACACAAGAGTCAGCGGAAGCAACAATATCTGAGTACAGACATAAGTTAAACAAGTTTGCCATAAGATGGCTAGCACAAAAGTAGCAACGATCGAAAAGGCAAGGCCTCCTGCCTGGGACCTCCTAACTACTCCTCGAAGCCGATCTTCACGTAGAAACATCCTCGGGATCTTCGGGTCCGGGACTCCACCATCTGGCTGCGTCATCCGAGAAGAAGGAACAAAAGGGGAAAAGGGGGAGAAAAGCAACCGTGAGTACTCATCCAAAGTACTCGCAAGCAAGGATCTATACTACATATGCAATGGTATATGTGTAAATGGGGTAATATCTGTGGGCTAAACTGCAGAATGACAGAATAAGAGGGGGATAACTAATCCAATCGAAGACTATGCTTCTGGCCACCTCCATCTTGCAGCAGTAGAAGAGAGAAGATGGAAAAGTAACAAGTATCAAAGCTTCTGGCAGCCTCCGTCTTGAGTAGCTGAAGAGTTCACCAAGTAACATCGTATAGCATAATCCTACCCGGCGATCCTCCCCTCGTCGCCCTGTGGGAAATCGATCACCGGGTTGTATCTGGAACTTGTCTGGGTGTGTTTTATTAAGTATCCAGTTCTAGTTGTCATGAGGTCAGAGTACAACTTCGGGTCGTCCTTTTACCGAGGGACACGGCTATTCGAATAGATTAACTTCCTGCAGGGGTGCACCACATAACCCAGCACGCTTGATCCCGTTTGGCCGGACACACTTTCCAGGGTCATGCCCGGCCTCGGAAGATCAACACATCGCAGCCCTACCTAAGCACAACAGAGAGGTCAGCACGTCGGTCTAAGTCGCAAGCACACAGGGGTCTGGGCCCATTGCCCAATGCACACCGGAACGTTGTGAGGACGGCCGGTGAGCAGACCTAGCAACCTCCATTACTAAGGAAGTTACGTTACGCGGTCCAACCCGGCACGCGCCGCTCAGTCACTGACGTCAAGAAGGCTTCGGTTGATACCACGACGTCGAGAGCCCATAACTATTCCCACGCAGCTGGTTAGTGCGTAGAGACCAAATGGCTAGACTCAGATCAAATACCAAGATCTCGATAAGCGTGTTATTATGAAACAACCACGGACAACGACCAGGGCCAGGCCATCTCTCCACTGGGTGTCTCAACCTGCCCTGTCGCTCCGCCACAAAGATCCACTCGGGGGGCCGTTGGGAACTCAGGCCCATCACTACCTGGATGGAGCCACCTGTCCTTTCAACCCCCACATCGAATCACTTGCGGGTACTCAATGAGCCGACCCGACTTTAGTCACAACATGTATCATGTATATGTGTATGTAATATAAACCCGTGATCACCCCCAAGTGATCATCGCCCGATAGAATAGCAGGGCAGACGGACAAGGGTGTAGGGCCACTGATGGAATACTAGCATCCTATACTAAGCATTTAGGATTGCAGGTAAAGTATCAACAGTGGTAGCAACAATGACAGACTATGCAGCAGAATAGGAGTATCGAAAGCAGTAACATGCTACACTACTCTAATGCAAGCAGTAGAGAGAAGAGTAGGCGATATCAGGTTGATCAAGGGGGGGGGGCTTGCCTGGAAGCTCGGCTGCCAAAGTGGGGTCGTCAACACCGTAGTCGATCGGGGCAGCAGCAGCGTCGGTCTCGTAGTCTACCGGAGAGAAGAGGGGGAAGAAACAGTGAATACAATGCAAACAGATGCATGACGATGCATGACATGACATGTAACGGTGCTAAGTGTGCCCTAACGCAGTATCGGGTGATACTGACGAAGGGGGGAAACATCCGGGAAAGTATTCCCGGTGTTTCACGTTTTCGGGCGGATGAAACGGAGGGGGAAAGTTGCGGGTTCGGTATGCTAGGGATGTGTGGTGGACGAACGGTCTGCGTATTCGGATGCGTCTCGAAATTCTGAGCAACTTTCATATATAAAGTATTTTCATCCGAGTTACGGTTTATTTTATATTAATTTTTAAAGTTTTAAAATATTTTCTAATTTATTAATTATTAAATAAATCAACATTATCCAGAATAGTGCATGCTGACGTCAACATGACGCCATCATGATGTCAACAGTCAACATGACGTTGACTGTGTCAAACTGACGGGTGGGTCCCGTCTGTCATGGACCGTTAGCTAATTAATAGTGGTTAATTACATTAGCAGGGCAATTAGGTTTAATTAGTTAATTAGTTTAATAATCATAATTAATTATGTTAATTAATTAACTTATTAAATTAATTAATTATTCTTTTCTTTTCTTCCTTTTTTTTTTCTTTTGCCAGGGCGCTGGGCCCCAGCGCTCAGTGGCTCGTGGCTTTAACGGGGCGGGTCGGGTGAGAGCTACGGGCGCACCCGAACGGGCGCTCGCCCGCGGGGGAGGCGAGGCGAGGCCGCCGGGGTGAGAGGCCGACGGCCAGGTAGCGGGGCGGCGCCGGCCCAGCGCGGGCATGGCCAGGCGGAGCCAGCCCGGCCAGGGCGAAGAGCGGGCGAGGGGGAGGGGCGGCCGGAGCGGCAGTGGCTTGGTGTTGGCGATGCGGGAGCGAGCGCGGGGGAGTGCGACATGGAGCAAGGCGGGGACGGCCAGGCGGCAGGCGCGGAGCCAGTGGCGACACGGCGAGGAGGCAGGGATGGCGCGCAACAGCCCGCGTGCAGCAGCGGCGGGCGAGGTTGAGAGGCCTCAGCGGGGCGAGGCGTTGGGTGCGGCCGGCGCGCGGGCTGTACGCGGCCAGGGGCGGGACGGAGCGGCTGCGGGCGCGCGTGACGGCTCGCCGGACGGGGCGAGGCCGCGGTGAGTGCGGTCGGCGCACGTACGGGCGGTGGTCAGGGGGTGTGCGCCGGCGTGGTGGTCGGATCGACGACGGCGTGCATGGGTAGTAGGAGGCCGGTGGCCTCACCAGCGTTGAAGAGAAGCGGGGCGGCGAGGCTTGAGGAGGCCGGTCGGGGAGGAGGTTGGTGACGACAGGGACGACGGTGAGGACGGGGTCAAGGCGGCGCTGGCGTTCCGGCGGCGGCATCGGGGAGGAGGCGACGAGGCGTCCGACGAGTGGAGGTAGATGAGGGGGGTCGGCTCCGGCGACCGTGGACGGCGACGTCATCTTGGCGTCGGCGGATTCGTGCCCCGATACAGAACGAACGAAGAGGTGGAGGGGATCGGGGGAAGGGGTAGTGGGGTCGAGTGGGAAGGGAACAACTAGGGTTCCAGTCGCCCAGGGGATAAGGGGGCGATGGGGGCGGTTGGGCCTGTGGGCTGGTGGGTTGGATGCTCAGTTGGGCCAAACGACCTAAGGGGAGGGGAAAAGGCCCAACGTTTTTCTTTCTTTCCCTTTTCTTTGTTTTCTTTTTATTTCAATTGTTGTTTTCCATTTAGTTTCATCTTGTTATATTTTAAATGAAATATAAAACTAGTTCCTAATTTAGTTTTAATTAAATATGCCACTGCCCCAATAGTTTCGGCCAATAAAATAAATTAGCTTAATATTCATTAATTGAAAAAGCATTTAATTATTGGTTTTGGCTATTGTTCTAATTAATTCAGAGTATTCAAACATTTCATAACGATGTGGTTTCACCATCATAATCGTCTACGATTTATTTGCTACAATTTGAACATTTTAGTTTTGATATTTTGAAACCTTTTGTAGTTTGACTTTACTTCAAATTTGAATTTTTGATCGGTTCTGATCTAACACGAGATTAGCAACAGTAATCGCAGTGACGTGGAACCATTACTAGAGGGTTACTGTAGCTTGATTACCCGGGCGTCACATCTGCACATAAGCAAGGTTCTTCTCATCAATAGTAGTGGGAGCAAACTCAACAAAATAACTATCATGTGAAGCATAATCCAATTGAAAACTAAAATCATGATGACAAGTTTCATGGATATCACTATTCTTAATAGCATACAAGTCATCACAATAATCATCGTAGATAGAAACTTTGTTCTCATAATCAATTGGAACCTCTTCCGAAATAGTGGATTCATCACTAAATAAAGTCACGACCTCTCCAAATCCACTTTCATAAATATAATCATCATAAATAGGAGGCATGCTTTCATCATAATAAATTTGCTCATCAAAACTTGGGGGACTAAACATATCATCTTCATCAAACATATCATCCCCAAGCTTGTGGCTTTGCATATCATTAGCATCATGGGTATTCAAAGAATTCATACTAACAACATTGCAATCATGCTCATCATGCACATATTTTATTGCAAGCATTCAATGTAAGTCTTCTTCTAATACTTGAGCACAATTTTCCTTCCCATCATTTTCACGAAAGATATTAAAAAGATGAAGCATATGAGGTAACCTTAATTCCATTTTTGGTAGATTTCTGTTATAAACTAAACTAGCGATAAAACAAGAAACTAAAAGATTCGGTTGCAAGATCTAAAGATATACCTTCAAGCACTCACCTCCCCGGCAACGGCGCCAGAAAAGAGCTTGATGTCTACTACACAACCTTCTTCTTGTAGACGTTGTTGGGCCTCCAAGTGCAGAGGTTTGTAGGACAGTAGCAAATTTCCCTCAAGTGGATGACCTAAGGTTTATCAATCCGTGGGAGGCGTAGGATGAAGATGGTCTCTCTCAAGCAACCCTGTAATCAAATAACAAAGATTCTCTTGTGTCCCCAACACACCCAATACAATGGTAAATTGTATAGGTGCACTAGTTCGGCGAAGAGATGGTGATACAAGTGCAATATGGATGGTAGATATAGGTTTTTGTAATAAGAAAAATATAAAAACAGCAAGGTATCAAGTGATAAACATGAGCATAAACGGTGTTGCGATGATAGTAAACAAGGCCTAGGGTTCATACTTTCACTAGTGCAAGTTCTCTCAACAAGGATAACATAATTGAATCATATTACTAGCCCTCAACATGCAACAAAGAGTCACTCCAAAGTCACTAATAGCGGAGAACAAACGAAGAGATTATGGTAGGGTACGAAACCACCTCAAAGTTATTCTTTCTGATCGATCTATTCAAGAGTCCGTAGTAATGTTCGATCTATCATAGAGTTCGTACTAGAATAACACCTTAAGACACAAATCAACAAAAACCCTAATGTCACCTAGATACTCCATTGTCACCTCAAGTATCCGTGGGCATGATTATACGATATACATCAGACAATCTCAGAAACATCTATTCAACCAACACATAGAACTTCAAAATGTGCCCCAAATTTTCTACTGGAAAGTCAAGACAAAAACGTGTGCCAACCCCTATGCATAGATTTCCAAGGTCACAGAACCCGCAAGTTGATCGCCAAAACATACATCAAGTAGAGCACATGATATCCCATTGTCACCACAGATAAGCACGTGCAAGACATACATCAAGTGTTCTCAAATCCTTAAAGACTCAATCCGATAAGATAACTTCAAAGGGAAAACTCAATCCATTACAAGAGAGTAGAGGGGGAGAAGCATCATAAGATCCAACTAGAATAGCAAAGCTCGCGATGCATCAACATCATGCCATCTCAAGAACACGAAAGAGAGAGAGAGAGAGAGAGAGAGAGAGAGAGAGAGAGAGAGAGAGAGAGAGAGAGAGAGAGAGAGAGAGATATCAAACACATAGCTGCTGGTACATACCCGCAGCCCCGAGGGTGGACTACTCCCTCCTCGTCATGGAGAGCGTTGGGATGATGAAGATGGCCACCGGTGAGGGTTCCCCCCTCCGGTAGGGTGCCGGAACAGGGTCTAGATTGGTTTTTTGGTGGCTACAGAGGCTTTCGGCGGCGGAACTCCCGATCTAGGTTAATTTCCGAAGGTTTTGGTATTTATAGGATTTTTTGGCGTAGGGCACAGGTCAGGGGGCCCTCCGGGCCGTCCACGAGATAGGGCGGCGCCACCACCTGCTCAGGGCACGCCCCGCACCCTTGTGGGCAGCCTGTGGCTCTCCTGGCCCAACTCTTTTACTTCGGGGGCTTCTTTTGGTCCAGAAAAAATCATCAAAAATTGGCATGTCAATTGGACTCCGTTTGATATTCCTTTTCTGTAAAATTCAAAAATAAGGAAAAAAACATAAACTGGCACTTGGCTCTAGGTTAATAGGTTAGTCCCAAAAATAATATAAAAGTGTATATAAAAGCCCATAAGACATCCTAGAAGGATAATATAATAGCACGGAACAATCAAAAATTATATATACGTTGGAGACGTATCAGTATGGGAAGTAGCCTGGCTGCGATTGCGGTGCCGGGTACGTCGGATGGCCCGCCGGAGAAACATGCTGGCCCGCTGACGACCCCCACCAGTACCCGGGAGCCCCGTACACGGGCGGGTCGACCGCACCGTGCAACAGCAAGGGGTCGACGGGCAGAGTCGGCGCCGGCGGGGGTGGCGACGATGGACTGGCCGGAGAGCGCTGACGATGGGGCGACGACGTACGCTAGTTGGGACAGCGGAGCCGAGCAGTGTGGCAAGTCGGAACGGGCTAGCGGGGCTGCGCCGTAGGACGCCGGTGGCGGGACAGCAGAGGCGGCGGCGGACGGGCCGGTTGACGCCATCGCTGGTCCGATGGTGGCGGCTGGGCAGCGGCGGTCGGCAGGAGGCGCACTGGCGGCAGGCGGATGGTGGCTGGCGGTGCAGCTCGGACCGTACACAAGCGGGACAAGTGCTCCACAGAGACGCGCACGTACGCTGTAGCCGAAGCTAACCAGGCACACCAGAATCAATCCGGCGAGACGTAGTTGACTAGCAAAGCTAGCTAGCCTTGACCTGATCGATTTGCTGGCTATGCAATACACGCACACGAGAAGCGGCGGCGGCGTGTATCATGCTGGCGTAGATGCGGCGTTGCGGGCTGGTGTGGAGCAGCGCACGTGGGGGCGCGTAGCGGCGGCTGGTGTAGCGGGCGTGGAGCACGCGCGGCTGCTGCGGATCGGGCAATGCTGCAGGTAGCTGGAGGAGCACGCGCGGGGCTGGCGGGGAGAGCAAGTAGTAGCGGACGGTGTGGAGGTGCGCGGGCGGTGGCCAAGGTAAGGCGGCGGCGGCGACGACGTGGAGGAGGCGCGCAGCGACGGTGGCGGCGAAAGCAGAAGACTAGGGGTAAAACCTAAAAACGGATACCATGTATGATTGCACGATGTATTGCTCTTCGTGCATAGGCACGTATATATGATGTACAAAGGTGGGCCACGGACCTCAACTATACAGGAACTAGGAGGCACGCCAAATACACAATATGCACATAACACATATACTCAACATTAAGTACAAGACAAGTCAGAATATTTCCTAGTCTATCTTATGTTTTCAAATAATCAATATACTCAACATCCCTCGCAGTCACAACAGTAGCGACGCAGATGGTGAAACTGGAGAAGAATTCGAAGGCAAGGCGACGGACACCCCCCATAGTCGTAACGGTCGATGCATCGCGGAAATCGTGGCTGGAGTACAAACCGATGAGGTTTCTCAAGCAAAGAGGTAGCCATTTGTGCCGATGTCAATGTAGACGAGAGCATAGGGTGGTGTAGCCATGGTCGAGGTAGCCGATGTTGAGGGACACCATGGTCGATGTCGAGTCGGGGTAGCCGGTGTCGAGGAAGCCGTCGTGGAGTCGCGGGCGCAAGGAGGCGCCGAGTTAATCATGGGTGCATTGGTGTTGAAGAAGTGGTGCGCCGAGAAGAAGCGTCGGAGGATTCTCAAGATAGATGCCAGGGGGTGGCTTATCATGGTGTGGGAGAGGATTACGCCGTGGGGCTCTAGAAGCAGGATTAGGCGAGACCTCGATCGTGCACGAGTCTTACCCAGGTTCGGTGCTCTCTGTGGAGATAACACCCCTAGTCCTACTCTGCGGGGTCTTCGCATGATCACTATGAATCACAAGTGTACAAGGGTGCTCCTGGAGCTGTATCGCTAGAGGAGTAAGAAGGGCAAGGCTTAGCTCTCCTTCTCCTAGCTATGGGTGGATGGATGGTATGCTGGGTTCACTAGAGCTCAACCCTTTGCATGGGTGATCCTGGGGGTTTATATAGACCTACCCCCAAGGGGTACAATGGTAATATGCCGGTTGGTAGGACCCGGACATCAGTGTCTTCGGTCGTCGGGTTCTCCCCCGGCTGCTAGGGCCCGCCTTCTGTGGGCCCCGCCGGCTGCCGAGAATCCGGCCGACGGGTAGGGCCCTGATACGTCTCCAACGTATCTATAATTTATGAAGTATTCATGCTATTATATTATCCATCTCAGATGTTTTATATACATTTATATGCTATTTTTATGATTTTTGGGACTAACCTATTAACCTATTAACCTAGAGCCTAGTGCCAGTTTCTGTGTTTTCCTTGTTTTGAGTTTTACAGAAAAGGAATACCAAACGGAGTCCAATTGACGTGCCAATTTTTGATGATTTTTTATGGACCAAAAGAAGCCCCTGGAGTAAAAGAGTTGGGCCAGAAGAGTCTCGGGCTGTCCATGAGGGTGGGGGCGCGCCCACCCCCCTGGGCGTGGGCCCCTGTCTCGTGGACGATTCGGAGACCCCCTGGACGTGAGACCGACGCCAAAAATTCCTATAAATATAGAAACCTCCAGAAAATAACCTAGATCGAAAGTTCCGCCGCCGCAAGCCTCTGTAACCACGAGAAATCAATCTAGACCCTTTTCTGTTACCCTGCGGGAGGGGGCCATCATCACCGGAGGCCATGAGGAGGATCCCGGAGGGGCCATCATCGCCATGAAGGCCAAGGACCAGAGGGAGAACCTCTCCCCATCTAGGGGGGGCATGGAGGAGGAAGCACGGGGAGAACCTCTCCTTCTCTCTCTCGGTGGCACCAGAGTGCCATCGAGAAGGGAATCATTGCCGTGGTGATCGTCTTCATCAACATCACCATCATCATCACCATCCTCATATAAATCGGTCCACTCTCCCGCACCCCGCTGTAATCCCTACTTGAGCATGGTGCTTTATGCCACATATTATGATCCAATGATATGTTGCCATCCTATGATGTTTTGAGTAGATATCCTTTGTCTTTGGGTTGATTGATGATCTAGATTGGTATGAGTTGTATGTTTTATTTTAGTGTTGGCCTATGGTGCCCTCCGTGTCGCGCAAGCGTGAGGGATTCCCGCTGTAGGTTGTTGCAATACGTTCATGATTCGCTTATAGTGGGTTGCTTGAGTGACAAAAGCATAAACCCGAGTAGGGGAATTGTTGCGTATGTGATAAAGGGGACTTGATGCTTTAATGCTATGGTTGGGTTTTACCTTAATGATCTTTAGTAGTTGCGGATGCCTGCTAGAGTTCCAATCATAAGTGCATATGATCCAAGAAGAGAAAGTATGTTAGCTTATGCCTCTCCCTCATATGAAATTGCAATGACGACTATCTGTCTTGTTAACAATTGTCTAGGATAATTCTGCACACCGATCCATCATTATTCCACACTCGCTATTTATGATATTTAGTAATATATTCTAACTTTATGATAACAACACCTACTTTTATATTTTAGCTCTCCGATATCATGCAAAGTTATCCTCTTCATACCCACAACGTAGTTTTATTTCTCATTTCTAGTTGGAAACAAACGTTCGGTGTACGTAGAGTCGCATAAGTGGCAGATAGGACTTGAGAGAATATTGATCTTACCTTTAGCTCCTTGTGGGTTCGACACTCCATACTTATCACTTCCACCATTGGGAATTGCTACGATGATTCCCTGCACTTGGGGACCATCAGGCCCGTCGCCTGCGGACCACGACAATTGCCTTTTGCTGTAACACCGTCCTTGCTGACTAGGGCGGCGTCACGGTGCGCGTGGCTACAGTGTCGCGCCGTGGTGGGGGATGTATGCATGGTCGAAGCGCACTGTTGCCACGCCTCCACGTACCCCGGGAGGTATAGATGGTACTGTTTCCATGCTTGGCCTTGATCATGTCGGTTGGCGCAGACTCCGAGGGGGAGAGGGTTGGCTGCTGGATGTTGTCCCGCTCCTGAGGCCGCCTGCCTGGGGCATGCCGCCTCCATGAACACGGCCATGGCATCGGCCATATGATCCAGTCGGCTTGGATGACTAGGCCAGTTCCAAAGTCTTAAAATGTTCGTGGGTGAAGATGAGACTACCTGGAGTACATAACCCCGACAAATCTGTTGACGACGCGTCACGCCGGGTTTGCCAAGCCCGGAGACACATCATGGGTGAAGGCACACAATAGTGTTGCCAACACCGGGCATGCGTAGACGGACGAAGACGAAGTTGACGAAGTGCTGACCAGGCTTGCCAGGCCTAGTGACACATCATGGATGAAGGCATGCATTGATGTTGCCAACATCGGTCATGCGTACATTAGAGACCAACATGAGATGTACGCCATGTCGAGGAGTGTGAGGGGCCAGCAGAGAAGGACTCGACAACGGTTGTGGCGCCATGTGGCGTGGGGCCGATGTCGCCGATGGTGGTCGGAGTAGATGAAGTGGTCGGGGAAGATGACAATGACCCTGGTGTTGGATGAAGACGAAGAGGGTGGACTGGTAGCGCGGCTCGGGTGAGCGAGCTGCAGCGGTACCGAAGAAGAGCGACGGTGATACGTCCATTTTGCATCATGTTTTCTTGCTGTTATTTATATTGTTATTATGCATAATAATGCTTTCTGGAGTAATTCTAATGCCCTTTCTCTCATAATTTGCAAGGAATGCACCAAGGGGGAGAATCCCGGCAGCTGGAAATCTGGACCTGAAAAAGCTACATCAGGCCACCTATTTTGCACAACTCCAAATAAGCTGAAACTTCACGGAGATTTTTTATGCAATATATAAAAAATACTGGATCTGTTAACCACCAGAGGGGACCCACCAGGTGGGCACAACCTACCTAGGCGCGCTAGGCCCCCCAGGCGTGCCCTGGTGGGTTGTGCTCACCCAGGCCCATCTCTGGTGCCCATCTTCTGGTATATAAGCCTTTCTGACCTAGAAAAAATAAGGAGAAGACTTTCGGGATGGAGCGTCGCCGTCTCGAGGCGGAACTTCGGCAGGATCACTTTTGCCCTCCGGTGGAGCGATTCCACCGAGGGAACTTCCCTCCCGGAGGGGGAAATCATCGTCATCATCATCACCAACAACTCTCCCATCTTGGGGAGGGCTATCTTTATCAACATCTTCAACAACACCATCTCATCACAAACCCTAGTTCATCTCTTGTGTTCAATGTAACATCCCAAAATTCTAAATTTTGGAATGTTATATTAAATAGATAGTTTTCATTGTTTGTTTGATTGTGGTATGGTTGCTTGTGTGAAATTGAGTGAAATTTGAAACTTTTTGAAAGTTGAATGAGGGGGAATGAAATGACTTTCTCAAACTTTCACCGATCTCCAGGAATTCAAATTTATTTCAGCCCAAAACCCTAGAGTGAAGATGATATGACTTCTTCCATTTAATAAAATGAAAGGGTTTTGAAAAGATTTGAATTCCATTTTTTTTTCAAATTCAGAAACTTTATGCAACTCAATGATTTTCACGAGAGAAGATAAAATGACTTCTTCAAATTATAAGAAATATGAGTTGGAAGTTTAAAACAAACAAATTGAAAGTTCCTTTGAAGTATTATTGAAACTCATTTTCAAATTTGAGTTATTCGGTTTTATTCAAATTATTTTCCTCCAAAAATAAAATAAATATAAAATAGGGTAAAATGATTCCCTAGAATAGAAAATTGGAGAAAAATAAGTTTGAAGCGATTTTGGTATTTCAAAATATTTGATTTTGATTTTTAAATAAACCAGAAGCACTTTTGATTTATTTAAATTTCTGTGAATTTTATTTGACTCTAAAACAAATGTTCATCTTGTAGAGAATCTTTTTCACAAAATTTTGATATACAATATGCCTATATAAAGTTTTATTTTATTTTTGTTATTCAATTTTCTTTTTGTGTTTCTACTAAAAAGGTTGTGTGTGCGCCGTAACTTATTTGTCGCCCACGTGCGCAACACAGTGACAGCGGGCGCCTCATCTTTTTTGTTTCTTTTTACATGGGCCAGGCCCAGTCAGCCTTTTTTTCATTCCGGTTCTTTTTTTTTCTCTTCGGCCGGTTTTAAAAAAAACTCCAAAGCCCGTGTACGCGCAGCGGCCGAAGGCTTTTAGCCCATGCGGTTCTCCTCTATTTCGTTTATTTTCATCTAAGTTTAGTCCCTCATTGCCCAACCTTTGACTTCTAAGCCTCTTTTCCACTTATAAATATAGACTCATAGAGCCTTCAAAAATCATCCGATTCGGCTTAAATCAATATTTTGGTTTGACTAGATTCACTAAAGAAAAATATATTTCTCCTCTCCGGTGAAAATTCAGGAAGTCGTCTCCTCTCTCTGAAATCGTCTTTTATCTACCTTGAGCATCTCCAACGGGCGCCTAAAAAGAGCTCCGCGCGTTAAAAAATTGTATTTTTGGCGCCGAACAGCTCCAACAGATGCTATAAAACTACGCACGCACTTAAAAACGCCATCGCGCGCACCATATTTTGGGCTCTGGATTGGGCGCGCTTCACAAATTGCACTGCGTGCTTTTTTGGGTGCGAGTTTTTGGGCGTCTGCTAAAGCAATGTTGGTCCCGACGCATTAAAAGTGCTACACTGGCGTGCTATAACTTTTATTGGGCGCGAAATTTTTGTGCGGCCGTTGGAGATGCTCTTATAAAGGTATCTTTCTTCGTATTTTTTTACTCTTGTAGCATATTATTTGTAGACTAGTACGGTAGAATAATTAGATTATCAATTAGTCTCTGTATTTATATATTACACATAGAATTCTCTTAGCCTTAGCAATTTTTCTTCCGTAAAATAGCTTGGTCCTGATTTTTCAAATAGCCATAATTTTTTACTCGTTAATCCAAATTAGATAAAACCAACACCTAATCCAAATTAGATAAAGCAAACAGCTACATTTTCGTCTTGATCTCACCTATCCAGTGAATCTATCAAATAAACTTTTTGCAACTTTCAAATTTCGAAATTTGTTCATAATCATATTCAAACTTCTTTTGATCATATCTTTTAACCGTAACTTAGTTTGAGTTGATTGTTTTTGCAAATCAAAGCTCCTGACCTAAACTTTCTAATAAGGCCAAATTCACTTAATTTTGGTACTGTTAGAAATTGTGTTCTGTTGGAAGAGCCGTTTGCTCGTTATCGAAGTTCTGTTTTTCGATCCTTTTTCATGATTGTTTATGTGTGGTTACTATTGCTTGCTTACGATAGATTGATCGGAGTGTGAAGAATATATCTATCACGAGTTATGAGTCCAAAGAATCTACATCAACAGTATAAGGCAAGTTCATACTTTGACCATACTCTTCCATACTCAGTTGTAGTTGCATTAGTTATATCCTCAAACACTTGCATGAGTAGGACTTGGTTACATGTGACATTGCTCTATAGTTCATGAGGTAGGAACCCAATGACTTGAGATCAACCCCGGGAATATACGATTTGTTACTTATTGCTTAGCCATGCGTAGACGTGGATTGGTATGTGAGATTCATGAAAGATGCGAGAGTGATATTTATTTAAGGGAAACTTAAGGTGGCTACTTTAATACACATCTGGGTGGAATGGTTGGGGCACCCTGGGGATATACCAGTGGCTTGCCCGGACACCTGAGGATATACCAGTGTTGTCCTAGGAGATCCCGGGGAAACCGTGTGATCATCCTATGGAATGCCACCCAGGCTCAAAGGGATCATATGATATTTTCATGCCTAGAAACTTCCATGTGCAGCCACAAGCCATTATGGGCTCTGGCATAGTTGAGTATGTTGTGTGAGCTCTCTCAATGGTGAACTAGCAGATGTAGGGGGAAAGTAGGTGTACCGGTCCATTCGGGGTAAAGAGTAAATGCTTCTGAAAGACTGTGTCTCGATCATCCGTTTCTCAAATACCATGCAGTGCGAGAAATTCAACGGGGAAGATCGATTCTTGTGGGGAAAAGTGCACAAACCTCTGCAGAGTGTACAAACTAATTGTGATTAGCCGTGTCCACGGTTATGGACAATTCGAGTATCTAGAAGTGGATTATTTTATTGATCTCAACACTCTATTTGATTAATTTTGTTGGGTTACTAATGACATTAGTGACTATGGATTTGAGATGGGGGTAACATTCTCAATATTACTTAACTAAACTGAGTAGTAAATAAAAAATTATTCCTTTGTTGTAGGAAAAAACTAGCTTTATGCAAAAATAACCTTACAGCCTCCACCAGCCAAATATGCATATAGAGATAGACCTTGTTCATCATTATTCTATGGTGTGGATTTCCCAGTACATTCAATGTACTGGCCTACATGACTGCATGTCTCATGTTGCTGGAATTATTCGACGAGTAAGTGATACGTTAGGGTTGCGTTATCTACACTCAACTTTGCCGTTGGTGTTGATGGAACTCCATAACCTTTGTTACTTCTGCTATGTTGATTAAGGTAATAGTATTTACGTTACTTTATACATGTGATTTACCTCTGTTATAAATCCTCGAGAACTGTGTGTGTCAGCATACCGATCCAGGGATGACACTTAAGCACAGAGACTTGATCCATTCAGGTCGGGTCGCAACAAGATGGTATCAGAGCACATGTTGACTGTAGGACATGACCCTTTAAACTCGCAAGCCCATAGAAAAGGATTTCTCTAAAACTTTATTTTCAAAAAGATTATTTACCTCTCTTCTTTTGCGAGCTTTTTCAAAAAAACTCCCCTTTTACCTTAAAATAGGTAGATACCCTTTTCCGTTTTGACCACTTCGGAGTAAAGAGGGTTTCACCATGCATTAGAAGTGTTGAAGCTACAACAGTGGATACTCCGAAGATTTGAAAAGTTGACGACTTTGAAGGGATATTGACCTTTAGAAGACCAAACCCCTGTTATGTACTTACGTTAGATGCGATGATTGTGAGCCGTCATTTGTTTGATGTTTTTTCGACGGCCACAAAATAAAAACCATCTCTTAAAAACTATTATTGTATTGAGTGTATCTCTCTCCATCTCCCGAATCTCATCCCAAAACCCTTGGACCCAATAGAGGTAGAATGAAGGTCGACTTGTATTCTCTGGACCGATGACCCAGCCGAAGGCAGAGCTATGGATACAAAATATTGAGAATCTCTTCAGGAAAATTTTGGTTGCAAGGAAGTATGAGGTTCAATACGCTCTTCAGTACTTTACAAAAAGTGATGCAACGTGGTGGAAAATGCATCAAGCCATACAAGGATGTAATGGAGCAAAAAGTTGGGAGGAATTCAAGAAGACTCTGTTAAAACCCCGCCTCATCCGAAAGTGTGGTAACAACCCGAAGAAGAAACCTTGTGCCTGCAGGATTTGTGGAGAAATAATACACACCCAGGAGGAGCACAAGGATGAATGCCCTCATTGTGAAGAAAGTCACCCAGCTGAAGAATGCCCAACTAAGCAGATTACTTGTTTCTTGTGTGAAGGGACTACCCACTACCCTGCTCAGTGTCACATTTACCGCATGGTACAATGAACTATCCAGCAGAAGAAAGAATCAATGAAAGAAGCCCTCGAGGAAAGTTTAATGAAATCCGCAATGGAGGAAGGTATTGACGACTCTGATGGAGTAGGCCTAAACACATTTTACTACCGTGCTTGTTGTTCATGTGGAGAAGAAGGACATTTTTCACAGTATTCCATGAAGGAAAGCCAAGAGTATCTGGGAGACTTCCTGACATAAGAGATGGAGTTTGATCCACAAGAAATAGAAGCCCTGACCAGAACGAAGAAGTCGAAGAAGAGAAAGAGCATGTGTCCCCAGAACAACTCAATTTCTGTGGAAAAGGACCTGAGTCACATCACATGCTACAGGTGCAAGGAATTAGGTCATTATGCTAGTAAATGCCCAACAAGGAAGCCAAGAATCTAGGGAACCAAGATAGTCACCATGAAGTCCCTAGATTTGTCTGATGTCAATTGTTTACGCTGCAAGGAAGTGAGGCATTTTGCCAGAGAAGGTTCATACCCGAGGAAAAGATTGAGCAGAGTAGTTGAGATCTTGATATTGGAATGAAGCATGTAGATAAATGTGGAATACACTTTTATTACGATGTTTAGTTGAGTTATGAAAAGAACACCGTAATAGTTTGTGAAGCAATAGAAGGTGATATGATTGAAATCTAATATGAAATGTTATGAGTTGTTGGAAGATTGTGAGTGCCTCTCTTGCTGTCTCACCCTGACAAAAACCTAGAACCCATGGACAAGCTGACCCCTAACCTTTCTCGGACAAACAACCACATTTCACCCAAGGAAATACATACATTATCCTGAGTACCCCTTCTATCTTATACCTACGGATGACAACCCTTTACGAGTCTTTTCTCAAAGGCCCGAAAATGATCATGGCCTTGACTAGCAATCAGGATTACCCAAAGATCCTGAAGGACATGATGAAGCACATTCACCTTGAAGGAGATGCAGTTTACAAGGGTTATCCTTTTCTGGAGAATGGAGTTGAATTTGGTACGTGGAGGTACACCTCCACCGTGTGAAAGGAGTTTGCCCAAAAACTATGGGACAATGCTTTTTCATCTCTCGAGTACCACAAACAACATTCTTCGACTCTGTCCGTGAAGCTGCTATGGAGGCCATACGTCAGATTGGAGAAATGCTTGAGGCAAGACTTCCTCACACTCAGGAATGCCTAAGTGGGGTGCATTCAGAGATGATGAAGATGAAGCACACGGCCACTATGATGAAGCAAAAGGTCAATGAATTCAAGAATCACATTGCACTATTCCAGTGGGACTGAAGCATCCTCATCTAGGACAAAGGAATATAGGTGGAAGGAATGCTTGACCATATCAAACTATGTGGATGGCAACATTTGTAGTGAAGCACCTTTGAAAATTGAGTGTTGAATAGTGGTTCAGGATGTAATAAAAGATTTGATATGAGGAGAATATGAATTACGGATAAACCAATGCATTTTTTTGGGGCGATATTTTTCTGTGTGAACACTGGACCGTTGGAAAGGAAAATGTTGCTCCAAGGAGTGAAATTTGCACAAAATAAGTTCGAGTTTATTCTTGATACGATGATTACCCTAAGGGTATGAAGGAAATAAGTACAATTGGA
Organism: Secale cereale; assembly: GCA_902687465.1. Taxonomy (NCBI): domain Eukaryota; kingdom Viridiplantae; phylum Streptophyta; class Magnoliopsida; order Poales; family Poaceae; genus Secale; species Secale cereale. The sequence continues at coordinate 156,594,064 of LR738715.1, read as the reverse complement.
TTTAAAGAGGGTGTAATGCCGGAGTGTGGAGCAATAGTGACTCCAAGAATGAGTTAAATATATACAAGTTCTAAAGTGGGCCCATAAGCCGAGGACCTAAGGAGGCTATGTAATCACACGGGAACCACACGACTTGTCAGAGTAATATGTTTCTGCTGTAATGAAGCAGTGCACTATGTTAGAGATTATCTCAATGAGAAGGAGACTTGTGCTAAGCGGTTGATAGAATGTAATAAGTTGAGAATTAATAAAGTTAGCACCAGGGTATTGATTTTGGATTTGATAAGTTGTTACTATATAGGCAATGAGTGAAATCATGATATGTGGAATAAGATTTTGAAGAGAACTAGCATTTTTCATTTTAAGGGTGGTAGAGACCCAATACCGTTACCGAATACAAGATCTAGTACATCAGAACTTTGAATGGATCAGACAAAGAAGAGTCTAAGTAAGTACATCTTATTTTGTGCCAACAGAAGCAAGGGATACAATATAATTGGATGGCCTTAAGAAAGCCAAGGAAGCTAGATGTTGGAAGAATGATCAGTTGCAACCCAATGATGAGACCAAGAGTTACTAGTGATGAGATGAGACATAACATAGGCCCCAGGACCTGTCAAGAAGCAAGCACACTCTTGCTGAAGGAAAACCCCTTGTAGAAGTTACGACTTTGCCAGCAGACGGTCTTATAGGTGATTACGCAAAACCCGAGGGTCCTGAAGAAACGATAGATGGTAGTTTGGCTTGCAGAATCAATGGACTTATCCGAACTTAGTTCGTTGACAAGAGAAGTTATGCAATGCTTGTGAGGATGACCTTGTTTAAACCTTAGATTGGCATGACAATTTTCCCCTGTACAAGGCAGTTTTTGCCAAACCGTAGGTCATACGATGAGAATGAAGCCCAGACCGTTTTCTGCAGGGACCAGTTAAATTGTTTGATGACCCCCATGAGATATCGTTATTTATTTAGTATTGGCGCCAGACCTAACAAGAAGAACCAGTCTTGAAAGAACCTTACCATGATGAAAGGACACAAGAATTGAGGACAAAGGTTATGCCACTACCGGAAGAGTCTAGAGAAGGAATTATCTAGAAGATTTGAGAAGACCGACCCTGTCAACAATAAGGACGGAGTACGTGACCTTTGATGGAACTGTAACCATGTTTCTAAGGGTGGTAGCACCCCAGGCCCCGGTGACGATCAATGGATTTGTTAGGAGACCCCAAACCCCAACCTATTTCTTGCTAGCCTCTTCAAATCTTGAGGACGAGATTCATTTTAAGTGTGGTAGGTTTGTAACATCCCAAAATTCTAAATTTTGGAATGTTATATTAAATAGATAGTCTTGATTGTTTGTTTGATTGTGGTATGGTTGCTTCTGTGAAATTGAGTGAAATTTGAAACTTTTTGAAAGTTGAATGAGGGGGAATGAAATGACTTTACCAAACTTTCATCGATCTCCATGAATTCAAATTTATTTCATCACAAAACCCTAGACTGAAGATGATATGACTTCTTCCATTTAATAAAATGAAAAGGGTTTTGAAAACATTTGAATTCCATTTTTTTTCAAATTCAGAAACTTTATGCAACTCAATGATTTTCATGAGAGAAGATAAAATGACTTCTTAAAATTATAAGAAATATGAGTTGGAAGTTTAAAAGAAACAAATTGAAAGTTCCTTTGAAGTATTTTTGAAACTCATTTTCAAATTTGAGTTATTCGCTTTATTCAAATTATTTTTCTCCAAAAATAAAATAAATGGAAAATAGGGTAAAATGATTCCCTACAATAGAAAATTGGAGAAAAATAAGTTTGAAGCAATTTTGGTATCTTAAAATATTATATTTCGATTTTTAAATAAACCAGAAGCATTGTTTGATTTATTAATTTCTGTGGATTTTATTTGACTCTAAAACAATGATCATGTTGTAGAGAATCTTTTTCTGAAAATTTTGATATATAATATACCTATATAAAGTTTTATTTTATTTTCCTTATTCAATTTTCTTTTTCTGATTCTATTAAAAAAGCAGTGCGTGCGCCATAACTTATTTGTCGCCCACGTGCGCAACATAGTGACAGCGGACGCCTCATCTTATTTTGTTTCTTTCTACATGGACCAGGCCGAGTCAGCCTTTTTTTTTCTTCCCAGTTCTTTTTTTTTCTCTTTGGCCAAAATTTATAAAAAAAACTCCAAAGCCCGTGTACGCGCGTGGAGGCCGAAGGCTTTTTAGCCCATGATGTCGTTGAATTGTCACGATGGATGTCCTAGCAAAAGGACTTAGTCGTGAGGCCAACGCATCTATGTGGTAGTTTGAGAGGGGTTGAGCGGAATCGAGAGACGCAACACAAGACAAGGATTTAGACAGCTTCGGGCCCCAGGAAACATCATCCGGTAATAGCCCTACATGTTGTTTAAGGCTAGGTCTCATTATGATCACGAGAGAGTCGCCGGTAAACCGACTCTTGGTGTCTAGCCCTAGAGATTGTTTCTTCTTGCTTGTAAGAACTTCTCCTACTTTGGGGTGCCCTGCCTCTCCTTATATATGTTGATGGGGCGGGTTACATGACTAGTCCTAGTAGGATTAGGATTACTCTATTACAAGGAGTCCTAGTCTTGCTTCCTTTGTAGGAGAATATTCCTTGCGCTTTCTTCGTAAACTGGCCCACCATAACATGAACCGGCCATCTAGGCCTTGGGCCTTGTCATCCATCTAAAACACCCACCAGATCACCAATGAGTCGCCAGGCTCGTGAATCGTGAGACCAGCGAACTGCCAGACACATAAGTCGCCAATCCTCCGGCGGTTTACTAATGAAACGCCAAGTCCGGCCGGGTTACGCCGTGGGGTATATCCCCGACATTAGCCCCCAGTTTAATTTGGATTTATCCATGTTAAACTGATCTGCAACATAAACACAAGAACAAATTTGCCGGCTTGTGCTCCGGGTTAAATATTCTTTGTAAACCGGCACCTGACCATCCTTAAGTCCTTGTCCTTTCCTTCTTCTAGAAAATCCGGGTCAATAGACCAGCTTCATAATCAACTTGCTTGCATAAGAAATATTGTAAATCAAGAATCCATTTGAATCGGCCTTCAATGCTTCGATTTGACAAAAAATATTGTTCTTCAAATATTCAATTGATATCCAGCCGGTTTGAAGATACCGGTTTATGATTACCACAATTGCCTGGTTATAAAAACTGATGATTCCGGGTCATGACTGTTTATAAACGTCGGGTTATGATTGTTGCCAACGCCGGGTCACACAATTAATCTTCCTGATTTGCCCAAAACTGAGAATTTGAAGATGTTCCTCCTTTATATGCATATTACCTGTAACCCCCAAGTCTTAAGAGGAGAGCATAGTGATAGCTTAAGACTTGTTTCAATATAAATGTTGCAACTTTGAATAAATCCAGATTGTTCATCCCAGTCACTAGTAAAAACTAAATACTCCATATTATGTAGCCCCCAAGTGCCGGGTTGTCATGCTTGCAACAACCTGGGACTTGTAATTGCCTGATGCTCAAAAAGCTTCAACCAGTGTAGCCCCCAAGGGCCGGGTCATTATGTAATAATGAGTAGGGACTTTGTATATACTTCATTGAAAATAACATTATATAATGTAACTCCCATCATGGGACTTGAACCCACGTCTACAAGGTTAAGAGTTTTGTGCTTTACCAACTGAGCAGTGGACCCTTCAATATAATGGATTAATAATTGTGTACTTTGAATTATTGATAGGAGCAATTGGTAGCCCCCAAGGGCCGGCTCATTACAATGTGATGAGTCGGGTCTTCAATAAAGGTGATCAAACAATGACTTTGCATTAGCCCCCAAGTGCCATGGTGCATGCTGGCAGTGACATGGGACTTGCATATTTGATGTAATCTCAATTTGAATAATGTAGCCCCCAAGTGCCGGGTTGTAAGCCTGCAACGACTCGGGACTATTCCTTTGTAGAATAAATCATACCATTGACAATATGATATCCATTGCGTTGAAGCGACTTTGAAAACCTCGAACATAATATTGGTTATTGATAACCATAGTAAAAATCCAACCATGCTGGCTATTAAAGATTTGAATAATATAATCCGGTTTGAAAACCGGTTCCAGTGATATTTGGTCACACTGTTGGTTTTACCAAGCCAATGTAGTAAGGATGATAACCCAAAATTTGAACATTGGTGATTATCCTAGATTGTCGGTTTATAAACAAAACCAGGCCGGGTTAATGAACACCGGTCATTATCTTATCTCATACTGGCAACTTATAGTCAAAAGCCAGGCCGGTTTAATAAACATCGGTCATTATCTTACCTGCTTCTACATAAAACAATGTTTAAATTGTCCTGGCGGTTTATCGCCGGACAGGTCATAGTGCCCAAACACATGATCTAAGTTTATAAATTGATCTGTGTACAGAATATAAAGTATATATCATACCTGTGATTAAGTGTGTCACGATTAACCTTAATCCGGTAGTCAAAGATAATGATCCAAGGCACAAGTGTTGACGGCTCCTTTGATTATTTGCCGGTTCATTATGAAACCGAACCGGGTTATGATGAACTCCGGTTTAACTATAGTTAGTACTGGTGTTTGTAACCCAGACTAAGGCTCTGTAAACGCAGGTGTAGTGGCAACTTTATAGTCATCCACTCCCTGAATCAATGGACTTGGATGAACACCAATGACCTTGAAGATGAAAATTTTATAAAATTAAAAATTAAAAAGAAATTTTGGGCAAATAAGACCATGTAGTTGAGGCTTTTTACGAGCTGCCAGGCTCCAAATTCGAGGCTTGTTATGAGCTGTCAGGCTACTGTCACTAACAACCTGTTAAGATGGTCCTCAATCCTTAACCAAATCATCAATGTCAAATGCTACCAAGTTCAAAAAATCTTTAAAGATTGACTTGTGTAATCACTTGATGATCGTCAATTTAACGTTGCCAAGTTCAGGGTCTGTAAAGATTGACTTGTGTATACGTTCGACGGGTCATACAAGGTTTACCTGGACGGAGTGACTTACTTGATGCAGGCAGGTTAATCTGGGGTTTTAGGTCTATACACCAAGCTTCCAAGCCGTGTTTACTACAAGGGTTGTCAACTCTTTGATGTCTTGCATCAGGAGCCCCCAGGTAGCATTTGAGCATTGCTCGTCGGGGCCTATGTTTGAGTTGTGCTAGGCATCAAACTCTATTTTGCCCCTCATCATCATGTGGAAATTGCCGAAGCAACCAGAGCTATGCTCTTATGATGGTCTTGATGTGGTCGCCGGTTTAAGAGGCCATATGGACTCCTTTGCACACAGGAGCCCCCATTTGACAAACTCTTATGATGGTCTTGGTTTGGTCGCCGGATCAGGAGGGTAGTCAGAACTGCACTTTATAAACAGAAGCCCCCATGTGACATATTTCTGAGCTGTGCTCGTCGGGTACCTACATTTGAGCTGTGCTCTTGCAACATACTCTCTTTGGTCCCTTTAATTTTTCCTGAGAACTCGAACTTGCGAGAGATTACTCTTTTTGAACCGGAAATTATTAAACCAGATACTGAGAGCTTCAAAGCTTTGTGGGAGATAGCTTTCCCTTGAGCCGGATTTTAAACCGGAATCCTTCTTCATTTTGGAACTGGAAAATTCTTCTCAGAACTTTTTATTTTTTTGCCAATAATGCAGTAGGCTTTGGGTCCGGGTTATATTTCCCTCCAATATCCTGGGGTTCTTCGACTTTAATGAAAACCGCGGACATTTGTTGAATCATATCATCGTAGCCCCGGAGTCTTAAGATGACTCAAGGAGTTGTCTTGAGATTCTCCGTACTTGACAATAGCAGAAGGTATATATCATTGGTGTTGATAACACAATGTAAATCCACAGAAGGTTGAGGTGACTGCGGCGGGTTATAAATGATCTCGTATGAGCCATGTCAGCAACTCGGCCAATGGTTCCTTCCAACTTGTTGTTTGAAGATAATCAAACTGTAGTGACGGCGACTTGTGCACATATCCATTAAACCATCCAGTGCAGACAGCAGTTGATGATAATTTGCCTCCAATTTGTTGGAAGAAAAACCGGGCTACCCAAGCTGTGACTTGCTCATACTCAATAAACAGCTCTTGCAGACAGGTGCGGCCCGACATGTTGATGTAGACCAGGCCGCAAGAGACGAACGGAAAAGACGACCTCAGCATCAGAGGTGGCTCAAACAGATGAACCGGCCGCGGGGTAGTAAACCGGCGTGGACGGGCGAGTCAACCACGTCGTTTTGCTGCAGTGAATAATTGTCCTGCATCAAAAGCAACGCAGACCAGAATAATTGCTCTTTTTAAAGAAATCGATATATAATATAAAAATATATTGGATGGATTTCACCTGACATGTTAGGCCAGTATTTATCCGCTGCAGAGTTGACGATTAATTGATCACTATGGTGAAGTGGCGCGGTAAACCGTGCAATTAGGCAAGTGAGCCACATTGTGTTGATATATGCCGAATCACAGAGGCGGGTTAGATAAAACAACCGCAATATTAGAGGCAGTATGGACGCGGGCGAGTCGCTACCGCTCTTGCAGTGAACAAATGTCCTGCATAAACAATATTGCAGACCAAGGCAAAGATAAACTGCTCTTTGACAAAAATATTATGTGCTAATAAAACAAACTTGGATAGACATCACCTGATGTATTTGGACCTTATGATCCTCATCAGTGTCCATTAGCCAACCCGGCATGTTGAGTAGGCCGGACCGCAGGGCGGACAGTAAGACGACCGCAGCATCAGAAACAACACGGACACATGAGTCGGCTGCAGTGTTGTAAGCCAGCGCAGGCGAGCAAGCTGTCCTCCGCACTGTAAACTGTTGCGGATGCGTGAACCGCCACGCGGGTAGATGAGCGAGTCGTTCGTGGCATTTTTAAAGCTGCGCGAACGGGCGAGCCGTCCAAGGCATTATAAGCCGGCGCGGGAGTCCGTTGAGTAAGGACGACCACCTGTGCCGAATGATGTTGGCACACTTCCACCTCCGCGGTATAATGCCACTTTGTAAATAATAGTCCTGTGAAAATAATAAATCACGGACCACAATGATTGTTCTCGGACGAATTAATATGTTGATTAAATATAGAGGAGAAATATCACCTGATGTCCTGTTGGGTAAACGCCATATTCCAGCAATTATAGACTTGTAGTCTCGTTTCTCTTGTCCAACCCATGATGTCATGTTCAGCAGGTTGCATGGCAGTACCCTTGTAGTTGATCAATAAGGCCTCCTTGTCACGTTATCCAGTGCTTGATTCAGTATATTGCCTGCATCTCTCCTTGACAGTATGATGGGTTGGTGCTTTTGACTTTGGCGTTTGGAGTGAAAGGTGTTGACATCTTAAAAGAAAATTCTGAAGCTGCGGCTCGGTCGTGCAACGGCTCAAAAGCAAGGCTAGCAGAATTGAACCGGCACGGGAGCAGCCAGCAGAAGCGGCAGCTGTGAACTGGCAAGGGCCAGGAGCGGCAATTGGAAGCTCGGGGCCAGACGGCTCGATGATTGATGATGCTAGTGGATAGTATTCCTCGTATAGCGGCTCGCTGGACGTAGTAGTTTTAATCCACCAGTACTGACCTCACGTAGCAATTAGCAGCCATATTGCAGCTCTGTGTTACGAATAGCAATGCCAAGGTAGTATTTTAATTGATCTTGACGTGAGTACTCAACTAGTACTTGATTGCAGAAACCATCTGGCGATTCGCTGCGGCGTGCCGGCTCTCAGGTGAAGGCGGGAGGTTCGGCCTTGGCAGAGGCAGAACGACGCGAGGTCGCTGGAGGCGATGACGGCGACCAACGGTTTGAGGCGAGGCCGGCGACTCAGCGGCTAGGGGCCGACCATGGCAGCCGTGGTAGCTTGGCAACGGAGCAACACAGAGGTGGACGATGATGTGGCGGCGCCGCGGAAGTCACGACGGCAGCCGGCGGTGGAACCGCGGAGATGGCTGCTCGTGGCCGCGGAAGCAGTTCCGGTGAAGCGAGTAGCGCCAGCTTGAGGCAGGTGTGAGGCAGACCTGGCCAGGCCAGTGAGGGCATCTCGGGGCATCTCGGCGGCTCCGGCTTTCCTGCCGCAACAGTGGCTCTTTTGTTAAGCAAGGTTGATGACAGGTTGACGTACGAGTCATCTTGGAGGTGAGGCCATGCAAAGAGCAAACCGAGGCAGCGACGGCTCTGCACCAGCGAGGCGGCCGACTAACCGAGCCAGGGGCAGGGAGGCTTGGCCATGGAAGAGTCAGAGCACAGCCAGGGCAGCGCAATGAAAACAGCTCGAACATGGAGATGGAAACGAAGACGAGTCCGCTAATGTTTGACCTTTTCCTCCGGGTTGTAGTCACGGGATATGACTGAAAATAGTGTCTTGACGTACAATAGATCCACAGCAACCAAACAAATCACGGTGGTGGCAAGGCAAGACGGCGGATGAAGGAGGCACCGGACCGGCAGCTCGTGTACATTGGCGTACGGATCTAAACCCTGCAACTCGTGTCTCCTCTTACCGTGTGAGAAGCATGGATCCTCCTACTGATCGCTCTTGTCCTTTGTATGATGACATGAAGTTGTAGTACGACTCAGAACTCAAAAGTAGTATCGGTAATAGCAAAGGAATACCATGAGACCAGGCGCGCCGGTGATAACAAGAAAGCGCAATCTTGGTGACCTATGATTTGACTGCTCCCCAATCGCATAACATGCTGAAAATATTTCCTGTCGGCTTGTCGGTGTACAAAAAGAGGGATACACTTTTTGTACCCCTATGACTGTGCACGGGCAGTCTGAGGCCACGGGCACCACCACACCAAGCATGGCAAGGGGGGTGAGCCAGGGTAAGACCGAAGCTCGATGGAGACTGAAGCCCAAAGCCAAGACCACAAAGAGCAAAGGGACGAAGCGGATACCCCCGGCAAGATCCTTGCCGGGGGCGGTTTCGGCAGCCCCGGCAAGATCCTTGCCGCGGCAATTCGCCCCACACCTACGGAGCAGATCACCCTTGAGTCCACTGCCACCGTGGGGCAAGGATTCGGGAGGCATCCCCGTAGTGGCGTGTAGATCTTTGTGAAGACATTCAAGATCGGATACACGCACTAAGAAGACGACGACCCTTGGCGGGATCCCAGCCAAGGAGGACCACAAGACCCCCGGCAAGCACCTTGCCGGGGATGATAGCAGGCGTCGCGGCAAGACCCTTGTCGGGGCCCCGGCACGGCCCTTGCCGAGGACGTCCGCAGGGCCACCATCAAGCCAACGCCAACTAAGCTTCCACCGCCCCATGCAGCCGTCGACCCAACCAGCTGGGCAGGCACCTGCGTGGCGACATGCAGATCTTCGTGGAGACCCGCCATTGCGCCACCTCAGCTGCCTGCCTGCCTACATGGCGTCTCAGGCATCGCTGGCCAGGGCGCGTGTCGACGCAAGAAGGAGCGGCGACGGACAAGATGGATGTCTCCCTCGTCCCCGATAAAGCGAGGACACCTAAGCAAGACGCATTAAATGGGCCTTGTCATGTAATGCGAGGGATAACCTCGCATCACTGTACCCTTTCCACCTCCTGTGTGCCACTATGGTAACCCCTTTTCCCTATAAAAGGAGGCCCGAGGCGACCAGGAGAAGGATTCGGCTTTTTAGAACTCCTCACGAGTCGGCCTTTTGGAGCTCCTCACGCCCCATAGCTAGCTGAAGAACACAAACATATAATCCACCAAAGCAGGAGTAGGGTTTTACGCATCTTTGCGGCCCGAACCTGGGTAAAGGAACCGTGTGCTAACTGTTGGATCTGCTCTTCTCTCAACCCCGCGCCCCGCAACCGTCGTAGGGATTCTTGTGATCCCATAGGTGTCGATCCAATACCCCGACATCTTTGGCGCGCCATGTAGGGGGCGCAAATGTGAGAACCAGCTCTAGCAGTTGGCCCAATGCTTTTTCGTCTTCGTGGCCCTTGAGAAGGAAGGAGGCCGGAAGATCTGCACTCGAGCGACTACAAATAGAAGCTAAGTTATATTTAACCCTGGATATTTCCATCCTATTATTTAAGGCTATTATCCTCGGAGTTATCATTCTTTGTACAAGAAACCTGCACGCAAATGGGGCCCTTCCCGATCGGCAAGGCCTTTGCTCTGTTTCGAGTCCGCTCAACAGTTCAAACGGCTGCGTTGAAAACGGTAGGATAGCCATCCGCAATTGGCAAGGCTCTCGACTCTGACTCGAGTCAAACTCGATAGTTTGAGCGGCTACGTTAAGGGCAGCAAGGTGGCTCACCCGGCAGCACGCTCGCCCGGCAGGCCAATGGGGACCCGTCCCCAAGACGCCGCCCTGGGTTTTTCGCGCCGGCAAACCTACCCAACTAGCGTAGGGTGGACATACAAAGAAACAACAAACAGGAAAATAGCATGCATAATCCCAGAAATATTTCAAAGTTATATTACATCATGTCATCGCTGCGGTTCTAACTAAAGATAAAATTTGTCTTGATCATGAACCTGCAGCGGGGAAGAAGAACGGGATGCCTAATCCCGGCGCTGGCCCTCCAGCCTCTTGATTTCGTCGATGCGGCTGATGACGGGCTTGATGCGCTCCTTGAGCACCGTGAGGTCAGCATCCTCCGGCAAGCTGTCCATCGCGGCTTTGAAGTCGAGGACGGGGTTCCAGAACGCCATCTTGGAGAGGACCTTGGTCATGACCCCCCGGCAAAGCCGTCGGGCCTCCCCGGCGAGCGTGGTCGTTCTGTTGGAGTGAAGATCAGCCAAGGCACCGAGGACGCCCTCGAAGAACAGGGTCAGCTTGGCGTTGACGGACCCGCTCCACTCAGGGGCATACCTCACGTTTGGCATCCCCATGAGGGCCAACTGCGAGGTAGCCCTGCCGGCGATGTCCTCCAGCCGGCTGATCCACCTGTTCTCGCCCGCAATGTATTCCTGGTGGGAGGCGGTCTCGTCCGCCCGCAGCTGTTTCTCCTCCTCTAGGCTCTTGGTCAAGGTCTCCTCCCGAGCCGAGCTCTCCGACAACATCTTCTCGAGATTCTCCAGCCTCAGCTTGAAATCTCTGATGGAGTTTTGTGCCTCGGAGAGCTCCCCAGCCCTGCTGATGACCACTCCCTGCGACTCTTTCAAGGCACAGTTGAGCCTGTCCTTTTCGTCGGACAGCTTGAGGGCCTGCTCCTTCAGCTCGTCCCGCTCCACCTCCAGCTCTTGCACCTTGCCGGCGTGGACCAGAGCCTGGGCATCGAGTGCCTCTTTGTGCCTCTGCCCCAGCTCGCGAGTCCGCCGCTCGACAAGAACCTCGAGCTCCTTATCCTTGCCGCCGAGCGTTGCGGCAAGCTTCGCCTCACGCGCGGAGAGGTCTTCTTCCTGGGAATCAAGGGCGGCTTGATGCTGGTTCCGGGAGGCCTCGGCCGCGGCAGCCAAGTTCGCCGCCTCTTCCTGGGCCTTCTCGATGTCAGACATCTTCATGATGAGCTCTGCGTCGCGCTTGGCCAATTCTTCCTGGAAGGCCCTCTACTCCTCGCGGGACTGGTGAAACCAGGTTTGTGCTTCAGCAACGCGCGCCTTGAAGTCCACCTCCGCCTCGTCCACCGTTGCCATCCTGGACTTAACCTTGTCCAGACGGGCACGGTAGAGCGCTTGGAGCTTCCGGAAATTGGCCCCCATGGCGCGGAAGAGCTGCCCTTCTGGAGAGCCGTCGCCGCCGATGCACGGTTCATCAACAACCTCGAGTCCGGTGGCGGCGAGCACCTCGCCATCGAAGACTTCCCCTCCGACGGCCACTCAGGAGCTTGACGCCCCTGCGAGATGGACGAAGAGGTCATCGCCCACCTTCAGATACCTGTCGGGGCCCGAGGTTGTGGAGGAAGAAGGCTGATCGTCAGTCGCCTCTTCCTCGGCTATGGCCTTGCCGGCCTCCCCGGCAAGCCCACCGCCGGCACCCTCGGCGGCGCCCTTGGCGGCATCCTCGGCGGCCTTATCCGCAGCGGCCCCAGCAACGTCCTTGGCAGCATCCTCGGCGGCAATCCGGTCGGCCTCCGCCGCGGCCTCCTCAGCAACTTCCCCGATGACGGCGTCCACGTCCTCCATATCTGTTGAAGGAGGGCCTGAGCAGTGATAGGGATGATGAAGCCAAGAAAAAGGATAAGGGAAAAGCAAAGACAGAAGACATGCGACTCACCAGTGCCGGGCTGTGAAGCGGAAGTCCCCTCCCCGCCGGCGCCTGGCGCCGTGGCAGAGCCACCAGCGCCTAAGTTCCCCTCTTCCTCCATGCGTGTGGGCTCCATGCTTGGTGCCCTTGCCGGGGACGCCCCTCACGGCGGTGTAGTCGATGGGGGTGGCGTGTTGGGGGTGGCCCCCTGCGGCTCCTCCTGCTACTGCTCCTGTCCTACAAAACCGACAAGGTCAGCACCATAGCATCAAACACCTACTGCATGTCAAGCGAGAAGAGGATGATGAACTTACGCTGGGGGCTGTGTTGGGGGCTGCCGTCTGGGCTGCTCAACACCACCAGTGGTGTCTCTGAAGCCCCAGCCAGGGGCTGGCTGCTCGCGAAAGCCTTGGCCCTCTTTATCCTCTGGGCCAACGTCTCTGCATCCCTAAAGAAGCAAAGACGGATCAAGATGAGTGGCGTGGTTCAAGGGGATGGAAATGGCAGTAAAGAATGGAGTACTTACTCATCGTCCATCTCCTCCCCCTCCGCCGCTTTCCTCTTCCTCTTCGGGTTGAGAGGCTCGAGATCAAAAGGGAGTTCCGCGTCGACATCCGAGTCGACGTCTGCCGGGGGAGGCGAAGGCGCGGAGTTTGTGTGCGCCTAGACGGAGAAAAGGCTGCCACCTTCTTCTTCTCGGCGGCCTTCGTCAGCCTCCTCGCCGCCGTGGCCCTCGTGTGACGCCCGGACCCCTCCAGGGCCAATTGAGGTTGTGCAGCCTTGCCAGGCCGGACCGGCTCGCCGGAACAGGCCCGCCGCAGGACTCGCCCTCTTCCCCTGGCTGGCGCCGAGCCGGCCGCCACGTCCTCCTCCTCCGTCGACTCATCGGCCGCGTCTTCGACCAGCGGAGCTCCGGGGCCGGCGCTGCTAGCCTCTCCGGCAGCCGTCGCCCACTGGGCGAGCTCCTCCTCCTCCGCAGCCGTGGCAGCCTTGTCCTACACACACCCGGCGCTGTCGGCCTCCTTGACGAGCTGCGCCTCCCTTGCCCTAGCGGCGATGTAGTCCAGCTCTTCCTGGGTGGTGTCCCTAACAAGCCACCGCTCGGCATCAGGCTTGACGCACACCTCGACCAGAGAGTCGAAGAATTGCTGCACGACCTTGTCCGCCGGCTCCTGCCAGCTCGGGACGGGGCCGTGCGCGTTGCATTCCGGCATCATGGCGACGATCTCGGACTGGCGCGAATTGTTGCACAACAGGACTACCCCTGCTGGCAGCTTGAAGAGTTGTCCCTTGATGGCCTTGCCGGCCTTTGCGGCAGCCTTCGCGGCCTTGCCGGTCCGTTCGACCTCGCCGTCGCGACCCACATCAAGCTGGAAGAGCCGCTGGCAGAAATGGGCATGTCCCATCACTGTGAGGTTGTGGTCAAGGCCAGGGCGAAGCCGCATGACGTCAGCCAGGTTCCTAAAGAGCCAGGCGGGGCTCCCCTTGTTGTGCAACGGGGCGATCCGACGGCGAATGAAGTCCGCCCCGATCATCTCAAGGGTGAGCCCCGCCTGTGCGAGCCGGTGGATCCTCGTGGTGGTGACGGTGAGCCTCCCGTCGGCGGCGTCGATGTCACCCCAGTTGCTGCCACAGACCGGCGGCACCCAGCGGACCTTGCAGAATCTTGGCGGCTCGTCTTCTTCAATCCAGCACCACCGGCCGCGCCATTCATCCCACCTCTCCTTCACGGCGCCCTCCGGGTACGCTCCCTTGGATCTCAGAATCTAGGTGATGCGCCCAGAGATGGCACCTCCCGGCTGGATCCGAGGGGTGAAATAGTGGTGGAAGATCGCCGTGTTGGGCTGCACCCCAACGAAGCCCTCGCATAGGTGCGCGAAGAAAGCCATGCACGCCACTGCGTTCGGAGTGAAATCCAAGAGGCGGAAGCCAAAGGTGTGCATGACATCACAGAAGAAGTCGGAGAAGGGGGGACATAACCCGCAAGAAAAGTAGTCGACGAAGAAGGGGTACCGATTTGGGCCGGGTTCGGCGCAAGCGGCCGGAACGACGCACGTCGCCGGGTGTCCCAAATTCTCCCCCCCCCCCCGTCTTCACCCACCAAAGGGGCTTGAAGGCGGCCCGGAGCTCATAGACGTCGACCGTCGATGGGATGAAGAAAGCGGCCTTCGTCCTGTCCCCCGAAAACGCGCCCTCCGGCGGCTCTACAGACCCGGCGCCCTTGGCCACCCCCTTGCCCTTGGCGGGTTTGGACGCCATGGCGGCTGAGTTGGAGGGCTAAGGAAGAGGGATGGCGAAGCAACGGCGGCGGCCGACGGCGGAGGCTTCGGAAGGAAGGAAAAGAGGGAACATCGACTCTGAGATTGGAAGAGGCGCGAGGAAAATGAAGGAAGTGAGCAGCGCGCCCGCGGTTATTCCTTCTTATGGGGGGGGGGGGCGGGCCGCCTCCTTTCGCATTTACTGCGACGTGACGCATGCCTGCGGAAACCGCCCCGCGCATGCCGCCCACGTCACGCACGCCCCTCCACCCCACGGCGCGCGCGGATCATGGGGGGCGCAGCGCGCGGAAAATCTTACCTCGGTAAAAACCGTCCCGCCTGCCCGCGCACCGTTTTGGGCCTAGCCCAACAACCCATTGCGCTTATGTGTGGCCCAGGCCCGGGGGCTCCTGTCGGTGTACAAAAAGAGGGATACACTTTTTGTACCCCTATGACTGTGCACGGGCAGTCTGAGCCACGGGCACCACCACACCAAGCATGGGAAGGGAGGTGAGCCAGGGTAAGACCGAAGCTCGATGGAGACTGGAGCCCATAGCCAAGACCACAAAGAGCAAAGGGACGAAGCGGATTCCCCTGGCAAGATCCTTGCCGGGGGCGGTTTCAGCAGCCCCGGCAAGATCCTTGCCGCGGCAATTCGCCCCACGCCTACGGAGCGGATCACCCTTGAGTCCACTGCCCCCGTGGGGCAAGGATTCGGGAGGCATCCCCGTAGTGGCATGCAGATCTTTGTGAAGACATTCAAGATCGGATACACGCACTAAGAAGATGACGACCCTTGGTGGCATCCCAGCCAAGGAGGACCACAAGACCCTCGGCAAGCACCTTGCCGGGGATGACAGCAGGCGCCGCGGCAAGACCCTTGCCGGGGCCCCGACAAGGCCCTTGCCGAGGACGTCCACAGGGCCACCATCAAGCCAACACCAACAAAGCTTCCACCGCCCCATGCAGCTGCCGACCCAACCAGCTGGGCAGGCACCTGCGTGGCGACATGCAGATCTTCGTGGAGACCCGCCATTGCGCCACCTTAGCTGCCTGCCTGCCTACATGGCGTCTCAGGCATCGCTGGCCAGGGCACGTGTCGACGCAAGAAGGAGCGGCGACGGACAAGATGGATGTCTCCCTCGTCCCCGATAAAGCGAGGACACCTAAGCAAGACGCATTAAATGGGCCTTGTCATGTAATGCGAGGGATAACCTCGCATCACTGTACCCTTTCCACCGCCTGTGTGCCACTGTGGCAACCCCTTTTCCCTATAAAAGGAGGCCCGAGGTGACCAGGAGAAGGATTCGGCTTTTTAGAACTCCTCACGAGTCGGCCTTTTGGAGCTCCTCACGCCCCATAGCTAGCTGAAGAACACAAACATATAATACCAAAGCAGGAGTAGGGTTTTACGCATCTTTGTGGCCCGAACCTGGGTAAAGGAACCGTGTGCTAACTGTTGGATCCGCTCTTCTCTCAACCCCGCGCCCCGCAATCGTAGTAGGTATTCTTGTGATCCCATAGGTGTCGATCCAATACCCCGACACGGCTCCTGTGACGTAATCCTTGCCCTGATCAGTCTTCAACTTGCAGCGGTGGCGGCGCACCCGACGCCATATCTTTAATTTTCTTGAATTCGAAACTCCATCTGTTAATTGCAAGCTTCTCGATCCCTAAAGAAAAGATCCCTTTAAGAACTCATCACCACTGTGCGCGAGCCCCACGGTGGGCGTCAACTGTCGTGGTTTTGTCACGGTAGATGTCCTAGCAAAAGTACTTAGTCGTGAGGCCATCGCTACGGGTTAGCTTAAAGGGGTTAAAGCGGACAAGGACACAGGGATTTTATACTAGTTCGGCCCCTTCGATGAAGGTAAAAGCCTACGTCTAGTTTGGTGTGTATTGCTAGGGTTTCGATGACCAGGGAGCGAATCTGCTTTGCCTGTGTCTTGAGCTGTAGTTGTCTGTCTTGAACCGTCGTCGGGTCGTCCCTTTATATAAGAGGTGACGCCCGGTCCGGTTTACAGAGTCCCGAGGCCGGCTCATAAACGTGTCTGCCTCGGTCTCTACTCTTTCTATCTTACATCTCACGTTACATAGCATGGCGGTTTACAAATCATGGGCCCTAACACTTGGGCTCTAAACCTCTTGGGCTGAAATCTTCTACATCATACTCCACTAGGCCTTTTATAAAATAATCTTGATAACATAAACCGGCCCCACCTTGGCGGTTTATACTTGGTAGTAATATCCCTGACACATGCGGTTCTCCTCTGATTCATTTATTTTCATCTACTTTTAGTCTCATATTGCCTAGCCTTTTACTTCTAAGCCTCTTTTCCAGTTATAAATATAGACCCATAGAGCCACCAAAAATCATCCGATTCGGGTTAAATCAATAATTTGGTTTGACTAGATTCACTGAAGAAAAATATATTTCTCCTCTCCGGTGGAAATTCTGGAAGTCGTCTCCTCTCTCCGAAGTCGTCTTTTCTCTACCTTATAAAGGTATCTTTCTTTGTACTTTTTTACTCTTGTAGGTTATTATTTCTAGACTAGTACGGTAGAATAATTAGATTATCAATTAGTCTCTGTAATTATATATTACACATAGAATTCTCTTAGCTGTATTGGCTCTGATTTTTTAAATAGCCTTAACTTTTTAGTCGTTAATCCAAATTAGATAAAACCAACACCTACATTTTCGTCTTGGTCTCACCTATCCGGTGAATCAATCAAATAAACTTTTTGCAACTTTCATATTTCGAAATTTGTTCACATTCATATTCAAACTTCTTTTGATCATGTATTTTTAACCGTAACTCCGTTTGAGTTGATTCTTTTTGCAAATCGAAGCTCTTGACATAAAACTTTCTGATAAGGCCAAATTCACTTAATTTTGGTACTGTGAGAAATTGTTTTCTGTTGCAAGAGCCGTTTGCTCGTTTGCTCGTTTTCGGAGTTCTGTTTTTTTATCCTTTTTCGTGATTGCTTATGTGTGGTTACTATTGTTTGCTTATGATAGATTGATAGGAGTGTGATGAATAGATCTATCACGAGTTATGAGTGCGAAGAATCTACATCAACAGTACAAGGCAAGTTCATACTTTGATCATACTCTTCCATACCCAGTTTTACTTGCATTACTTATATCCTCAAACACTTGCATGAGTAGGACTTGGTTACATGTGACATTGCTATGTAGTTCATGAGGTAGGAACCCAATGACTTGAGATCAACCCCGGGAATATACGCTTTGTTACTTATTGCTTAGCCATGTGTGGACGTGGATTGGTATGTGAGATTCATGAAAGATGCGAGAGTAATATTTATTTAAGGGAAACTTAAGGTGGCTACTTTAATACACATCTGGGTGGAATGGTTGGGGCACCCTGGGGATATACCAGTGGCTTGCCCGGACACCTGGGGATATACCAGTGTTTTTTTAGGAGATCTCGGGGAAACCGTGTGATCATCCTATGGAATGCCACCCTGGCTCAAAGGGATCATATGATATTTTCATGCCTAGAAACTTCCATGTGCAGCCACAAGCCATTATGGGCTCTGGCATAGTTGAGTATGTTGTGTGAGCTCTTTCAGTGGTGGACTACCAGATGTAGGGGAAAGTAGGTGTACCGGTCCATTCGGGGTGAAGAGTAAATGCTTCTAAAAGACTGTGTCTCGATCATCCATTTCTCAAACACCATGTAGTGCGAGAAATTCAACGGGGGAGATCGAGTCTTGTGGGGGAAAGTGCACAAACCTCTGCAGAGTGTACAAACAGATCATGATTAGCCGTGTCCACGGTTATGGACAATTCGAGTATCTAGAAGTAGATTATTTTATTGATCTGAAAACTCTATTTAATTAATTTCGTTGGGTTACTAATGACATTGGTGACTTTGGATTCGAGATGGGGGTAACATTCTCACTATTGCTTAACTAAACTGAGTAGTAAATACAATTTTATTCATTTGTTGTAGGGAAAAACTAGCTTTATGCAAAAATAACCTTACAGCCTCCAACAGCCAAATATGCATATAGAGATAGACATTGTTCATCATTATTCTATGGTGTGGATTGATACATCTCCAACGTATCTATAATTTTTTATTGTTCCATGCTATTATATTATCTGCTTTGGATGTTTAATGGGCTTTATTATACAGTTTTATATTATTTTTGGGACTAACCTACTAACCCAAGGCCCAGTGCAAATTGCTGTTTTTTTACCTATTTTAGTGTTTCGCAGAAAAGGAATATCAAACGGAGTCCAAACGGAATGAAACCTTCGCGAGGATCGTTTTTGGAACAAATGCAACCCAGAAGACTTGGAGTACACACCAGGGAAGCCACGAGGTGGCCACGAGGCAGGAGGGCGCGCGTCCCCACCCTCGTGGGCCCCTCGTAGCTCCACCGACGTACCTCTTCCTCCTATATATACTCATATACCCTGAAAACATCTGAGCGCACCACGAAACCCTGTTTCCATCGCCGCAAACTTCTGTACCCGTGAGATCCCATCTTGGGGCCTGTTCCGGAGCTCCGCCGGGGGGGGGGGGGCATCGATCACGGAGGGCTTCTACATTAACACCATAGCCTCTCCAATGAGTTGTGAGTAGTTTACCACAGAACTTAGGGTCCATAGTTATTAGCTAGATGGCTTCTTCTCTCTCTTTGGATCTCAATACAAAGTTCTCCTCGATCTTCTTGGAGATCTATTCGATGTAATTCTTTTTGAGGTGTGTTTATCAAGATCCGATGAATTGTAGGTTTATGATCAAGATTATCTATGAACAATATTTGGTTTTTCTCTGAATTCTTATATGCATGATTTAAATATCTTTGCAAGTCTCTTCGAATTATAAGTTTGGTTTGGCCTACTAGATTGATCTTTCTTCCAATGGGATAAGTGCTTAGCTTTGGGTTCAATCTTGCGGTGTCCTTTCCAAATGACAGCAGGGGTAGCAAGGTACATATTTTATTGTTGCCATCGAGGATAAAAAGATGGGGTTTATATCATATTGCATGAGTTTATCCCTCTACATCATGTCATCTTGCTTAAGGCGTTACTCTGTTCTTATGAACTTAATACTCTAGATGCATGCTGGATAGCGGTCGATGTGTGGAGTAATAGTAGTAGATGCAGAATCGTTTCGGTCTACTTGTCACGGACGTGATGCCTATATACATGATCATGCCTAGATATTCTCATAACTTTGCTCTTTTCTATCAATTGCTCGCAGTAATTTGTTCACCCACTATAGAATCTGCTATCTTGAGAGAACCCACTAGTGAAACCTATGGCCCTCGGGTCTATCTTCCATCATATTAATCTTCCATCAACTAGTTATATTTATTGTTATTTTATTTTGCAATCTTTACTTTTCAATCTATACAACAAAAATACCAAAAAAAAGATATCCTATTATCTCTATCAAATCACACTTTTGCAAGTGGCCGAGAAGGGATTGACAACCCCTTTATTGCGTTGGTTGCAAGGTTCTTATTTGTTTGTGCATGTACAAGGGACTTGCGTGTAGTATCATACTGGATTCATACCTTGGTTCTCGAAAACCGAGGGAAATACTTACGCTACTTTGCTGCATCATCCTTTCCTCTTTAAGGGAAAAACAACGCATGCTCGAGAGGTAGCATGAATTTGCCAGTACATTCAATGTACTAACCTACATGGCTGCAACGTCTCATGTTGCAGGAATTATCCGACGAGTAAGTGATATGTTAGGGTTGCGTTGTCTACACTCAATTTTGTCGTTGGTGTTGATGGAACTCCACAACCTTTGTTACTTCCGCTATGTTGACTGAGGTAATAGTATTTACGTTACTTTATGCATGTGATTTACTTCTGTTATAAATCCTCGAGTACTGTGTGTGTCAGCATACCGATCCAGGGATGACACTTAAGCACAAAGACTTGATCCATTCAGGTCGGGTCGCTACATTCAATCTTCTTACCGGAAATATAGATTGGTGCTTGTGGGTGACTAGTAGTGTTGATTACATCTTGTAGTTGATTACTATATGGTTTATTCGGTGGAAGGTTATATGTTCAGATCCATTATACTATTTAATACCCCTCTCATCTTGAGCATGTTCATCACTAGTGAGTAGTTACCTTTGTTCTTGAGGTCACGGGAGAAATCATGTTGCAAGTAATCATGTGAATTTGATATGTGGTCGATATTTTGATAGTATGTATGTTGTGATTCCCTTAGTGGTGTCATGTGAACGTCGACTACATGACACTTCACCATATTTGGGCCTAAGGGAATGCATTGTGGAGTAGTAATTAGATGGTGGGTTGCGTGAGTGACATAAGCTTAAACCCCAGTTTATGCGCTATTTCGTAAGGGACCGATTGGATCCAAAAGTTTAATGCTATGGTTAGAATTTATTCTTAATACTTTTCTCCTAGTTGCGGATGTTTGCGGGAGGTTCAATCATAAGTAGGAGGTTTGTTCAAGTAAGAACATCACCTAAGCACTGATCCACCCACATATCAAATTATCAAAGTAGCGAACACGAATTGAACCAACATGATGAAAGTGACTAGAAGAAATACCCGTGTACCCTCAAGAACGCTTTGCTTATTATAAGAGACTGTATTGGCCTGTCCTTTGCCTCAAAAGGATTGGCATACCTTGCTTCACTTTTGCTACTACTATCGTTACTTGCTCGTTACAAAATTATCCTGCTAGCAAACTACTCTGCAACTTACAATTTCAGCACTTGCAAACATTACCTTACTGAAAAATACTTGTCATTTCCTTCTGCTCCTCGTTGGGTTCGACACTCTTACTTATCGAAAGAGCTACAATTGATCCCCTATACTTGTCGGTCATCAAGGCAATTTTATGGCGCTGTTGTCGGGGAGTGAAGCGCTTCTGGTAAGTGGAAATTGGTAAGAAAACATTCATATAGTATGATGAAATTTATTGTCACTTGTTACTATGGAGAATAACCCTTTGAGGGGTTTGTTCGGGGTATCTTCACCTCGACCGGAACCACAATTAGCTACCCCTCAACCCGCTGCACCTACTGAAAATATTGAATATGAAATCCCTTCGGGTATGATATGACAACTGCTAGCTAATCCTTATGTAGGAGATGGAACCGAACATCCTGATATGCACTTGATATATGTGAACAAATTTGTGGATTGTTTAGCTTGCAGGTTTACCCGAAGATCTAGTTATCAAGAAGGTTCTTCCTTTATCTTTGAAGGGAAAAGCATTAGCATGGTATAGGCTATGCAATAATATTGGATCTTGGAACTGGAACTGATTGAAAATGGAGTTTCACCAAAAAATATATCATATGCATCTAGTTCATCGTGATCGGAATTACATATATAATTTTTGGCCTCGTGAAGGAGAAAGTATCGCTCAAGCTTCGGGAAGGCTTAATTCAATGTTATACTCATGCCCCAATCATGAGCTCTCAAGAGAAATTATTATTCAAAATTTTTATGCTCGGCTTTCTCGTAAATATCAATCCATGCTTGATACTTCTTGTGCTGGTTATTTATGAAGAAAACTATTCAATTCCGGTGGGATATTTTGGAAATCGTTAAACACAACTCTGAAGATTGGGAACTCGACGAAGGTAAAGAGTCAGGTGTTAAGCTTAAGTATGATTGTGTTAAATCTTTTATGAATGCCGATGCTTTTTCAAAGTTCAGCACTAAATATGGAATTGACTCTGAGATAGTAGCCTCCTTTTGTGAATCTTTTGCTACTCATGTTGATCTCCCTAAAGAGAAGTGGTTTAAATATCACCCACCTATTAAAGAAGAAATTAAAGAATCGGTACTAGTTAAAGAAGAAACTATACTTCATAATGTTGATCCAGTTGTTCCTACTGCTTATATTAAAAAAACATTTTTCTGTTAGGATTAAGGAACATGCTAAAGTTTCAACTGTGGTTAACAAAATTTATATCATAACACCTAAACCAGATGAACAAATTAAAGTAGAACCTAATATTGCTATGGCCAAAGATCTCTTGGAATAAAATGTAGGCAGGCATGTTATTTGATGTAATGAAGAAGCTACTAGAATTGCCAAGCCTGATATAAAGGATAAACACAGACCTATTGTTGGCATGCCCGTTGTAATGCCCAGGATGGGACTATATCTCCTACGTGTCGAGGCACGACTTAAAGATATAATCCCATTCTAGAATGATCGCAAGTTCGGTATCTTTGCACATCTCATGTAAAAATGGGGATGGAAAACATAAAAGATAGTTGGCTTACACTCGCCACGTCACACAAATTCATTACATGTACAAACATCATTCAAATGAACATCACATCCCATCTAATGGTAAAGATCCAAATGACAAGATACCAACCATAACATTAAACCACAGGTCTGAGATTGAATCCTAGTAGAAGCTCTACTGATCAACCGGATAGTTCACATGGTAACGGCTACGCTCCTCGTCGTACTCCCAGTCTAGCTCAGTGCCATCGCCTGTGTAGCTCACCATCGTACCTGCATCTGGTGTATTGAAGTAACTGTGAGCCACAGAGGACTCAGCAATCCCGTTCCCGGGTAACACGACTATTCAAGCCTTGGGTGTGGAACAAGGCTGAAGAAAGAATAAGAGGTTGCAGCAGCACTAGCCTAGCTTACGTAAAAGAGAGCGAGAAGAGAAGGTGCCACGGTCGAGAGATGATCACGAAGTGATCCTAACTAAAGCAAGTCAAACATAACCCCACCGTGTTCAAACATAATCTCCTTGGGGATATCTTCTTCTCGAATGCGAATCTGGTGATAGCCCATTCGGAGATCGAGCTTTGAGAACACTTTGGCTCCTTTGAGCTGCTCGGACGGTTCATTGATGTTGGGGAGCGGATACTTGTTCTTTATTGTCTTCTTGTTCAATGGCCGGTAATCTACGCAAAGGCGCTACGTGCCATCCTTCTTCTTGACAAATAAGACACCACAGCCCCAAGGAGACGTACTAGGCCTGATCAGACCCATACGCTCCTGTTCATCAAGCTGCTTCTTCAACTCCTTCAACTCTTTAGGAGAGAGCTTGTACGGACGTCGGCATGCTGGCTCAGTACCCGGCTTGAGTTCAATGACGAATTCCACTTGATGATGTGGAGGAATGCATGGAAGTTCTTCAGGAAAGACGTCTTCATATTCGTTAACCACCGGAATTTGAGATATGGCATTCATCTCGCCCTTGTCATTGAGAGAGAAAAGCCTGATTGTGTTATCCCTGGAGGCGAAGATAATCACATCATCATCGGAATGAGTAATCTCGACTTCCTTCTGTGCACAGTCAATTTGAGCATCAT
Organism: Secale cereale; assembly: GCA_902687465.1. NCBI lineage: Eukaryota > Viridiplantae > Streptophyta > Magnoliopsida > Poales > Poaceae > Secale > Secale cereale. The sequence goes on along the minus strand of LR738715.1, from coordinate 156,570,291 downwards.
GCTGAGAAAGCCAATCCATTCCGAGGATAAGGTCAATGTCGGAATTGCCGAGAACCACCGGATTAGCCAGAAAGCGATAATCACCCATGCGAATAGATACATTCGGAGCAACTGAGTTGGAAGTCATTTGCAAACCCGGAGAAATAATCTTCAAAGGTCTAGGAATGCTCTCCAAAGCCAATTCATGCTTAGCAACAAAAGGTCTTGAAATGAAGGACAACGAAGCACCCGAATCAAACAAAACTTTTGCAGGAAAAGAGTTAACTAAGAGGAATTCTCCGCTTGCGCTGCATTCATCAGATTCACCCTTGCAGACTTTGGATTATGCTTGACAATAGCTGTGCTGATAGGTGGAGGAGGCGGAAGACGCTTTGGGTTCGGACATCTGTTAGCATAATGACCCTTCTGGACACACTTGTTGCAGACCACTTCTGAGAGAGGACGGAAATGAGAACCACTTGACTTGGAACCTTGAGACTGAAACTGATTCTTCGACTGGTTGCTCGGGTTGGGTGGGTGGGAGAAACCACGGCCACTAGAGTTCTTGTTGTTGTTGTAGGGAGCTCGGATCACTGGAGGAGGAGGAAGCCAAAATTTCTGTTGCTTCGCGACGACTTGAGAAGATGAGGAGGAGTGAACGGCATCTCGAATCCTCTTTTTGGAAGCCTCCGTCTTGAGCTGGGCTGCCTCTTGCTTAAGCGCCATGTTATAGAATTTGTCGAATTCATCGGGCTCGAACAAGGTGAGAGCAAGTTGAAGTTCATCCTTGAGACCTCGACGGAACTGATAGATCTTGCTCTTGGCATCCGGAATGTCTTGCTTGGCATAACGGGCGAGGTTTTGGAACTTGACATTATACTGGTAGACAGTCATAGAGCCTTGCTTCAGGTTGCGGAATTGCTCACGCATACCCTCGATGACACTTGTTGGAATGTGGTGAGAGCGAAAGTCCTTGCAGAAATCATCCCAAGAGATCACACGCCCTTCTCTGGAGTCTTTGTACTGCTGCCACCAGTCAGCTGCTTGGTCCTTGAGTTGGAAGGCTGCAAATTTCACATAGTCCTCAGGCCTTACGTTGCTGCACTCAAAATGCTTCTTGATATTGGTTATCCAATCTTCAGCATCGAGAGGGTCGACACAGTAACTGAAAGCCTTTGGTTGATTGGCCAAGAACTGGTTGAGCGTAGCATGGTGTTGCTGGTTGAAGAAATTGCCTTGGTTCCCTGGAGCACCCTGATTTGCTTGATTTTCTTGCATTTGCTGCATCATCTGCATCAACATCTGGGTGTTCTGGTTTGTAGTTTGCATAATCGCTCTCCAAGCCTCAAACGGAGGAGGAGGGGAAGGAGGACGATCTGGCACCTCTTCACCCTCTGGGTTAGCGTTGGGAACCCGTTTCGGAGCCATCCTGAAAGAGATGACCACCAATCAGCAATTTGATTGAAAGAAGGCAGAAGCTGAAACAACGGATTGAAATGCAACATAGTGTTCACAAGAATCATTCGAACAAGATGAATGAATGAAATTCTCAGTTTAATGATAACAACAATCTTCACGAGAAGCCACTGGGAGACAAAAGGTAAATAAGGAAAACACAAGGTACAGATGGAACAAACACAAGATAGGAGCTTCGTTCGACATCTTTGTGCTGTAAGCTTATGAACGCGTTACGAAAGGGTTTTGCAATCCCCGGATCAGCATAGCCAAGGACCCTTTAAGATGCAACTCCCGATCGGAACATCGGCCATAAAACCACTTCACTCAATGTAGAACCCCGAACTCGCTAACCTGCATTCGTTGGAATAATGCCTACGATCTACTGGGTAAACCCACCTATGAACTTCCGAAAGTTTCCAGTTATGCAATCAGGTGTTGGGGATACAGGGGAAGCACCGCGCACTCAACTCTAATCCTACATCCAGCTGTATCCATCCTTCAACACATAACTAGTCTTTCTCGGAAACCGTCTACCTCAGACCTTCGAAAAGCATTCACTATACAAAGCTATGGCAATACTCCCGAACTACCTCCCCAGTACTGGGTGATGTCGGGGTTATCTTGCCACTAACCGTATAGGAGAGTTTTCGATGTCGGACGTCTTAAGTATTCTAGTACTGTCGCGATATGCTTGTGACGACAATACCCCGAAGCTCAACTCCCCGGGACACTGCCACAACCCCTAATGTCAGGAGGCATCGAGAACAATATTCTTGTCACAAAGACATCGAAACAATCCAACAATACTCGCGAGATTCCTAAAAAAAATTTGGTGCAATTTTTGAAAGTATAAGAGGCAAGAGTAGTCGTCAGGAGTCCTCACCAGAGTGAAAAGAGATGAGGAGCAAAGAAATCCTACCCTCCGATATAAATATAGGACTCAAAACATTTTTAGTGTGTGCCTAGACTCGACCATCAACGATTCGATCAAACAGTGGGGGCTTCTAGGTCGGAGAAGGCTCTGATACCAAATTGTAATGCCCAGGATGGGACTATATCTCCTACGTGTCGAGGCACGACTTAAAGATATAAGCCCATTCTGGAATGATCGCAAGTTCGGTATCTTTGCACATCTCATGTAAAAATGGGGATGGAAAACATAAAAGATAGTTGGCTTACACTCGCCACGTCACACAAATTCATTACATGTTCAAACATCATTCAAATGAACATCACAGCCCATCTAAGGGTAAAGATCCAAATGACAAGATACCAAACATAACATTAAACCACAGGTCTGAGATCGAATCCTAGTAGAAGCTCTACTGATCAACCGGATAGTTCACATAGTAACGGCTACGCTCCTCGTCGTACTCCCAGTCTAGCTCAGTGCCATCGCCTGTGTAGCTTACCATCGTACCTGCATCTGGTGTGTTGAAGTAACTGTGAGCCACTGAGCTCTCAGCAATCCCATTCCCGGGTAACACGACTATTCAAGCCTTGGGTGTGGAACAAGGCTGAAGAAAGAATAAGAGGTTGCAGCAGCACTAGCCTAGCTTACGTAAAAGAGAGCGAGAAGAGAAGGTGCCTCGGTCGAGAGATGATCACGAAGTAATCCTAACTAAAGCAAGTCAAACATAACCCCATCGTGTTCACTTCCCGAATCCCTTTCGGAAAATGACCGTCACGGTACCCACGCTGGTAGTGTATTGGAACATGGTGTCAAGTTTTCTACAACCGGATATTAACAAGCTCCCATCTGCCACATAACCGTGGGCACGGCTTTCGAAATTTCATAACCCTGCAGGGGTGTTCCAACTTGGCCCATGACAAGCCCACGATCCGCGGAGTCGCAACTCCAAGGTGGGAAGGCCCGAGTATTCTCGGAATCCCGTGTTCAGGATACTCCGACTAAGGTAAGGCTAATCCAGCAAATCCTCCCGGCGTGCCGACACCCTGATAGTAGCCGCGCGTATCTAGTCTCAGGCCACGACCGGATGAGCGCTACGTACAGATACCGAAGATCCCAGCGAACTGGGTGGCATCGCAAGTGGCTCTAGTTTGGACCAACGCTCAAATCGAGCACTGGCCCAGGGGGTTGAATTAATTAATCCTCGGGTTAATTACTCCCTCGGTAAGTTTTTAGTTGTTTAGGCAAATAGTACCAATGTTGGGACTTGCTGGAAAAGACTTAGCACTTAGCGGTTTATCGAGGGGGTCCCATAACCCCAACCGTGTGAGGAACGCATAATCAAGGAACATAACGCCGGTTTATACGGTTCCTAGGGCGTGGAACAAATCACCAAGCAAAAGGCTTAGCCTTCCACCCATTACCAATATATAGATGATTTCATTTAATAACAAATATAGTGTGATATCCCAACAAGCTTCAACAAGAAGCAAGAATCTTCAATCTTCTCCTGCATCTAACAATGCTATAAGAGGGGCTGAGCGAAGCCTACGTATAGCCAATCAAAGGTTTGCATAGGTAGGGTGGTTAGACAGGTTCATGGTTACAATAGGAGGCTGACAGGAAAAACATGGGCATCGAGGCAAATCTATAGATCAAGACTTCTAGCAATAGGCAAAGATAGTAATGTTATCGGGGTTCGGTCATCTTGCCTGAAGAGTTGTCGATGGGATCGTAAGAGGGGTCCTCGTTCTCAACCTCGGTGGTAACCTCGTGCTCGTACTCGTACTCGGTCTTAGCCTCCGGCTCTACTCAAACACAAGAACACAAGGCAACGAATCAAACAAGATGCAATGCGCAGAAAAATTACTGGATGCATGACTGATGCACTATGGAAGCAAATCAGATGCACTATGGAAGCACAGAAAGTCTACTTAGGAAGCACAGTGTTACAGCACAAAAATATGCATCAAGCAAAATGCTTCAAAACATGCTAACAATAGGATATTATGAATCTACATGCAAAATCACACAAGTTACATATAGGACTTGCTCAAAACGGAGCAACGGGCTAAAAGTTACACCCGAAACAATAAACATGCACAAGCTGAAAATAACAGCCACATAGCAACTTCGGAGCAATAGATAAATGGTCTACATCACTCAAACATCATGGCAAGGAGCATGGACACAAAGTAGACATACTCTACAGCAAACAATTCCATTGGAGCATCCCCAAAGGAGCCATGGATCAATAGCAACAAGCTATGACATATTGAACTTGACAACAAAACCTGACAGCAGTAATTTGTTGCAACTTGGGAGCAAGAGTTAAATATGCTACAGCCACTCAAATAAGCATGTCCGAGCATGAATGGATAGCCAACAATATATACAACAAGGAATCATCAAGAGTCACCCCAAAACTAGCATGGATTGACCTAGAACAACAAGCAAACATGGCATCTGAAAATTACAAATTCCAGACTTAGTGAAATTTTACTAAGTGTTAAAACAGTAGTAACATCATGGCATCTTTGAGAGCAAGTTTAAGTCACCTCAAAGCAAAGCATGGCAAGTGGTAAGCACCACAGCAAAGTACACATGATGGTGAGTCCAAAACATCTAAGCATGCATCAAGGGGACAAACACAACGATAGCAACGAGTTCCTCTACGAGGCATCTCGTAACAAGTTTAACGACATAACAGCCACATAGCACTTTGCAAAGGAGATAAGCATGGCAAGATGATATCTATCATGCAAGCTAAAGCAATCAACATGTAGAGCATAACATGATGAACACGTGGACATATCATTTGCATCATTTGGATAAACATGCAACAAGTTATCACATTGCAAAGATGGCATGAAAACAACTACTACAGCAGTTTATAACAAGTAGCACTCTTGCAACAGATATTTAAGCATCTAGATGACCTCAAACATGCATGGCACAATGGAACAAAACGTAGTACAAGTCTCCATGATCATTTTGACATATCATTTGCTCAAATCGGACCATCACACAAAAAGTTATCATCAATATAAAATAGCATCAGACAGGTAAAAATCTGAGGACTTAGTGAAAAAGGAGACTACCTCAGGGGTCAACGCGAAAGTCAACGCGTGCTGGAAAAACGCGGATCGGGTCGGGGGCTCGCGGATCGGGCTCGGGGAAGCGGATCAGGCCGGCTTAGCGGAGCGGTCAACCGGGCCTCGGGCAGGGTCAACTCGGCCCACCAGGTCGGATCGGGCCCAGGCGGGCGGTGGCGATCGGATCGGGCCGGAACCCGCAGGCTAACGGGCCCTGCGGCCCGCTAGGGTTCCTGGCGAGGCGACCGGATCGGGGAGCCCCTGGCCTCGACGCCTCGAGCTCCTGGCGCGGCGGCTGGCTGCCCCGACGGCCCCGGTCGGCGAGGAGGGGAGGCGAGGTGAGGGGCGCCGGCGGGGTGGCGCCCAGCGGCGGGGGCGGCGCCGGCCGGCGGCGGGCTCTGCCACGGCCAGAGGGGCGGCGACGGGAGGTCCGGCGAGGCCCGGCCGGCGGGAGGCGGAGGCCGGCGGGCGGAGAGGAACTCCGGCGGCGAGAGGAGCCCGGCGCGGCGGCGGTGAGGAGCTCCGGCGGGCGGCGCGGCCGGAGGCGAAGAAGATGGCGGCGGGAGGAAGAAGACGGCTCGGCGGGCCCGCGCGTCGGGTCGGAAGCACGGCCCGGAGGTTCGGAAGCGCGACCGCGGCACTACGGAAGCATGGTTTCCTGGGACGTCAGAAGCACGAATTTTCAACGGTGGAAGCACCGGGATTCAACGGTGGAAGCACCGGCGGCGCACTGTGGAAGCATAGGGTTTTCTGGACGCAAATTTTGGGGGAGATGGACGTTTATATAGGCACAAGGAGCTAGGGTTGTCCAAATGAGGTGAGGTTTTCAGCCACATGATCACAATTAGATGGCCTAGATGAAGGGAGGGGTTTGGGTTGGTTTGGTGGGTTGTTGGAGGGGTGTCTTGGGCCTCAAAGAGGGGGTACTTTTAGCCCACGAGAATAACTGTTGGGGTAGCAAACGAACTCCAAACGCGACGAGATTTGACAGGCGGGTTACACACACCAAAACAACAACACACGACAAGTCTCACAATAAAACGGAAACGTTACACGGCCAAACACCAAAGTAGGCCTAGGGGATGCCTCGGACACGTGAGAGAGCTCCGGAACTCGAAACGGACAACGGAAAAGAACGAGTGGGACCGGATGCAAACGACAACACAAAAGCAATGCAATGCACATGACTACAAGATATGAATGAATGCACACACGCAACACGACAAAAGACAAAAACCCGAAAGACGAAGAACCTGAAATGGAATTGGTGGAGCCAGAGATATATATATTGCCCAAAAGGGAAAGTATTACATCCGGCGCATTACAAACTCTCCTCTAATACAAAAAGATCTCGTCCCGAGATCTAGGACTGGAAAAAGGAAGGGTACTCGGAACGAAGATGATCTTCTCGTTCCCACGTAGCTTCTCGGTCGGTATGGTGTGACCACTTGACTTTCAAGAATTTGATGGACTTGTTGCAGGTCTTGCACCCGGTTTCCTCGAGAATAGCAACTGGGTGCTCTTGGTAAGACAAATCTTGTTGAAGATCAATCTCTTCAAACGGAATCATGCGTTCAGGAGTCTTGAAGCACTTGCGGAGTTGAGACACATGAAACACATCATGAACATTGGCGAAGTTGGAAAGGAGCTCAAGTTGATAGGCTAGCTCGCCTCTTTTGCCAAGGATCTTGAAAGGCCCGACGTATCTAGGAGCAAGCTTTCCTTTGATACCGAATCTTTGGGTTCCTTTCATAGGAGAAACACGGAGATAGACATGATCCCCAATGTTGAAGGCCAAATCGCGATGCTTGCCGTCATAGTAGCTCTTCTGACGCGACTGAGCGGCCTTGAGATTCTCACGTATGACTTTGCACATTTCTTCGGCTTCTGAGATCAAGTAATTGCCAAGAAGTTGACGTTCGCCTGTTTCGGACCAGTTGAGAGGGGTACGGCACTTTCTGCCATAGAGGATTTCAAACGGAGCTTTGCCGGCACTTGCTTGGAAGCTGTTGTTGTAAGAGAACTCGGCAAACGGAAGGCAATCTTCCTATTTCATGCCAAAAGATATGACACGGGCTCTGAGCATGTCTTCTAGAATTCGATTCACTCTCTCGACTTGACCACTAGTCTGAGGGTGAAAAGCAGTGCTGAACCTGATCTTAGTGCCCATGGCAGACTGAAAGGAGTCCCAGAACTTAGAAGTGAACAAACTTCCACGGTCTGAGGAGATAACTTGAGGAATGCCATGTAAGGACACAATTCTGGAAGTGTACAATTCTGCCAGTTGAGCTGCATTGATGGATTCTTTGACTGGAAGGAAGTGAGCGACTTTGGTAAGCTTGTCAATCACCACGAAGATAGAATCATTCCCTCTCTTGGACTTAGGAAAGCCAGTGACGAAATCCATTTCAATGTGGTCGAATTTCCACTCGTTAATAGGAAGAGGTTGGAGAAGACCGGCTGAACGTTGATGCTCTGCCTTCACTCTTCTGCAGACATCACATCCATTCACGAATTGAGCAATCTCCCTTTTCATGCGTGTCGACCAGTAAGATTGCTTGAGGTCTTGGTACATCTTGGAACTACCAGGATGAATGGAAAGGAGGGAATCATGTGCTTCTTCCATTATGAGCTTCCTAAGATCACCTTTGGGAACCACGAGTCTGTCCTCGAAGAACAAGGTATCTCTCTCATCAATGCGATAGCACTTGTATTTAGGAGTACCCTTTGCAATACCATGTTTCACTTTCTTCACCATAGCATCACTGAGTTGGGCCTCACGGATCTGATCTTCCAAGGTAGGAGCAACTTGAAGATTTGTAATAAAACCTTGCGGAACAACTTGGAGGTTGAGTTTCCTGAATGCTTCACAAAGCTCAGGCTGGAACGGCTTGATAAGGAGGCTGTTGCAATATGCCTTTCTGCTCAAAGCGTCTGCAATCACATTCGCCTTGCCAGGTGTGTATTCGATGCTTGGATCATACTCTTGGATCATTTCGACCCAACGAGTCTGGCGGAGGTTCAGATTCGGCTGTGTGAAGATGTACTTCAAGCTCTTGTGATTGGTGAAGATGTTGACTTTTCTGCCCAACAGAAGGTGTCTCCACGTAATCAAAGCATGTACCAGAGCTGCTAGTTCAAGATCATGTGTGGGGTAGTTCTTCTCACTTGGCTTCAGTTGACGAGAAGTGTATGCCACAATTCTCTTGTCCTGCATAAGCACACCACCAAGTCCTTGAAGAGAAGCATCACAGAATACTTCGTAGGGCTGGACTCATCTGGAGGAGTAAGAACTGGAGCACAGACGAGCTTTTCTTTGAGCGTTTTGAATGCCACTTCACAATCTGGAGACCAGTAGTACTTGACATTCCTCTACAGCAAGTTGGAAAGAGGCTTGGCAATCTTGGAGAAGTTCTCAACGAACCTTCCGCAATAGCTGGCAAGACCAAGAAAGTTTCTGAGTTGCTTGACGTTCTGAGGAGCTTCCCAGTTGACAATTGCTTCAACTTTCTCGGGGTTCACCGCAATACCGTCAGCAAATATGATATGGCCCAGATACAAGACCTTATCGAGCCAAAATTCGCACTTGGAGAACTTGGCATAGAACTTATGTTCACAGAGTCTATCGAGAACGAGACGGAGGTGCTTTTCGTGATCTTCTTCATTCTTGGAAAATACCAAAATGTCATCCAGATACACAAGCACAAACTCGCCGGTGTAGGGGTTGAAAATGTAGTGCATCATTCTCGAGAAAGTAGGTGGAGCATTGGCGAGACGAAAAGACATGACTGTATACTCATATGAGCCGTAGCTCGTTCTGAAGGCAGTCTTGGGGATATCTTCTTCTCGAATGCGAATCAGGTGATAGCCCATTCGGAGATCGAGCTTTGAGAACACTTTGGCTCCTTTGAGCTGCTCGAACAGTTCATTGATGTTGGCGAGCGGATACTTGTTCTTTATTGTCTTCTTGTTCAATGGCCGGTAATCTACGCAAAGGCGCTCCGTGCCATCCTTCTTCTTGACAAATAAGACACCACAGCCCCAAGGAGACGTACTAGGCCTGATCAGACCCATACGCTCCTGTTCATCAAGCTGCTTCTTCAACTCCTTCAACTCTTTAGGAGAGAGCTTGTACGGACGTCGACATGCTGGCTCAGTACCCGACTTGAGTTCAATGACGAATTCCACTTGACGGTGTGGAGGCATGCCTGGAAGTTCTTCGGGAAAGACGTCTTCGTATTCGTTAACCACCGGAATTTGAGATATGGCATTCATCTCGCCCTTGTCATTGAGAGAGAAAAGCCTGATTGTGTTATCCCTGGAGGCGAAGATAATCACATCATCATCGGAATTAGTAATCTTGACTTCCTTCTGTGCACAGTCAATTTGAGCATCATGCTGAGAAAGCCAATCCATTCCGAGGATAAGGTCAATGTCGGAATTGCCGAGAACCACCGGATTAGCCAGAAAGCGATAATCACCCATGCGAATAGATACATTCGGAGCAACTGAGTTGGAAGTCATTTGCAAACCCGGAGAAATAATCTTCAAAGGTCTAGGAATGCTCTCCAAAGCCAATTCATGCTTAGCAACAAAAGGTCTTGAAATGAAGGACAACGAAGCACACGAATCAAACAAAACTTTTGCAGGAAAAGAGTTAACTAAGAGGAATTCTCCGCTTGCGCTGCATTCATCAGATTCACCCTTGCAGACTTTGGATTATGCTTGACAATAGCTGTGCTGACAGGTGGAGGAGGCGGAAGATGCTTTGGGTTCGGACATCTGTTAGCATAATGACCCTTCTGGCCACACTTGTTGCAGACCACTTCTGAGAGAGGACGGATATGAGAACCACTTGACTTGGAACCTTGAGACTGAAACTGATTCTTCGACTGGTTGCTCGGGTTGGGTGGGTGGGAGAAACCACGGCCACTAGAGTTCTTGTTGTTGTTGTAGGGAGCTCGGATCACTGGAGGAGGAGGAAGCCAAAATTTCTGTTGCTTTGCGACGACTTGAGAAGATGAGGAGGAGTGAACGGCATCTCGAATCCTCTTTTTGGAAGCCTCCATCTTGAGATGGGCTGCCTCTTGCTTAAGTGCCATGTTATAGAATTTGTCGAACTCATCGCTCGAACAAGGTGAGAGCAAGTTGAAGTTCATCCTTGAGACCTCCAAGGAACTGATAGTTCTTGATCTTGGCATCCGGAATGTCTTGCTTGGCATAGCGGGCGAGGTTTTGGAACTTGACATTATACTGGTAGACAGTCATAGATCCTTGCTTCAGGTTGCGGAATTGCTCACGCATACCCTCGATGACACTTGTTGGAATGTGGTGAGAGCGAAAGTCCTTGCAGAAATCATCCCAAGAGATCACACGCCCTTCTCTGGAGTCTTTGTACTGCTGCCACCAGTCAGCTGCTTGGTCCTTGAGTTGGAAGGCTGAAAATTTCAAATAGTCCTCAGGCCTTACGTTGCTGCACTCAAAATGCTTCTTGATATCGGTTATCCAATCTTCAGCATCGAGAGGGTCGACACAGTAACTGGAAGCCTTTGGTTGATTGGCCAAGAACTGGTTGATCGTAGGATGGTGTTGCTGGTTGAAGAAATTGCCTTGATTCCCTGGAGCACCCTGATTCGCTTGATTTGCTTGCATTTGCTGCATCATCTGCATCAACATATGGGTGCTCTGGTTTGTAGTTTGCATAATCGCTCTCCAAGCCTCAGACGGAGGAGGAGGGGAAGGAGGACGATCTGGCACCTCTTCACCCTCTGGGTTAGCGTTGGGAACCCGTTTCGGAGCCATCCTGAAAGAGATGACCACCAATCAACAATTTGATTGAAAGAAGGCATAAGCTGAAACAACGGATTGGAATGCAACATAGTCTTCACAAGAATCATTCGAACAAGATGAATGAATGAAATTCTCAGTTTAATGATAACAACAATCTTCACGAGAAGCCACTGGGAGACAAAAGGTAAATAAGAAAAACACAAGGTACAGATGGAACAAACACAAGATAGGAGCTTCGTTCGACATCTTTGTGCTGTAAGCTTATGAACGCGTTACGAAAGGGTTTTGCAATCCCCGGATCAGCATAGCCAAGGACCCTTTAAGATGCAACTCCCGATCGGAACATCGGCCATAAAACCACTTCACTCAATGTAGAACCCCGAACTCGCTAACCTGCATTCGTTGGAAGAATGCCTACGATCTACTAGATAAACCCACCTATGAACTTCCGAAAGTTTCCAGTTATGCAATCAGGTGTTGGGGATACAGGGGAAGCACCGCGCACTCAACTCTAATCCTACATCCAGCTGTATCCATCCTTCAACACATAACCAGTCTTTCTCGTACCGTCTACCTCGGGCCTTCGAAAAGCATCCACTATACAAAGCTATGGCAATACTCCTGAACTACCTCCCCAGTACTGGGTGATGTCGGGGTTATCTTGCCACTAACCGTATAGGAGAGTTTTCGATGTCGGCCGTCTTAAGTATTCTAGTACTGTCGCGATATGCTTGTGACAACAATACCCCGAAGCTCAACTCCCCGGGACACTGCCACAACCCAACAATATTCTCGTCACAAAGACATCGAAACAATCCAACAATACTCGCGAGATTCCTAAAAAAAATTGGTGCAATTTTTAAAAGTAGAAGAGGCAAGAGTAGTCGTCAGGAGTCCTCACTAGAGTGAAAAGAGATGAGGAGCAAAGAAATCCTACCCTCCGATATAAATATAGGACTCAAAACATTTTCAGTGTGTGCCTAGACTCGACCGTCAATGATTCGATCAAACAGTGGGGGCTTCTAGGTCGGAGAAGGCTCTGATACCAAATTGTAATGCCCAGGATGGGACTATATCTCCTACGTGTCGAGGCACGACTTAAAGATATAAGCCCATTCTGGAATGATCGCAAGTTCGGTATCTTTGCACATCTCATGTAAAAATGGGGATGGAAAACATAAAAGATAGTTGGCTTACACTCGCCACGTCACACAAATTCATTACATGTTCAAACATCATTCAAATGAACATCACAGCCCATCTAAGGGTAAAGATCCAAATGACAAGATACCAAACATAACATTAAACCATAAGTCTGAGATCGAATCCTAGTAGAAGCTCTACTGATCAACCGGATAGTTCACATAGTAACGGCTACGCTCCTCGTCGCACTCCCAATCTAGCTCAGTGCCATCGCCTGTGTAGCTCACCATCGTACCTGCATCTGGTGTGTTGAAGTAACTGTGAGCCACAGAGGACTCAGCAATCCCGTTCTCGAGTAACACGACTATTCAAGCCTTGGGTGTGGAACAAGGCTGAAGAAAGAATAAGAGGTTGCAGCAGCACTAGCCTAGCTTACGTAAAAGAGAGCGAGAAGAGAAGGTGCCTCGGTCGAGAGATGATCAAGAAGTGATCCTAACTAAAGCAAGTCAAACATAACCCCACCGTGTTCACTTCCCGAATCCCTTTCGGAAAATAACCGTCACGGTACCCACGCTGGTAGTGTATTGGAACATGGTGTCAAGTTTTCTACAACCGGATATTAACAAGCTCCCATCTGCCACATAACCGCGGGCACGGCTTTCGAAAGTTCATAACCCTGCGGGGGTGTTCCAACTTGGCCCATGACAAGCCCACGATCCACGGAGTCGCAACTCCAAGGTGGGAAGGCCCGAGTATTCTTGGAATCCCGTGCCCAAGATACTCCGACTAAGGTAAGGCTAATCCAGCAAATCCTCCCGGCGTGCCGACACCCTGATAGTAGCCGCGCGTATCTAGTCTCAGGCCACGACCGGATGAGCGCTACGTACAGATACCGGAGATCCCAGCGAACTGGGTGGCACCGCAAGTGGCTCTAGTTTGGACCAACGCTCAAATCGAGCACTGGCCCAGGGGGTTGAATTAATTAATCCTCGGGTTAATTACTCCCTCGGTAAGTTTTTAGTTGTTTAGGCAAATAGTACCGATGTTGGGACTTGCTGGAAAAGACTTAGCACTTAGTGGTTTATCGAGGGGGTCCCATAACCCCAACTGTGTGAGGAACGCATAATCAAGGAACATAACACCGGTTTATACGGTTCCTAGGGCGGCATGAGTGGAACAAATCACCAAGCAAAAGGCTTAGCCTTCCACCCATTACCAATATATAGATGATTTCATTTAATAATTAATATAGTGTGATATCCCAACAAGCTTCAACAAGAAGCAAGAATCTTCAATCTTCTCCTGCATCTAACAATGCTATAAGAGGGGCTGAGCGAAGCCTACGTATAGCCAATCAAAGGTTTGCATAGGTAGGGTGGTTAGACAGGTTCATGGTTACAATAGGAGGCTGACAGGAAAAACATGGGCATCGAGGCAAATCTATAGATCGAGACTTCTAGCAATAGGCAAAGATAGTAATGTTATCGGGGTTCGGTCATCTTGCCTGAAGAGTTGTCGATGGGATCGTAAGAGGGGTCCTCGTTCTCAACCTCGGTGGTAACCTCGTGCTCGTACTCGTACTCGGTCTTAGCCTCCGGCTCTACTCAAACACAAGAACACAAGGCAACGAATCAAACAAGATGCAATGCGCAGAAAAATTACTGGATGCATGACTGATGCACTATGGAAGCAAATCAGATGCACTATGGAAGCACAGAAAGTCTACTTAGGAAGCACAGTGTTACAGCACAAAAATATGCATCAAGCAAAATGCTTCAAAACATGCTAACAATAGGATATTATGAATGTACATGCAAAATCACACAAGTTACATATAGGACTTGCTCAAAACGGAGCAACGGGCTAAAAGTTACACCCGAAACAATAAACATGCACAAGCTGAAAATAACAGCCACATAGCAACTTCGGAGCAATAGATAAATGGTCTACATCACTCAAACATCATGGCAAGGAGCATGGACACAAAGTAGACATACTCTACAGCAAACAATTCCATTGGAGCATCCCCAAAGGAGCCATGGATCAATAGCAACAAGCTATGACATATTGAACTTGACAACAAAACCTGACAGCAGTAATTTGTTGCAACTTGGGAGCAAGAGTTAAATATGCTGCACCCACTCAAATAAGCATGTTAGAGCATGAATGGATAGCAAACAATATATACAACAAGGAATCATCAAGAGTCACCCCAAAACTAGCATGGATTGACCTAGAACAACAAGCAAACATGGCATCTGAAAATTACAGATTCCAGACTTAGTGAAATTTCACTAAGTGTTAAAACTGTAGTAACATCATGGCATCTTTGAGAGCAAGTTTAAGTCACCTCAAAGCAAAGCATGGCAAGTGGTAAGCACCACAGCAAAGTACACATGATGGTGAGTCCAAAACATCTAAGCATGCATCAAGGGGACAAACACAACGATAGCAACGAGTTCCTCTACGAGGCATCTCGTAACAAGTTTAACGACATAACAGCCACATAGCACTTTGCAAAGGAGATAAGCATGGCAAGATGATATCTATCATGCAAGCTAAAGCAATCAACATGTAGAGCATAACATGATGAACACGTGGACATATCATTTGCATCATTTGGATAAACATGTAACAAGTTATCACATTGCAAAGATGGCATGAAAACAACTACTAACAGCAGTTTATAACAAGTAGCACTCTTGCAACAGATATTTAAGCATCTAGATGACCTCAAACATGCATGGCACAATGGAACAAAACGTAGTACAAGTCTCCACGATCATTTTGACATATCCTTTGCTCAAATCGGACCATCACACAAAAAGTTATCATCAATATAAAATAGCATCAGACAGGTAAAAATCTGAGGACTTAGTGAAAAAGGAGACTACCTCAGGGGTCAACGCGAAAGTCAACGCAGGCTGGAAAAACGCAGATCGGGTCGGGGGCTCGTGGATCGGGCTCGGGGAAGCGGATTGGGCCGGCTTAGCGGAGCGGTCAACCGGGCCACGGGCAGGGTCAACTCGGCCCACCAGGCCGGATCTGGCCCAGGCGGGCAGTGGCGATCGGATCGGGCCGGAACCCGCAGGCTAACGGGCCCCGCGGCCCGCTAGGGTTCCTGGCAAGGCGACCGGATCGGGGAGCCCCTGGCCTCGACGCCTCGAGCGCCTGGCGCGGCGGCTGGCTGCACCGACGGCCCCGGTCGGCGAGGAGGGGAGGCGAGGTGAGGGGCGCCGGCGGGGTGGCGCCCGGCGGCGGGGGCGGCGCCGGCCGGCGGCGGGCTCGGCCACGGCCGGAGGGGCGGCGACGGGAGGTCCGGCGAGGCCCGGCCGGCGGGAGGCGGAGGCCGACGAGCGGAGAGGAACTCCGGCGGCGAGGGGAGCCCGGCGCGGCGGCGGTGAGGAGTCCAGCGGGCGGCGTGGCCGGAGGCGAAGAAGATGGCGGCGGGAGGAAGAAGACGGCTCGGCGGGCCCACGCGTCGGGTCGGAAGCACGGCCCGGAGGTTCGGAAGCGCGACCGCAGCACTACGGAAGCATGGTTTCCTGGGACGTCGGAAGCACGAATTTTCAACGGTGGAAGCACCGGGATTCAACGGTGGAAGCACCGGCGGCGCACTGTGGAAGCATAGGGTTTTCTGGACGCAAATTTTGGAGGAGATGGACGTTTATATAGGCACAAGGAGCTAGGGTTGTCCAAATGAGGTGAGGTTTTCAGCCACATGATCACAATTAGATGGCCTAGATGAAGGGAGGGGTTTGGGTTGGTTTGGTGGGCTGTTGGAGGGGTGTCTTGGGCCTCAAAGAGGGGGTACTTTCAGCCCACGAGAATAACTGTTGGGGTAGCAAACGAACTCCAAATGCGGCGAGATTTGACAGGCGGGTTACACACACCAAAACAACAACACACGACAAGTCTCACACCAAAACGGAAACGTTACACGGCCAAACACCAAAGTAGGCCTAGGGGATGCCTTGGACACGTGAGAGAGCTCCGGAACTCGAAACGGACAACGGAAAGGAACGAGTGGGACCGGATGCAAACGATAACACAAAAGCAATGCAATGCACATGACTACAAGATATGAATGAATGCACACACGCAACACGACAAAAGACAAAAACTCGAAAGACAAAGAACCCGAAATGGAATTGATGGAGCCAGAGATATATATATTGCCCAAAAGGGAAAGTATTACATCCGGGGCATTACACCCGTTGTCTCAGTCAAAATAGGAGATCACCGTTATCATGGTTTATGTGACATAGGTGCTAGCGTGAGTGCTATTCCCTACTCTTTATACTAAGAAATAATGAATGACATAGCACCCATAAAGGTAGAAGACATTGATGTCACTATTAAACTTGCTAATAGAGATACTATATCACCAATTGGGATTGTTAGAGATGTTGAAGTCTTGTGTCGGAAAATAAAATACCCTACTGATTTTCTTGTTCTTGGTTCCCCACAAGACGACTTCTGTCCCATTATCTTTGGTAGAGCTTTCTTGAACACCGTTAATGCTAAAATAGATTGTAAGAAACAAATTATCGGTGTTAGTTTTGGTGATGAGTCTCATGAATTTAATTTTTCCAAGTTTAACAGAAAGCTTCATGAAAAAGAATTGCCTACTAAATATGAAATTATTGGTCTTGCTTCTGTTGTTGTGCCTCCGACTGATCCTCTAGAACAATATTTGCTAGACCATGAAAATGATTTACATATGCATGAAAGAAATGAAATAGATGATATTTTCTTTGAGCAACGTCCTCTGCTTAAACACAATCTACCTATTGAAACTCTAGGAGGTCCTCCTCCACCTAAAGTTGATCTTGTGTTTGAATTAAAACAATTGCCAAACACTTTGAAATATGCTTATCTTGATGAAAAGAAGATATATCCTATTATTATTAGTGCTAACCTTTCAGAACATGAAGAAGAAAGATTATTGAAAGTTCTAAGGAAGCACCGAGGTGCTATTGGATATACTCTTGATGATTTAAAGGGCATCAGTCTACTCTATGTCAGCATAAGATTAATATGGAACCTGGTGCTAAACCCGTTGTCGATCATCAACGTCGGTTAAATCCAAAAATGAATGAAGTGGTAAGAACGGAAATATTAAAACTTCTGGAAGCTGGTATAATCTATCCTATAGCTGATAGTAGATGGGTAAGTCCCGTTCATTGTGTTCCTAAGAAAGGAGGTATTACTGTTGTTCCTAATGATAAGAATGAACTTATTCCACAAAGAATTGCTACATGCTATAGAATGGTAATTGATTTTAGGAAATTAAGTAAAGCAACTAGAAAAGATCATTACCCTCTACCTTTTATTGATCAAATGATAGAAAGATTATCAAAGCACACACACTTTAGCTTCCTTGATGGATACTCTGGTTTTTCACAAATACCTATTTCTCAACCTGGTCAAGAAAAGACTACGTTTACTTGTCCCTTTGAAACTTATGCTTATATATGTATGCCTTTTGGTTTATGTAATGCACCGCTACCTTTCAAAGATGTATGACTGCAATATTCTCTGACTTTTGTGAAAAGATTGTAGAGGTATTCATGGATGATTTGTCTGTTTATGGGAAGTCTTTTGATGATTGTTTAAGCAATCTTGATCGAGTTTTGCAGAGATGTGAACAAACAAGTCTTGTCTTGAATTGGGAGAAATGTCACTTTATGGTTAACGCGGGTATTGTCTTGGGCCATAAGATTTCTGAAAAGGGTATTGAAGTGGACAAAGCTAAGGTTGATGCAATTGAGAAAATGCCATGTCCCAAGGATATCATAGGTATTCGTAGTTTCTTAGGTCATGTTGGTTTCTATAGGAGATTTATCAAAGACTTTTCTAAAATATCTAGGCCTCTCACTAACATTTTACAAAAGGATGTTCCTTTTGTTTTTGATGATGATTGCTCTGAAGCCTTTGAAACACTTAAGGACGCCTTAATTTATGCACCTGTAATTCAACCACCTGATTGGAACTTACCCTTTCAAATTATGTGTGATGCTAGTGATTATGGTGTTGGTGCTGTTCTAGGACAAAGAATTGACAAAAAAACTAAATGTTATTCATTATGCTAGTAAAACTCTAGACAGTTCTCAAAAGAATTATGCTACCACTGAAAAAGAATTCTTAGAAGTTGTGTTTGCTTGTGACAAATTTGGATCTTTCATTGTTGATTCAAAAGTAACTGTTCACACTGACCATGCTGCTATTAAATATCTTATGGAAAAGAAATATGCTAAAACTAGACTTATTTGGTGGGTTCTCTTGCTACAAGAATTTGATTTGCATATCACTGATAGAAAAGGAGCTGAGAACCCCGTAGCTGAGAACTTGTCTAGACTTGAAAATGTGCTTGATGACCCACTACCTATTGATGATAGTTTTCCTGATGAGCAGTTAGTTGCAATCAATGTTACTAATAATACTCCTTGGTATGATGACTATGCTAATTACATTGTTGCTTAATATCTACCACCTAATTTTACTTACCAACAAAAGAAAAAGTTATTTTATGATTTAAGACATTACTTTTTGGATGACACACATCTTTACAAAGAATGAGTGGATGGTATTATTAGACATTGTGTACCTGAGCATGAACAGGGACAAATCCTTCGGAAATGTCACTCCGAAGCATATGGAGGACATCATGCTGGAGATAGAACTGCTCACAAGGTATTGCAGTCTGGATTTTATTGGCCTACTCTCTTCAAAGATGCTCGTGAGTTCGTCTCATGTTGTGATGAATGTCAAATAATAGGTAATATCGATAAGCGTCAAGAAATTCCTATGAATTATTCACTTGTTGTTGAACCATTTGATGTTTGGAGATTTGATTACATGGGACCTTTTCCTTCCTCTAATGGGTACACACATATTTTGGTTGCTATTGACTATGTTACTAAATGGGTAGAAGTTGTTCCAACCAGTAGTGTTGATCACAACACCTCTATTAAAATGCTCAAGGAAGTTATTTTCCCAAGGTTTGGAGTCCCCGGATATTTAATGACTGATGGTGGTTCACACTTTATTCATGGTGCTTTCCGTAAAATGCTTGCTAAATATTATGTTAACCATAGAATTGCATCACCTTATCATCTCCAGTCTAGTGGTCAAGTTGAGCTTAGTAATAGAGAAATAAAATTAATTTTGCAAAATATTGTCAATATGTCCAGGAAGAATTGGTCTAAGAAACTAGATGATGCACTTTGGGATTATAGAACAACTTATAAAAATTCTATGGGTATGTCTCCTTATAAAATGGTTTATGGTAAAGCTTGTCATTTGCCTCTTGAGTTAGAACATAAAGCATTTTGGGCAATCAGGGAACTCAACTATGATTTCAAACTTGCTGGTGGAAAGAGGTTATTTGATATTGGCTCATTAGATGAATGTAGAACCCAAGCATATGAAAATGTCAAGTTATTTATTAAAAAGTTAAAAGATGGCATGATAAAAGAATCCAAAAGCGTGAGCTCAAATTAGGAGAATATGTTCTTTTGTAAAACTCTCGTTTCAGGAAAACTCCTCTCTAAATGGGAAGGCCCCTATGTCATCGAGGAGATTTATCGGTCTGGAGCTATCAAAATAAATAATGCCGAAGGTACTAACCCAAAGGTTGTTAATGGGCAACGAATAAAGCATTATATCTCGGGTACGCCCATTAATGTTGAACGCAATATTATCCGAACTTTGACATCGGAAGAACACATAAAAGAATCCTTCCGGAACACTCCAGAATCGTGAAAATAAGGAGGTACGTGATATGGTAAGTAAACAGACTCCGAAAAATCCGCAAAAATATTCTTTATCAGTTTTGGAATATTTACAAAATTAGGAAAATAAGAAGCTACCGAGAAGCGTACCCTAGTGGGCACAAGACACCAGGGCGTGTACCATGGTTGTGCCCACCTCGGGCACCTTCCGGATTCTGTTTTTCTATAGTTTGCTTGTTTCCCAAGATAAAAATTCTTTATATACCCCCCGAACCTGTTGACCACCGCATCACGAAGAAATCTTCTGTTTCTTTTCTTGTTGTTTGTGCGTAGTTCTGGAAATATGTCATCTGAGGACTCCGACGGAAAGAGCTATGTCTCGCATCTCATTGCTGACCCAAAGTGCTATGGGGACCTATCTCCCCATGGCTGGGCTACGGATACGAGGAGGATGCCCACTTGATGAGGATTGATGATTCGAGCTCGGAGGAGGAAGATGTCCCTCTACCTCAACCAGTGGATATGCACGTGGAGTTCAAGAAGTCAAGTCTTCCTATGAGAACTAATCAAGCTAAAAAACAATCTATTCCTTCCCGTTTTCGGCAGAAAAGCAAAGGGGATTTATGCAACAAAATCTTAAAGCCGGAGCTAGAAGATGATGATCTAAAGGAGGAAATTTCCCTTCTCAATTACAATATGAAAAATTTGAAGACACAATTAACTTCTCCGCCACCACCATCTTCTTCACAATCAAAAGAAAACATAGTATCGGGTATGGGCACTCCCCTTGGCTTTCAACAAGCTTGGGGGAGGTGCCTTGGTATAGTATCCTCCACACTATCCTTTTTCCTTTACTTATTTTAGTTCGATCTTTTGCTTTAGAATAAATGAAAGTTTAGTTCGATCCTTTCTTTTCGAGAGTTTGCTTAGTGATCTACCCTTGTAATCGTGTGCAAGTTATATAATAAAGTTTAGTTTTGAGTTTTTGCTCTCTTCACCTTCCTGTTGCAATAAAAAGAAAGGTTATAATTGAATGAATAAAATAAAGGAAACAAATTAAGAAGATCATATGCTAATCTTATGGTAGGTGATAGCACCACATAAGGAAAACTATAAGTAGAAAATTTTATTAGAGATTGACAAACATAACATTGGTCAATGATGCAACTCATGAAAGAATTAATAAGGGAATAGAAGATTCACATATAAATATACTATCCTAGGAATCTTTTGTGATTGTGAGCCCCCATCAAAATATTATATGCCAAAATTGTTGACGTTGGACAAGGAAGACAACTTAATGATTTATGTTTTGTTCATAGTCACAAAGAAGTCATATTGTCATAGATCCTTTAACATGTGGTGCTTGCTAAATATCTTTTCCAGCCAGAAATTCTGCACTAAGTAGAGATACTACTTGTGCATCCAAAAACCCTTAAAACCAAACCTTTTTTGAGAGTCCACCATACCTACCTATGGATTGAGTAAGATCCTTAAAGTAAGTTGTCATCGGTGTAATAAGGCGATAAAAAATGCTTCTAAAAGTGTGATATCACTTAGTGTAAGAGAAAATTGAGCGTTGCACCAACTTGTGATGGTGAAGAATACAAGTGAAAGACTACATAATAAAGGTTGCTATCACAAGGGGCAATGCAATGTGACGTTCTTTTGCACTAAGGGATTGAGCATACAAACAAATAAGCGCATGGAAACCTCTGCTTTCCTCTGCGAAGGGCCTATCTTTTACTTTTATGCAAAGAGTCAAAGTTTTCTCTCTATTCCTTTTTTATTTTATCCTTTGGAAAGCATCATGTGGTGAAGGAAAGATCTAGGCACATATGTCCTGTTGAATATGGGTGACATGAGTTATTATTGTTGACATCACCCTTCAGGTTAATACGTTGGGAGGCAAAACCATAAGCCCCTATCTTTCTATGTGTCCGGTTGAAACGTTTTGCTCATGTATATGCGGTGAGTGTTAGCAATCATAGAAGACTATATGAGGGTTGAGTATATGGACTTGCCTAAAGGCTCCGATACGCGACCCTTCCTGAAAAGATGATGAATTGTAGTTGAAAAGTTGACTAAAACATAGTTTATTGGTTTCTAATAGATTTTATGTTTTATACTTCAATTATGTGATGAACTGTTACTTATTCATAAGAAGTCTATGATACAAGTCCTTTGATAAAAGTCTTATTTTAAATTTGTTGTTGTTATAATAATCAACATGATGCTTCTATGTCCATATTTTGTTTTTATCGACATCTCTCTCTCTCTCTCTCAAAGCATGTGGACATGTTTCCCGTTTCCGATTTTCGCTTGAGGACAAGCGAGGTCTAAGCTTGGGGAGTTGATACCTCCATTTTGCATCATGTTTTCTTGCTGTTATTTATATTGTTATTATGCATAATAATGCTTTTTGGAGTAATTCTAAAGCCTTTTCTCTCATAATTTGCAAGGAATGCACCAAGGGGGGGGGGAATCCCGGCAGCTGGAAATCTGGACCTGAAAAAGCTACGTCGGGCCACCTATTCTGCACAACTCCAAACAAGTTGAAACTTCACGGAGATTTTTTATGGAATATATAAAAAAATACTGGAGTTGATAACCACCAGAGGGACCCACTAGGTGGGCACAACCCACCTGGGCGCGTCGGGCCTCACAAGCGCGCCCTAGTGGGTTGTGCTCACACAGGCCCATCTCTAGTGCCCATCTTCTGGTATGTAAGCACTTCTGACCTAGAAAAAAAATAAGGAGAAGAATTTTGGGACGGAGCGCCGCCTTCTCGAGGTGGAACTTGGGCACGAGCACTTTTGCCCTCCAACGGAGCGATTCCGCTAGGGGAACCTCCCTCCCGGAGGGGGAAATCATCGTCGTCATCATCACCAACAACTCTCCCATCTTGGGGAGGGCTATATTCATCAACATATTCAACATCACCATCTCATCTCAAACCCTAGTTCATCTCTTGTGTTCAATCTTGTTACCGGAACTATAGATTGGTGCTTGTGGGTGACTAGTAGTGTTGATTACATCTTGTAGTTGATTACTATATGGTTTATTTGGTGGAAGATTATATGTTCAGATCCATTATGCTATATAATACCCCTTTGATCTTGAGCATGTTCATCACTTGTGAGTAGTTACCTTTGTTCTTGAGGTCATGGGAAAAATCATGTTGCAAGTAATCATGTGAATTTGATATGTGTTCGATGTTTTGATAGTATGTATGTTGTGATTCCCTTAGTGGTGTCATTTGAACGTCGACTACATGAAACTTCATCATATTTGGGCCTAAGGGAATGCACTATGGAGTAGTAATTAGATGGTGGTTTGCAAGAGTGACCGAAGCTTAAACCCCAGTTTATGCGCTATTCTGTAAGGGACCGATTGGATCCAAAAGTTTAATGCTATGGGTAGAATTTATGCTTAATACTTTTCTCATAGTTGCGGATGCTTGCGGGAGGGTTAATCATAAGTAGGAGGTTTGTTCAAGTAAGAACAACACCTAAGCGCCGATCCACCCAAATATCAAATTATCAAAGTAGCGAACACAAATTGAACCAACATGATGAAAGTGACCAGATGAAATTCCTGTGTACCCTCAAGAACGCTTTGCTTATTATAAGAGACCATCTTGGCATGTCCTTTGACTCAAAAGGATTGGGCTACCTTGCTGCACTTTTTCTACTACTATCGTTACTTGCTCGTTACAAAATTATCTTGCTATCAAACTACTCTGTTACTTACAATTTTAGCACATGCAGACATTACCTTACTGAAAAACACTTGTCATTTCCTTCTGCTCCTCGTTGGGTTCGACACTCTTACTTATCAAAAAGAGCTACAATTGATCCCCTATACTTATGGGTCATCAGGCGGCGGCGGCTAGTTAGGAGCGCGGCGGCGATGTTTGAAGTAGGCGAGGAGAACCCAACAGCGTCACGAAGACGGGCGTGAACAGTGGAATTCCCGTGCCAAGGAAGGCCGCGCGATGCATACCACGTGAAGTCAACGCTTGGGGACAGTGGAGGACCGCGAACCGCGGCACTACGGCCCGAAGGGGCGACGCATCGGCGATGGGCAGGTCGGGACGATGGTAGGAAGACCTCAGGGCGGCGGCAGGGACCTTGGGCTGCGGTGCTGCGGCCCGAAGGGGCAACACAAGGCGGCTCATGAGTCAGTGCAGCCGTGGGAATGGCCTCAGGGCGGCGGCGGGGACCATGTATCACGACACTACTGCCCGAAGGGGCGATACAGCGGCAACGCGTGAGTCGATGCAGCGGCAACGCGCGAGTCGATGCGGCTGCGAGGAGAACCACGGGGCGGCGGCGCTGCGGCCCGACGGGGTGACACAGCGGAATCCCATTGCTCGATCGGTGGAGGGGCGCGCTAAACTCAGGGACGATCTTCACGGGACCTCGGAAGGCACGAGCAGCCGACGGGCCAGGTCGGTCGTGGGGCGTAGATGAGGCGGATCGCGGCGGCGAGCGGGTGATCAAGCCGACCGCGCGCGAGGTCGGGGATGCCGCTCGGTGGAGGCGGGGTAGCGGTGGACTCCGAGATGAAGCTGACAATGGAGGACAACATGGGATGTCGTGCGGACAAGCGCGTCGGCACCGGCACCGGGCCTGCCAAAGCAGCACCGACGCACGGGCATCGAGGCCCGAGCGACCAATGTAGTGGCGGTGCCCCAGCTGAGGTAACCGACGAGCCTGACACAGCCAGCCCAATGCAACTTGGGACGAGGCCGGCGAGGCAGACTACACGGCCGCTGTGCACACGCAGTGGAGGGGGGATGGCGTGGATCGATAGGCGGGCCGGCGCGCGAACGAGGGCTATGATGGGCCGCCGCATGGCGCGAGGCCGCTGGGTTGCGGCAATGCATGAATCCCGGTCGAAGCAGGGCGGTGACGGCCGACGTAGATCGAGAAGCGGGCTGGGGCTACGCAAACCGATTTTAGACTGGGAAACCAAAAAGTAAACACCGATCAAAATGCCTGGCGAGAGAGAGAGAGAACTCATGATCAGACGATCGGGAAAAAGACTCCTAGGGTAGCCTCTCAACACGACCGGTGGACGAACCCTAGGTACGGGCGGCGCGGTCCCCGGCGCCGGTCATAGCGGCCGACCGCCCCAGGGGCGGCGTGCAGGGCGGAAGCGACGAGCGGTGGCTAGGGCCGGATCGGTTAGGCTCATACCATGTTAGAAGGGAGAGATGGAATGGTGCGGAATATGATGGATGTTTATTGTTTGAGCCTCGTGGACATATATATAAGAGTACATGATCTACTTGGAGTATAAGACAAGTCAAGATACTTCCTAGTTTATCCTATGTTTCTAAATAATCAATATACTCAACACTAATCATGTAGAGATTGGATACATACTTGACGTATTTGTATTCCTTGATGTCACACTAAGAGTGAATAGAAAACATTCTTCACCAACAAAAGTCAAGACATATCTTTATATAAGAGAGCACTCTCTTTGATTTCTATTAACATAAACCATAGTGTGCTATTACAACAACTAAAATTTTGAAACCAAACAAATGGGGAACTTAGCTGCATGATCTAACGAAGACAAACAGGGATATCTCTGATCTGCCCTAGCAAGACCACAATGGCTACACCCTGGAGTCTAGAGAGACCTACCAAAGGCGATAAACTAGTTCCATTTACCTTGGGAGCCTACAGGCAGGTCTCCAGGTAAATGCAAAGCCAAATAAAGAGAAGCGAGGTTCAAGACATAACAGAGCCAAATTAAAGGCACAAACAACAAGATGAAAATCTTCATTGGCACCTCAAGCAGAAGATCGGAGGATCTCCATAACTTTATCAAGCCATGATCATGTTAGAGGCACCTTGAAGACTTCACTTGTAACTGCCTCCACAATTTTTACACCATGTTTCATCTGCTTTGTTTTTATGGGTTTTTCTACAAAGTATTTCGGTCATGGATTTTAATGATCGTATTAACCGAGATACAAGAATCAGTCTTTCTTGCTATTATAAAAATAATGTTATTTCTCAATTTCCATATAGTTCAAAAAATGGAAGAAATGTCTACCACAACTAAATCTCTCTCACTTCTAATAAATCTCGAGAGCCTAGTATTGAAAAAGTCACCAATAGTATCAGGAATATATCAACAAGTATAAACGCACATTTCACAATATTCCATAATAACCTAGTAATAGAGCAATGAAAGAAAAGATGATTAGCGGATTCCTCCCTTCCACAAAAAGGACACTTCTTATCTCCAAAGCCATCCTCTTTTAGTTAATAATATGTTCTTTATAAGCACTAAGCAAATGAGCACCTTAACTCTAGGTGGCATCTTGACTTTCCAAACGAAATTATGAGGGTATTTAATATCACTTTCAACCAATAAGCTATAATAAGACTTAACCAAGTAAATCCCATTTTTTTAGTATGTCCACCTAATAGATTCTTTTTTATTAGTAGGAGTAACTGAAGCACAAACTTATTTGATATAATCCCACAATTTAAGAGAATGTCCATACAAAGTCCTTCTAAATTGGACCTGGTCAATTTCTTTACAAAAGATCTCTTTAAAAGATTTTTTTCTAAGCATAGGTTGTAAAGTCTAGGGGCACTAGCTTTGAAAGATTTATCCACAATCCATCAATCTTTCCAAAACCTTACATTTTCCCCATGCCCAACTATAAACTTGCATAGAGAGAAACAATGATCTTCATGCCTCGGAATTTCAGACCAGAAGTGAGAATCTCCCTGTTTTAGTTTTATCCCAGGCAAACAAGCATCATATATATTACAAATAATACTTTGCCCAACCCTTCAATATTATTGAGCTTCAACAACCATTTACATAGTAGAGCTTTATTCATCAAGGATAAGTTTTCTATACCCAAACCACCCATATCTTTTGGTTTGTAGACCTCGGACCATTTAACTAAATGATTTTTTTATTTACATCCTCCTGCCATGCCAACCTGGCTCTAAAAAATGCATTTTATTATTAACTCTAACATGTAGGCCATACAAGGACATCATAATGTATAGACTTCCAGTCAAAGAGGAGTGTATTAAGGTGATTCTACCAATACTAGCAAGTAATATTCTTTACTAGTTACCAGACTTCTTGTCCATTTCATCCTCGGGTGGCTTCCAATTCTTATTCCTATTTTTTGTATCTAATCCACAAGTAAACCTGAATATCTCACAGGGAGAGATCCTATAGGACAGGTGAAAAATCTTGTATATTCATCAGTTTTATTAATGGCATCACCAAATAGGAAAAGCTCATTTTTATGAAAATTAATTTTAAAACAAGACATTTGTTCAAATAAACATAACACAAATTTTAGACCGTGAGCACTATTGTAATCATTGGTGGATCCTGAGCCCTCCGGAAACTTCCCAATAAAAAAGAATTTATGTAATATTTCAGAAACTTGAGCTCCATAAATTGATTTTTGTATAATCCAAAACATGTAGAAAACAAGAATTGGCACTTGGCACTGAGTTAATAAGTTAGTCCAAAAATGGTAAAAATTGATGCCAAAACTATTACCAAAGATATACACATGGCATGAAACAGTAAATAAATAATAGATACATTTGAGATATATCAATACGGCATTGATACGTCTTCAACGTATCTATAATTTTTTCTTGTTCCATGCTATTATAGTATCAATCTTGGATGTTTATTAAGCAATTATATATCTTCTTTGGAACTAACCTATTAACTTAGTGCTAAGTGTGAGTTGTTGTTTTTTGCTTGTTTTTGGTTTTTCAGAATATGAGTACCAAACGAAGTCCAATTGCCACGAAACTTTTTGCATATTTTTTCTGGACAAAAGAGACATGGTAGCTTCAAGAGAGGGTCAGAAGATGAAGGAGTGGCCCGCAAGGCACCAGGGCGCGCCCAGGGGAGTAGGCGCACCCTGGTGGCTTGTGGGCCCATGAGCGTCCGTCTAACCTAATTCTGCCTCTATAAATTTCCAAATATTACCAAACTAACAGAGGGCCACCCGAAATACTTTTTTCACCGCCGCAAGTTTCTGTTCTCGAGAGATCTATAGGATCGAAAGTATGTCTAGAGGGGGGGTGATTATACTACTCGACCATATAAAAAACGATCATTTTCCCAATTTTAGTTGTGGGCAGATTTTAGCAAATAGCACAAGTCAAGCAATCAATCTACACATGCAATTCTAAGAGTATAGTAGCGGAATGCAAGACATTGCATCTAAAGGTAAAGGGAAGGGTTTGGAGAAGGCAAGCGCAATGGAAACACGTAGATTTTCGACGTGATTCCGATAGGTGGTGCTATCGTACGTCCACGTTGATGGAGACTTCAACCCACGAAGGGTAACGGTTGCGCGAGTCCACTGAGGGCTCCATCCATGAAGGGTCCACAAAGAAGCAACCTTGTCTATCCCACCATGGACATCGCCCACAAAGGACTTGCCTCACTCGTGTAGATCTTCACGAAGTAGGCGATCTCCTTGCCCTTAGAAACTTCTTGGTTCAACTGCACATCATGACAGAGGCTCCCTAGCGACCCCTAACCAATATAGGAGACACCACTATACAAAAGGTAATAGATGGTGTGTTGATGATGAACTCCTTGCTCTTGTTCTTCAACTGATAGTCTCCCCAACACTCAACTCTTTCTCATAGATTTGGATATGGTGGAAGAATAATTCGAGTGGAAAGCAACTTGCGAAAGGTTAGAAATCAAGGTTCAAATGGTAGGAATATAATCTCTTTATCTCAACACATGAGTAGGTGGCTCTCTCTCAGAAAATGAATGGTGGAATTGTAGGCACGTTTTGATGGCTCTCCTTTATGAGGAAGAAGGGGTGGAGGGGTATATATATCCTCCACATCAAATCTAACCGTTACACATTTTTGACAAATCTCGGTAGGACCGAATAGTTAAACTCGGTGGCATTGATCTGTTCAAAAATATGAACATCGAGAATCTTGGTGAGACCTACTGGAACAACTCGGTGGGACCGATGTGCTAGGGCTTAGGGAAAACTTCATCTCGGTTGTGCCGATTGCATCAACTCGGTGGGAAAAGCAACAGAGAATCTGTCAAGCTAACTTAGTGAGACCGATTGCAACAACTCGGTGAGACCAAAACAATCGCAACAGGTCACAAAGCGTTGGCAAGGGCATCTCGGTGAAACCGAGACCAGTATCGTCTAAATCGGTTTGTTAGGGCTTAGGCAATGGCTATGTCAAATGAACTCGGTGGCGTCGGATAGGAAATATAGGTGGGGCCGAGTTAGGAAATAAAGGTTTCGACATATTTGGATGGAGAAAGTGGCTGAGAGTTTTGGAGCAATATCACTAAGCACTTGAGCAACCAGATAATTAAGCAACACCTCATCCCCTTTTAATCGTAATGGCTTTCCTATGGACTCAATGTGATCTTCTATCACTAAAATAGAAATGAAGAGTCTTGAGCTTTTGCCAATCTTTGTCCTTATCATTTTGAGGGCTCCACTTCTCTAGTCCATGCCATGCCAATCATTGAACATCCTGAAATATTTATCTTGAATGGATATTAGTTCAATGAGCTATATGTCGTTATGAATTACCAAAATCACTCAGGGATTAGTTGCACTTTCAATCTCCCCCTTTTTGGTAATTGATGACATCATATAGATCAAAGCTTCGACAAATGATTAATTGAATGAAATACATCGTCGCTTTGAGAAGTATGTGA
>LR738715.1:156514713-156532121 GCA_902687465.1 Secale cereale | reverse complement strand
CCGGGCCGCGCCGGGGGGGTGCCTGGGCCCCCCGAAGCTTCCCCGATGCCCCCCTTTGGCATATATTTAAAGCGTCCTCCGAAACCCTCAGAACTGGAACTTTTTCGCGATCCCATCTCTGTTCCGCCGCCGCCGCCGCTTCCAAGATCGGGAGCACCAGGAGAACTCTTCCCGGCAACCTACCGGAGGGGAGGATCACCACCGGGAGCTTCTCCACCACCATGGACGCCTCCCGGATGACTCGTGAGTAGTCTCCCTTGGACCATGAGTCCATGACCAGTAGCTATGTGATGTTCTCCTCCCGTTCTTGTGCTTCATTAATTAGTCCTCGTGAGCTGCCCTACATGATCGAGGCACATATGTAATCCTTATGCTGTTGCTATGTTGAGTTTGCTGGGATCCGATGGATTATGAGATTATGTTCAGATTGATCTTGAGTAATATATTTCATCTACCTCTTTTATATTTATGTTCATAAGTAATTCTTGCATGTTCTCCGTTGTTATTTATTGCTTTGGCCAAGTAGTAGGTAGTGACTCCAAGAGGGAACGTTATGCTCGATTGTGGGTTCATGCCCCTCGATGACTAGCTTGAGTGACAGAAACATGAGTCTAGGGGATGTGTTGTTGCCACAAGGGGGAAAACAACGGTGCTTGTGCCCGCGGGTGCAAGGATTGTTTACTTTACGCAAAGTTCTTTTAATGCAGTTGTCTGTTGCATTGAGTTTACACTATGGGTGGGACTCGCAACTTAATACCAGCGAGATGTTCTGGATAGATATCTCAAGGTGGATGATTAGTAGTAGATATTGATGGATTTCAGTCTACTTAATTTGGCGTACCGCCCATGCTTTCAACCTCAACCTTTCTTGCAATGTAGTCAGCATTGGTTTGCGTTCGTGGTCCTATCAATTGCCCAGCTGTAATTTGTTTACCTCACATAGCTGTTTTATCGTCTTTTGGGAGAGAGACATCACTAGTGAACATCATGAGACTCCAGTCCATATTACCATCATTGATCACATCCGCTATTTACTTTTCTCTATTATTTACTATTGCAAAACACTATCTATTGTAGGGGAACGTTGCATGGGAAACAAAAAATTTTCCTACGTTCACCAAGATCAATCTAGGAGATGCATCTACGAGGGGAGAGTTGGATCCACATACCCTTGTAGATCGCTAAGCGGAAGCGTTCAAGAACGCGGTTGATGGAGTCGTACTCGCCACGATTCAGATCGCCGAAGATCCTAGCACCGAAGTAACGGTGCCTCCGCGTTCTTCACACGTACAGCTCGGGGACGTCTCCTCCTTCTTGATCCAGCAAGGGGGGGAGGAGAGGTTGATGGAGACACCGGCAGCACGACGGCGTGGTGGAGATGGTGGTGGAGGATTCCAGCAGGGCTTCGCCAAGCACTGCGGGAATTGACGAAGATGGATGTGGGAGAGGGAGGGCAGCGCCGAGGCACGAACGTGTGTGGCTGCCCTCCCTCTGCCTCTCTTTATATAGGGGGGAGAGAGGGGAGGGGGCGCCCTAGGGTTTACCCCTAGGGGCGGCGGCCAGGGCAGATGGGTAGGGGGCGGCGGCCAAGGGGCTAGGGTTTCCCCCCCCCCCCCAAGTGCCTTGCCCCCTACTCCATAGGGGTGCGGCAGCCCTAGGGGGGCCAGCCCCCCTTGCGCATGAGGAGAGGGCCCAGGGGGGGCGCACAGCCCTAAGAGGGCTGTTGCGTCTCCCCTTTGTGGCCCATTAGGCCCGAAACTCTTTCCGGGACCCCCGAAACCCCTTTCGGTCATCCGCCGACTTCCCGGTGCTCCCCGGAACACTTCCGGACTCCGATCACTCTCATCCTATATATCAATCTTCGTCCCCGGACCATTCCGGAGACCCTCGTCACGTTCGGGATCTCATCCGGGACTCCGAACAACCTTCGGTAACCATGCACTGTTCTCACTAACAACCCTAGCGTCACCGAACCTTAAGTGTGTAGACCCTGCGGGTTCGGAAACTATGCAGACATGACCGAGACACTCCCAGGTCAATAACCAATAGCGGGATCTGGATACCCATATTGGTTCCCACACGTTCCTCGATGATCTCATCGGATGAACCACGATGTCAAGGATTCAGGCAATCCCGTATACAGTTCCCTTTGTCTCGTCGGTATGCTACTTGCCCGAGATTCGATCGTCGGTATCTCTATACCTAGTTCAATCTCGTTACCGGCAAGTCTCTTTACTCGTTACCGTAATACATAATCCCGTGACTAACTACTTAGTCACTTTGAGCTCATTGAGATGATGTATTACCGAGTGGGCCCGGAGATACCTCTCCGTCACACGGAGTGACAAATCCCAGTCTCGATCCATGTCAACTCAACAGACACCTTCGGAGATACCTGTAGAGTACGTTTATAGTCACCCAGTTACGTTGCGACGTTTGGCACACACAAAGCACTCCTACGGTGTCAGTGAGTTACATGATCTCATGGTCATAGGAACTTATACTTGACATGCAGAAAACTATAACGATAACTGATACGATCAAAAGCTATGTTTAACGTTTGGGTCTCGTCCATCACATCATTCTCCTAATGATGTGATCCCGTTATCAAATGACAACTCATGTCTATGACCTGGAAACCACGGTCAGCTTTGATCAACGAGCTAGTCCTGAAGAGGCTTACTAGGGACACAAAGTTTGTCTTATTTATCCACACATGTATTTGAGTTTCCAATCAATACAGTTATAGCATGGATAATAAACGATTATCATGAACAAGGAAATATAATAATAACTCTTTTATTATTGCCTCTAGGGCATATTTCCAACAGTCTCCCACTTGCACTAGAGTCAATAATCTAGCATTACAAGGTAATGAATCTAACACCCATAGAATCTTGGTGTTGATCATGCTTAGCCCGTGGAAGAGGCTTAGTCAACGGATCTGCAACATTCAAATCCGTGTGTACTTTGCAAATGCTTATGTCCTCCTCCTTGACTGAATCGCGGATGGAATTGAAGCGTCGTTTTATGTGTCTGGTCCTCTTGTGAAACCTTGGTTCCTTGGCTAGAGCAATGGCACCAGTGTTGTCACAAAACAGAGTCATTGGGTTCAGTGCACTAGGCACAACTCCAAGATCTGTCATGAACTCCTTCATCCAGACACCTTCCTTTGCCGCCTCCGAGGCAGCTATGTACTCCGCTTCGCATGTAGAATCGGCTACCACGCTTTGCTTGGAACTGCACCAGCTTACCGCTCCCCCGTTGAGAATATATACGTATCCGGTTTGAGACTTAGAGTCATCCGGATCAGTGTCAAAGCTTGCATCGACGTAACCCTTTACGACGAGCTCTTGATCACCTCCATAAACGAGAAACATTTCCTTAGTCCTTTTCAGGTACTTTAGGATATTCTTGACCGCTGTCCAGTGATCCATACCAGGATTACTTTGAAACCTTCCGGCCATACTTATGGCAAGGCTGACATCTGGTCTTGTGCACAGCATTGCATACATGATAGAGCCTATGGCTGAAGCATAGGGGACGACATTCATCTTTTCTCTATCTTCCGCAGTCACTGGGCATTGAGTCTTACTCAACTTTGTACCTTGCAATACCGGCAAGAACCCCTTCTTGGATTGATCCATTTTGAACTTCTTCAAAACTTTATCAAGGTACGTACTTTGTGAAAGTCCTATCAAGCGTCTTGATCTATCTCTATAGATCTTGATGCCCAATATGAAAGCAGCTTCACCGAGATCCTTCATCGAAAAACTCTTGCTCAAATACCCCTTCACGCTATCCAAAAATTCTATATTGTTTCCAATCAGCAATATGTCATCCACATATAATATTAGAAACGCTATAGAGCTCCCACTCACTTTCTTGTAAATACAAGCTTCTCCGTAAACTTGTACAAACCCAAACGCTTTGATCACCTCATCAAAGCGAAGATTCCAACTCCGAGATGCTTGCACCAGCCCATAAATGGAACGCTGGAGCTTGCATACTTTGTCAGCATTCTCTGGATCGACAAAACCTTCCGGTTGTATCATATACAACTCTTCCTTAAGAAAACCGTTAAGGAACGCTGTTTTGACATCCATCTGCCAAATTTCATAATCGAAATATGCAGCTATTGCTAACATGATTCGGACGGATTTAAGCATCGCTACGGGTGAGAAAGTCTCATCGTAGTCAATTCCTTGAACTTGTGAAAAACCCTTTGCCACAAGTCGAGCTTTATACACGGTGACATTGCCGTCAGCGTCCGTCTTCTTCTTAAAAATCCATTTATTCTGAATGGCCTTCCGCCCTTCAGGCAATACTTCCAAAGTCCATACTTTGTTTTCATACATGGATCCCATCTCGGATTTCATGGCTTCTAACCATTTGTCGGAATCCGGGCCCACCATCGCTTCTCCATAGCTCGTAGGTTCACTGTTGTCCAACAACATGACCTCCAAGACAGGGTTACCATACCACTCAGGTGCAGTGCGTACCCTTGTCGACCTACGAGGTTCAGTAGTAACTTGATCAGAAGCTTCTTGATCATCATCATTGGCTTCCTCTTCAACCTCTGCAGGCTCCACAAAAACATCTTTCTGTGCTGCGCAACTCTCTGGTTGAAGCAGAGGTTCAATAACCTCATCAAGTTCTACCTTCCTCCCACTCAATTCTCTCGAGAGAAACTCTTTCTCGAGAAAGGACCCGTTCTTAGCGACAAACACTTTGCCTTCGGATCTGAGATAGAAGGTGTACCCAACAGTTTCTTTTGGGTATCCTATGAAGACACATTTGTCCGCTTTGGGTTCGAGCTTTTCTGGCTGAAGCCTTTTTACATAAGCATCGCAACCCAAAACTTTGAGAAAAGACAACTTAGGTTTCTTACCAAACCATAGTTCATACGGTGTTGTCTCAACGGACTTAGATGGAGCCCTATTTAAAGTGAATGCAGCTGTCTCTAACGCATATCCCCAGAACGATAGTGGCAAATCGGCAAGAGACATCATAGAACGCACCATATCTAATAGGGTTCGATTACGATGTTCGGACACACCATTACGCTGTGGTGTTCCAGGTGGCGTCAACTGTGAAACGATTCCACACTTTCTCAAGTGATTGCCAAACTCATAACTCAGATACTCTCCCCCTCGATCAGATCGTAGGAACTTGATCTTCTTGTTACGATGGTTCTCAACTTCACTCTGAAATTGCTTGAACTTTTCAAACGTTTCAGACTTATGCTTCATCAAGTAAATATACCCATATCTACTTAAGTCGTCAGTGAAGGTGAGAAAATAACGATATCCACCGCGCGCCGTGACACTCATCGGGCCACACACATCAGTATGTATGATTTCCAATAAGTCACTTGCCCGTTCCATTGTTCCTGAAAACGGGGTCTTAGTCATCTTGCCCATGAGGCACGGCTCGCATGTGTCAAGTGATTCAAAATCAAGAGACTCCAAAAGTCCATCAGCATGGAGCTTCCTCATGCGTTTCACGCCGATATGACCCAGACGGCAGTGCCACAAGAAAGTGGTACTATCGTTGTCTACTCTACATCTTTTGGCATCAATGTTATGAACATGTGTATCATCACTATCGAGATTCAATAAGAATAAACCCCTAACTTCGGGTGCATGACCATAAAAGATATTACCCATATAAATAGAACAACCTTTATTCTCTGATTTAAATGAGTAACCGTCTCGCAATAAACAAGATCCAGATATAATGTTCATGCTCAACGCAGGCACTAAATAACAATTATTCAGGTTCATAACTAATCCCGATGGTAATCGAAGAGCGAGCGTGCCGACGGCGATCACATCAACCTTGGAACCATTTCCCACGCGCATCGTCACTTCGTCCTTCGCCAGCCTCCGTTTATTCCGTAGTTCCTGTTTAGAGTTGCAAATGTGAGCAACCGAACCGGTATCAAATACCCAGGCACTACAACGAGAGTTGGTAAGGTACACATCAATAACATGTATATCACATATACCTTGTTTGTTGGCCCCCTTCTTGTCTGCCAGATACTTGGGGCAGTTCCGCTTCCAGTGGCCGTTCCCCTTGCAATAGAAACACTCAGTCTCTGGCTTGGGCCCAGCCTTGGGTTTCTTCACTGGATTAGCAACTGCTTTGCCACCCTTCTTAGAGTTACCCTTCTTGCCCTTGCCATTTTTCTTGAAACTGGTACTTTTATTGACCATCAACACTTGATACTCCTTCTGGATGTCTGCCTCAGCGACCTTCAGCATTGAAAACAGCTCGGCGATGGACTTGTTCATCCCTTGCATGTTATACTGCTGCACGAAGCTCTTGTAGCTAGGTGGGAGTGACTGGAGAATTCTGTCAATGATAGCCTCCTCCGGGAACACAAGTCCCAGATCAGCTATGCGGATATAGTACCCAGACATCTTCAGTAAGTGCTCACTGACAGACGAATTCTCCTCCATATTGCAAGCAAAGAATTTATCGGTGGTCTCATACCTCTCGATCTTAGCATTCTTTTCAAAGATGAACTTCAACTCCTGGAACATCTCATATGCTCCATGACGTTCAAAACGCCTTTGAAGTCCTCCTTCCAAGCTATACAACATGGCACACTGCACGACTGAGTAGTCATCCGAGCGCGTCTGCCAGGCGTTCATAACGTCCACAGAGGCCGGAGCGGGGGGTTCACCTAGCGGTGCACTTAGGACATAAACCTTTTGGGCAGCTGTGAGGATGATCCTCAGATTGCGGAGCCAGTCCACAAAGTTGCTCCCATCATCTTTCAGTTTAGCTTTCTCTAGGAACGCATTAAAATTCAGGGGAGCTACTGCGCGAGCCATCTACAACAAAAGATTTGCAAAGACATTTTAGACTATTGTTCATGATAAGTGAGTTATTACCTAATCAAATTATTTATAACTCCCACTCAAATTGACATCCCTCTGGTCATTCGAGCGTGACATGATCCAGATCGACCAACCCAAGTCCGATCATCACGTGAGATGAGGTGGTGTCAATGGTGAACATCTACATGTTGATCATATCTACTATATGACTCATGGTCGACCTTTCGGTCTTCCATGTTCCGAGGCCATGTCTGTACATGCTAGGCTCGTCAAGTCTAACCCGAGTGTTCTGCACGTGCAAAATTGGCTTGCACCCGTTGTATGCGAACGTAGAGTCTATCACACCCGATCATCACGTGGTTCTTCGAAACGACGAACCTTCGCAACGGCGCACACTCGGGGGGAACACAATTTTATCTTGAAATTTTAGTGAGGGATCATCTTATAATGCTACCGTCGTCCTAAGCAAAATAAGATGCATAAAAGGATTAACATCACATGCAAATCATAAGTGACATGATATGGCCATCAACTCGTGCTTTTGATCTCCATCTCCAAAGCACCGGCATGATCTCCATCGTCACCGGCGTAACACCATGATCCCCATCATCATGATCTCCATCATCGTGTCGCCATCGGGGTTGTCGCGCGCCCACCATGCTCTTACTACTATTGCTACCGTTTAGCGATGAAGTAAAGCATTACATAGCGCTTAATGATTGACACGCAGGTCATACAAAAATTAAAGACAACCCTATGGCTCCTGCCGGTTGCCGTATACATCGACATGCAAGTCGATATTAACTATTACAACATGATCATCTCATACATCAAATATATCTCATCATGTCTTTGGCCATATCATATCACATACATACCCTTCAAAAACAAGTTAGACGTCCTCTAATTTGTTGTTGCATGTTTTACGTGGCTGCTATGGGTATCTAGCAAGAACGCTTCTTACCTACGCAAAGCCACAACGGTGATATTTAAGTTGCTATTTAACCTTCTACAAGGACCGCCTTCGTCGAATCCGATTCAACTAAGATAGGAGAGACAGACACCCGCCAGCCATCTTATGCAACAAAAGTCGCATGTCTGTCGATGGAACCGGTCTCATGTACGTGGACATGTAAAGTTGGTCCGGGCCGCTTCATCCCATAATACCGCTGAATCAAGAAAGACCAAGGAGGGAAGCAATCTAAACATCAACGCCCACAAACCCCTTTGTGTTCTACTCGTGAAAGCATCTACGCAAGAACCTAGCTCATGATGCCACTGTTGGGGAACGTTGCATGGGAAACAAAAATTTTCCTACGCCCACCAAGATCAATCTAGGAGATGCATCTACGAGGGAAGAGTCGGATCCACATACCCTTGTAGATCGCTAAGCGGAAGCGTTCAAGAACGCGGTTGATGGAGTCGTACTCGCCGCGATTCAAATCGCCGAAGATCCCAGCGCCGAACGGACGGCGCCTCCGCGTTCAACACACGTACAGCTTGGGGACGTCTCCTCCTTCTTGATCCAGCAAGGGGGAAGGAGAAGTTGACGGAGAAACCCAGCAGCACGACGGCGTGGTGGAGATGGTGGTGGAGGAATTCCAGCAGGGCTTCGCCAAGCACTACTGTCTAGTTGAAGATCTCTACGGTGGAGGGAGGGCAGCGCCAAGGCACGAACGTGTGTGGCTGCCCTCCCCTCTGCCTCTCTTTATATAGGGGGGAGAGGGGGGAGGAGGCGCCCTAGGGTTTCCCCTAGGGGCCGGCGGCCAAGGGAGATGGGAAGGGGGCGGCGCCCCCAGGGCTAGGGTTTGCCCCCCCAGGGTGCCTTGCCCCCCAAGGACTCTGGGGTGCGGCTCCCTAGGGGGGGCCAGCCCCCATGCGCAGGTGGAGAGGGCCCAAGGGGGGGCGCACAGCCCCATGAGGGCTGTTGCGTCTCCCACTTATGGCCCATAGGGCCCGTAACAATTACCGTGCCCCCCGAAACACCTTTCGGCACTCCGATTTCTTCCCGATGATCCCCGGAACAATTCCGGACTCCGTTCACTCTCATCCCATATATCAATCTTCGTCCCCGGACCATTCCGGAGACCCTCGTCACGTCCGGGATCTCATCCGGGACTCCGAACAACCTTCGGTCACCATGCACTGTTCTCACTAACAACCCTAGCGTCACCGAACCTTAAGTGTGTAGACCCTGCGGGTTCGGAAACTATGCAGACATGACCGAGACACTCCCAGGTCAATAACCAATAGCGGGATCTGGATACCCATATTGGTTCCCACACGTTCCTCGATGATCTCATCGGATGAACCACGATGTCAAGGATTCAGGCAATCCCGTATACAGTTCCCTTTGTCTCGTCGGTATGCTACTTGCCCGAGATTCGATCGTCGGTATCTCTATACCTAGTTCAATCTCGTTACCGGCAAGTCTCTTTACTCGTTACCGTAATACATAATCCCGTGACTAACTACTTAGTCACTTTGAGCTCATTGAGATGATGTATTACCGAGTGGGCCCGGAGATACCTCTCCGTCACACGGAGTGACAAATCCCAGTCTCGATCCATGTCAACTCAACAGACACCTTCGGAGATACCTGTAGAGTACCTTTATAGTCACCCAGTTACGTTGCGACGTTTGGCACACACAAAGCACTCCTACGGTGTCAGTGAGTTACATGATCTCATGGTCATAGGAACTTATACTTGACATGCAGAAAACTATAACGATAACTGATACGATCAAAAGCTATGTTTAACGTTTGGGTCTCGTCCATCACATCATTCTCCTAATGATGTGATCCCGTTATCAAATGACAACTCATGTCTATGACCTGGAAACCACGGTCATCTTTGATCAACGAGCTAGTCCTGAAGAGGCTTACTAGGGACACAAAGTTTGTCTTATTTATCCACACATGTATTTGAGTTTCCAATCAATACAGTTATAGCATGGATAATAAACGATTATCATGAACAAGGAAATATAATAATAACTCTTTTATTATTGCCTCTAGGGCATATTTCCAACATCTATCACTACTATCATTGCTCTTAATCCTTTGTGAACTACAAGGCCGGAGGGATTGACAACCTCTATGTACTCGTTGGGAGCAAAGTTATTTGTATCTGTGTGCAGGTCCACGTTGATTGCTACTATCTGGCGCCGTAGCAGTTGACACCTACTTGTTGAACCTAGGAGTCTCTGGGGATTCGATCCTTGGCATCTTTGCTAAGGGAAAAACTTCCACAACACTGCATCTTACACCTTCCACTTGGGGTAACCAACGAGGGGTTCGAGGCCCATCAGCAGCAATGGGGTCCGAGCGCATGATATTTGTAGAAATTTTCAACCGTACGGGTCGCTAGATATATATACCCATGTGTTGTCGGTAGCACCGAGTGGAATGAATCGATGGCACCGAGTTGCAAAACAGCGTACAATTACAACAAATCGATGGGACCGAGTCGGTCTAATCAGTAGCACCGAGATTGAAAACCTAGATCAGTCTAATGCTTTTGATGTGACCGAGTTTGAGTGGATTGGTCTGACCGAAATGCACTAGAAGGTTTTGGAAGGCATCCCTTGACGGATCGGTGGCTCCGAGTGCTCCTCGCCCGGAGGGTTCGAAAAGAACTTGTCCAATTTTTGCGATATAGCATAAATAGATTTTGAGACAAGGAAAGCATAGATAGCCAGAGAAAGTTCTTAGGCATTCTTGTAAATACACTTGGCCAAAAAAATCAAGACAATCAAAACAACAAATGGATGTCCTCGAATGAAGAAAATATACAACCAATATGCTCACACAATAAGATAGCAAGTGAAATATGTGTCAAAGCATGCACAGTCAATTCTAGCATCTATCAAGCAATTGGCGATGAATAGGTCATCTACATATGAGTATATTGACTTAGAAGTCAAATGAGAACATTTGATCATAGGTCATACTCATCGTTTAAGCACAAGTGGGGTTACCACTTTTACATAAAGCATTAATGTGTTCACACCATTATAGTTGCTTTAGCTCAATGTTTAGAGCAAATCTCCCCCTAGATGTGATACCCCCCCCCCCCAAGAGGGATGAACTAACCTTGGGTTTTGTCGATGATGACTTCATGTAGATATTGAAGATGTGGATGTTCAATGTTGATGTAGATCATTTGGAGAAATCCTTTGGAGTGTTGCACTTTTAATACCACATGAGTTGGTCCTACAAGGAACATACAAGGATATCCATAGACATAGAGTGAATTGCACAAATGATGATGTCCATGAAAGCATTAGGTTACCTTGTCCCTTGTCTTACCAACTGATACGTTCAAAACGTATCTATAATTTCTGCTTGCTCCATGCCACTTTTGGGTGATATTGCTATGATATTCATACACTTCCATACACTTTTGATCATATTTGGACTAACTTACTAATCCAGTGCACCCCAGTGCCAGTTTCTGTTTTCGGCTGTTTTTGTATTTCAGGTTTTCACGTTTCGAGAACTGCCGAGAAAAATCCAGAAAAATTATATAAAAAATCAGCGATCCGGAAACAACATTGCGTCCGAAGGGCGGCCTGGGGGGGCCACCAGGGCTCCAGGCGCCCTGGCGGTGCCCCCCCCCCCTGGGCCGCGCCGGGGGGGCGCCTGGGCCCCCCGAGGCTCCCCCGATGCCCTACTTTGGCATATATTTAAAGGACCTTCCGAAACCCTCAGAAAAGGACTTCTTTTCACGATCCCATCTCTGTTCCGCCGCCGCCGCCGCTTCCAAGATCGGGAGCACCAGGAGAACTCTTCCCGGCACCCTGCCGGAGGGGAGGATCACCACCGGGAGCTTCTCCACCACCATGGACGCCTCCCGGATGACTCGTGAGTAGTCTCCCTTGGACCATGAGTCCATGACCAGTAGCTATGTGATGTTCTCCTCCCATTCTTGTGCTTCACTAATTAGTCCTCGTGAGCTGCCCTACATGATCGAGGCACCTATGTAATCCTTATGTTGTTGCTATGTTGAGTTTGCTGGGATCCGATGGATTACGAGATTATGTTCAGATTGATCTTGAGTAATATATTTGATTCACCTCTTTTATATTTTAGTTCATAAGTAATTCTTGCATGTTCTCCGTTGTTATTTATTGCTTTGGCCGAGTAATAGGTAGTGACTCCAAGAGGGAACGTTATGCTCGATTGTGGGTTCATGCCCCTCGATGACTAGCTTGAGTGACAGAAACATGAGTCTAGGGGATGTGCCATTGCCACAAGGGGGAAAACAACGGTGCTTGTGCCCGCGGGTGCAAGGATTATTTACTTTACGCAAAGTTCTTTTAATGCAGTTGTCTGTTGCATTGAGTTTACACTATGGGTGGGACTCGCAACTTAATACCAGCGAGATGTTCTGGATAGATATCTCAAGGTGGATGATTAGTAGTAGATATTGATGGATTTCGGTCTACTTACTTTGGCGTACCGCCCATGCTTTGAACCTCAACCTTTCTTGCAATGTAGTCAGCATTGGTTTGCGTTCGTGGTCCTGTCAATTGCCTAGCTCTAATTTGTTTACCTCACATAGCTGTTTTATCGTCTTTTGGGAGAGAGACATCACTAGTGAACATCATGAGACTCCGGTCCATATTACCATCATTGATCACATCCACTATTTACTTTCCGCTATTTACTTACTATTGCAAAAACTATCTATCACTACTATCATTGCTTTTAACCCTTTGTGAACTACAAGGCCGGAGAGATTGACAACCTCTCTGTACTCGTTGGGAGCAAAGTTATTTGTATCTGTGTGCAGGTCCACGTTGATTGCTACTAATCTGGCGCCGTAGCAATTGACACCTACTTGTTGAACCTAGGAGTCTCTGGGGAATCGATCCTTGGCATCTTTGATAGGGGAAAACACTTCTACTTACTGCATCTTACACCTTCCACTTGGGGTAACCAACGAGGGGTTTGAGTCCCATCACCAACAAGAGGGTTTGTGACTCCATGAACTTGGTGCAAGATATGAAAGTTGATTGCACAAGTCCTCGCAAAAATGAATATGAGTGAAGTATGTTGGCGGAGTCACCCACAAGAACACCCTAGTTCTTCTTCTTTGGGATCCACATCAACTTGATGGGAATACTTGGAATCGTAGTTGAACTTGATGAAGTAGAGCTTGACGCAGTCTTGGAAACTCACCTGACCATGGCCTTAGTAGCTTCTTCAAATGAGTGAATCTCTTCTTGAAGTTTGTCCTTGCCTTTTAGCTTGTGGTCTTGTTATGGAAGATCATCTTGAGCTTGTGTTCCCTTAAAAGAAGTGGGGTCATACTTCTCTTGTTGAGGAACAAACTTGGTCTTGTGGTATTGATCTTCTTCCCATTCAACTCCATTGGCATTGAACTTTCGTTCAAAACCAACACATTGATTCTTCCGGTGCCTTCCTTGCTTGCGTACAATATTCTCAAATTGCTTACTTCCGGCAAGACTCTTATGAACACCTTTCTCTATGATTCCCTTCAATAAGCTATTTTCTTGCTCAAGTGTAACTTAGCTAAGAGAATCATTACTGGAATCAAGAGAATTACTAGAAGTAAAAATATTGGATTTAGCATGATTATTGTTACTATTAGAAGAAGAATCTTTTTTGCTCTTGTTGCTAGATTTCACTTGTGGCATATAAGTATACAAGAGCAGACGTTTGGCAATGTAAGAAGAATTTTTATTTCGAAAATAATCATTGATAGCTTTTAGAAACTCATGCTCTTGCTCTAAATTTAGCTTCTCGAAGCATTGCTTCTCATGAGTCCTTAGGAGCTCTCTATGATCCTCTTGAGTTGTTTCATGAGCTAACTTAAGAGTGTTCAATTCTTTAGTTAGATGCTCAATGTTCTTCTCATGGTTGTCATTTGTCTCATCTTGATTTATATGATTATTAGCAAGTTCATCATAGTTTTCAACACTACTTTTGCCAACAAGTAACTCATCATCACCTAGCAAGTCATCTTCATCACTACTGAAATCAAGATACCCGGGGTGTGATACCTTGGGGCCTTTAGCCATGAAGCATCTTCCAATTCCTTCATCTGGTGAATCAAATATGTCGTAGGAGTTGGATGATACTAGAGCAATTCTGGCAACACCTTCATCTTGACTATAGTCGGAGTGATAACTTCTCTCAGAGTGAGTATCGGAATGGGAGCTGGAAATCCATTCACCAACATGAGCTTGATGTCTTCGTCTTGTGTAGCTCTTTGATGACTTGTCTTTCCTTTCCGAATCCTTGCTTCTTTGAGAGGATCTTCGTTCATAGCGATCATCGCTACTCCTTCTCTCTCTAGCTGATTCGTCTCTTTTACTTCTCCTTTTGGTGAATCTTCTCTTTTCTTGTAGGGAGTCGTACACTCATTGGAATAGTGCCCGGGTCTTCCACAATTGTAGCAATTGTGATCCCGACTAGAAAAACTTTTGTCATTGTGGGACCTTGACTTGGATCTTCTATCTTTGCTTCGACTCTTGTAGAATTTGTTGAAGTTCTTCACCATTAAGCTCAATACTTCATTGGAAACTTGCTTCTCACTTGATGTAGTAGGAGCATCACATGCAGCATTGTATGCACCACTAAACATATTGTCAAGATCTTCCTTATCTTGAGTGACATCTCATGAGCAACAATTCTATCAATGACTTTTGTAGGCATGAGATCATTATAATTGGGCATCATTTGGATCAATGTGCACATGGTACCATATTTTCCATCCAAGGCTCTAAGGATCTTCTTGATGATGAATTTGTCCGTCATCTCTTCACTTACTAAGCTGACAATCTCAT
Organism: Secale cereale; assembly: GCA_902687465.1. Lineage (NCBI taxonomy): Eukaryota > Viridiplantae > Streptophyta > Magnoliopsida > Poales > Poaceae > Secale > Secale cereale. The sequence continues at coordinate 156,517,455 of LR738715.1, read as the reverse complement.
TTGTGATGAGAGCAAGCCTAGAGTACACTTTGACGACTCCTTCACCATCCTTCATCTTGAACCTGTCAAGTTGACTTTGAAGCACATCCAACTTGGATTCCTTGACGCACTCGGTACCTTCGTGCATATCAACCAAAGTATCCCAAATTTCCTTTGCATTCTCAAGGCGGTTGATTTTGTTGAATTCTTCGGGGCACAATCCATTGAAGAGAATATCGCAAGCTTGAGCATTGTATTGCAGCATGCTCATTTCTTCTGTGGTCGCTTCACGATCCGGTTTTGGTTGTTTTTGGTTTTTCAAAATATGAGTACCAAACGAAGTCCAATTGCCATGAAAGTTTTTGCAGATTTTTTTCTGGACATAAGAGACCCTGGAAGCTTCAAGATAGGGCTAGAAGATGAAGGAGTGGCTCACGAGACACCAGGGCGTGCCCAGGGGGTAGGCGCGCCCTGGTGGCTTGTGGGCCCACGAGCGTTCGTCTGACCTAATTCCATCCCTATAAATTCCCAAATATTCCCAAACTAACAGAGGGCCACCCGAAATACTTTTTCCATCGTCGCAAGTTTCTATTCTTGAGAGATATGTAGAATCGAAAGTATGTCCAAAGGGGGGTGATTAGACTACTCGACCATATAAAAATATATCATTTTCCCAATTTTAGTTGTGCGCAGATTTTAGCAAATAGCACAAGTCAAGCAATCAACCTACACATGCAATTCTAAGAGTATAGCAACAGAATGTAAAACATTGCATATGAAGGTAAAGGGAAGGGTTTGGAGAAGGCAAACATAATGGAGACACGGAGATTTTCGGCGTGGTTTTGATAGATGGTGCTATCGTATGGCCACGTTGATAAAGACTTCAACCCACGAAGGGTAACAGTTGCGAGAGTCCACAGAGGGCTCCACCCGCGAAGGGTCCAGCAAGAAGCAACCTTTTCTATCCCACCATGGCCATTGCCCACGAAGGACTTGCCTCACTCGGGTAGATCTACATGAAGTAGGCGATCTTCTTGGTTCACTGCACATCACGACGAAGCCTCCCAATCGACACCTAACCAATCTAGGAGACACCGCTCTCCAAAAGGTAATAGACGGTGTGTTGATGATGAACTCCTTACTCTTGTGCTTCAAATGATAGTCTCCCCAACACTCAACTCTTTCTCACATATTTGGATATGATGGAATAAGAATTGGAGTGGAAAGCAATTTGGGGAAGGCTAGAAATCAAGGTTGAAATGATAGGAATGGAACTCTTGATCTCAACACATGAGTAGGTGGTTCTATCTCGGAAAATGAATGATGGAAGTTTAGGCATGTTATGATGGCTCTCCTCTATGAGGAATAAGGGGTATATATAGCCTCCACCCAAAATCCAACCGTTACACGTTTTTGACCAATCTCGGTGCGACCGAATAGTTAAACTTGATGGCACCGATCTGTTCAAAAATATGAATGTTAGGAATCTTGGTGGGACTAACTGGAACACCTCGATGGGATCGATGTGCTAGGGCTTAGGGAAAACTTCATCTCGGTGGTGTCAATTGCATCAACTCGGTGGGACCGAAGGGAAGCAATAATCACAGAGAATCTATCAAGCTAACTCGATGAGACCGATTACAACAACTCGGTGAGACTGAAACAATTGCAACAAGTCACAAAGCACTGGCAAGGCCATCTCGGTGAGACCAAGACCCGTATCGGCCAGACTGATTTGTTAGGTTTTAGGGAGTGGCTATGTCAAATGAACTCAGTGGCGCCGGGTAGGAAATATCGATGGGGCCGAGTTTGGAAATAAAGGTTTGGGCATATTTCGATGGAGAAAGTGGTTGAGAGTTTTAGAGCAATATCACTAAGCACTCGAGCAACCAGATCATTAAGCAATACATCATTCCCTTTTAATAGTATTGGTTTTCCTATGGATTCAATGTGATCTCAGATCACTAAAATAGAAATGAAGAGTCTTGAGATTTTAGCAAATCTTTGCCCTTATCATTTTGAGGGGTCCACTTCTCTAGTCCATGCCATGCCACTCATTGAAGATCCTGAAATATTTATCTTGAATGGATATTAGTTCAATGAGCTATATGTTGTTATGAATTAACAAAACCACCAGGGGATTAGTTGCACTTTCAAGATCCCATCTGGAGGCCTTCCTCGGTACTCTGCTGGAGGGGAATCGACCACGGAGGGGCTCTACATCAACCTTGTTGCCGTTCCGATGATGTGTGAATAGTTTACCACTGACCTACGGGTTCATAGCTAGTAGCCAGATGGCATCTTTTCTCTCTTTGATCCTCCATACAATCTTCCCCTTGATGTTCTTGGAGATCTATTTGATGTAATCACTTTTGAGGTGTGTTTGTTGGGATCCGATGAATTGTGAGTTTATGATCATATTATCTATGAATATTATTTGAGTGTTCTCTGAACTCTTTTATGCATGATTGATACGTCTCCAATGTATCAATAATTTTTTATTGTTGCTATTATATTATCTTTTTTGGATGTTTTATATGCATTATTATGCTATTTTATATTATTTTTGGGACTAACCTATTAACCTAGAGCCCAGGGTCAGTTTCTGTTTTTTCCTTGTTTTTGAGTTTCGTAGAAAAGGAATATCAAACGGAATGAAACTTTACGATGATTTTTTTGGACCAGAAGACACCCCGGAGACTTGAGAACCAAGTTAGAAGAGCCACGAGTCGGCGACAGGGGGAGGGGGCGCCTCCCACCCTT
>LR738715.1:156492286-156514684 GCA_902687465.1 Secale cereale | reverse complement strand
CCCCCCCCCGTGACTCCACCGACCTATTTCTTCTGCCTATATATTCACATATATTGCAGAAACCCTAGAGGAGGCATCGAAACCACTTTTCCACTGCCATAACCCTAGAGGAGGCCTTTTCTGGTACTCTGCCGGAGGGGGATTCGACCATGGAGGGCATCTACATCAACCCTATTGCCCTTCATATGAAGCGTGAGTAGTTTACCACAGACCTACGGGTCCATAGCTATTAGCTAGATGGCTTCTTCTCTCTCTTTGATTCTCAATACCATGTTCTCCTCGGTGTTCTTGGAGATCTATCCGATGTAATCTTTTTTTGCGGTGTGTTTGCCAAGATCCAATGAATTGTGGATATATGATCAACTTATCTATGAATTTTATTTGAATCTTCTCTGAATTCTTATATGTATGATTTGATATCTTATTAATTCTCTTCGAACTATCGGTTTGGTTTGGCCAACTAGATTGGTTCTTCTTGCAATGGGAGTAGTGCTTTGCTTTGGGTTCAATCTTGCGCTGATCTCACCTAGTGACAAAAGGGGATGAGACATGCATTGAATTGTTGCCATCGAGGATAACAAGATGGGGTTTTCATCATATTGCTTGAGTTAATTCCGCTACATCATGTCATCTTACTTAAAGCGTTACTCTGTTCTTCATGAACTTAATACTCTAGATGCAGGCAGGAGTCGGTCGATTTGTGGAGTAATGGTAGTAGATACAGGCAGGAGTCGGTCTAGTTGACACGGACGTGATGCCTATATTCATGATCATTGCCTTAGATATCATCATAATTATGCGCTCTTCTATCAGTTGCTTGGCAGTAATTTGTTAATGCGCTATAATATTTTCTATCTTGAGAGAAGCCTATAGTGAAACATTTGGCCCCCGGGTCTATTTTCCATCATATAAGTTTCCGATCTACAATATTAGTTTCCTATTTACTCTTTTTGCAATCTTTTACTTTCCAATCTATAAACCAAAAATACCAAAATTTGTTGCTTTACTGTTTATCTATCTTTATCAGATCTCACTTTTGCAAGTAACCGTGAAGGGGTTGACAATCCCTTTATCGCGTTGGGTGCAAGTTGTTTATTGTTTGTGCAGGTATTTGGCGACTTGCGCATTGTCTCCTACGGGATTGATACCTTGGTTCTCAAACTAAGGGAAATATTTACTCTACTTTGCTGCATCACCCTTTCCTCTTCAAGGGAAAAACCAACGCAAGCTCAAGAGGTAGTAGGAAGAATTTTTGGCGCCGTTGCCGGGGAGATCTACGCCAAGTCAAGATTCAGGATTTGTCTTCCGTCAACTCGCCAATCTCTGGTGCCGTTGGGATCTACGTCAAATCAATACATACCAAGAACCCTTCATAAAACTATCATTTCTTGCATTTACATTATTTTCCATTCGCCTATCGTTTTCCTCCCCCCCCCCCACTTCTAAAACAATTTTCGAAAAGATTTTCCTTTTCTTCACCCTTTTTTCGTTTATCTTCTTTTCTTGTTTTTGTGTGCTCGTGTGTTGGATTGGTTGGCTTGTCGCTATGGCTCAACCAGAAACTCTGATCCTCACCTTAGCAGGCTGGAAGAAATTGAAAATAATGTTAGGGGCTTCATGTCTTTGCAATTTGAGCACAATAGTTTCTTTAGAAACGAGCTCAAGGAGCAGAAAAGTTTCATCGAATATATGAATAAAGAGCTCGATGATATGTCTAACAAATTTTATGGTGTGAAATCTCAATTTAGTCATCTTGAAAATTTAGTTGGCCAAATCTCTGATAAGCAAGCCACCTTAGTAAATAAGATGCCCGCTAAACCAGAATCTGAAAATAATGATGAAGATCTTAAAGTGATTGATGTGACTCCTATTAAATCTTTGTTTTACAATATAAATCTTGATAAAGACGGGACTGGAGATGAGTCAACTTTAGTTAAAAGGCGTCCCAATGATTTAGAGTTTTTAGATCTTGATGCAAAAATTGATAAAAGTGAGATTGGAGAGGTCAATACTTTAAGTAGTAATGAACCTACTATTTTGGATTTCAAGGAATTTAATTATGATAATTGTTCTTTAATAGATTGTATTTCCTTGTTGCAATCCATTTTGAATTCTCCTCATGCTTATAATCAAAATAAATCTTTTACTAAACATATCGTTGATGCTATGATGCAATCTTTTGAAGAAAAGATTGAATTGGAAGTATCTATTCCTAGAAAACTTTATGATGAGTGGGAACCTACTATTAAGATCAAGATTAAAGATTATGAGTGCCATGCTTTGTGTGATTTGGGTGTTGGCAATTCTACGATTCCAAAAACTTTATGTGATGTGTTAGGTTTCCGTGAATTTGATGATTGTTCTTTAAATTTGCATCTTGCGGACTCCACTATTAAGAAACCTATGGGAAGGATTAATGATGTTCTTATTGTTGCAAATAGGAATTATGTGCCCGTAGATTTCATTGTTCTTAATATAGAATGCAATTATTGATATGAAAGAAGGAAACATTAGATTTCAGTTTCCACTAAGGAAGAGCATGGAACACTTTCCAAGAAAGAAAATTAAATTGGCTTATCAATCTATTATGAGAACTACTTATGGATTGCATACGAAAGATGACAAAACCTAGATCTATTCGTGTTTTATGCCTAGTTAAGGGCGTTAAACAATAGTGCTAGTTGGGAGGCAACCAATTTTTATTTTTGCTTTTTGCTTTTTGGTTCTGTTTTTCAATTTTCACACATTATTACTTATGTATTAATTGTGTTTTGGTATTTTAATTAGTGTTTGTGCCAAGTAAGACCTTTGGGATGGCTTACGGTGATCGTTGATTTGATTTTGCTGAAAAACAGAAACTTTTGCGCCTAATGCAAAAAATTCAATAATTCGCTGGAACGAGAAAACCTTCTGGAATTTTTACACAAAATTGATATACAAATTCCCCACGTCGTTCTAATGTTTCAGAATTTTTAGAGTTACATAAGTATGCGAAGTTTTTAGATTGCTACAGATTGTTCTGTTTTGACATATTCTATTTTCTATGTGTTGTTTGCTTATTTTGATGAATCTATGGCTAGTATCGGGGTGTATGAACCATAGAAAAGTTGGAACACAGTAGATATTAGACCAATATAAAATAAGAATGATATCACAATAGTACCTTGAGTGGTTATTTGCTTGGTTTTACTAACGGAGCTCACGAGTTTTCTGTTGAGTTTTGTGTTGTGAAGTTTTCAAGTTTTGGGTAAGGATTTGATGGACTATGGAATAAGGAGTGGCAAGAGCCGAAGCTTGAGGATGCCCAAGGCACCCCAAGGTAATATTCAAGTACAACCAAGAGCCTAAGCTTGGGGATGCCCTGGGAAGGCATCCCCTCTTTCGTCTTCATCTATCGATAACTTTACTTGAGGCTATATTTTTATTCATCACATGATATGTGTTTTGCTTAGAGCGTCTTGTATGATATGAGTATTTGCTTTTTAGTTTGCCACCATCATCCTTGCTATACGCAACTTTTGAGAGGGACACGCCTGAATCGTTATTTATTAGAATACTCTATGTGCTTCACTTATATCTTTTGAGCTAGGCAATTTTGCTCTAGTGCTTCCCTTATATCTTTTTAGAGCACGGCGGTGGTTTTATTTTATAGAAATTGTTGAACTCTCTTTCTTCACTTATATTATTTTGAGAGTATTTAAAACAGCATGGTAATTTGCTTGGGTTATGAATTTAGTCCCAATATGATAGGCATCCATAGGAGATATAATAAAAACTTTCATATAAAGAGCATTGAATATTATGAAAAGTTTGATTCCTTATAATTGTTTTGAGATGTTGAGATGGTAATATTAGAGTAATGATAGTGGTAGTTTGTGAGGTTAAAGAAATAATTGTGTTAAGGTTTTTGATTCATGTAGCATGCACGTATGGTCTCCTAACTATGTAACCAAATTGGCACGCATTGTATCTTGATTGTTTATCATTGCGTGAAGGTCGGGGGCGTGCGATGGTTAACTCCTACCAACCTCCCCCCTAGGAGCATGCGTCGTGGTATTTTGCTTCGAGGGCTAAGTAGATTTTTCACAATAAGTTTGTGAGTTCTTTATGACTAATGTTGAGTCCATGGATTATACACGCTCTCACCCTTCCACCTTGCTAGCCACTCTAGTACCGCGCAATTCTCGCCGGTGCACCAAACCACCTTACACCCTTCCTCAAAACAGCCACCATACCTACCTATTATGGCATTTCCATAGCCATTCCGAAATATATTGCGATGTAACTCCATCGTTCTGTTTGTTATGACACACATCATCATTGGCATATTGCTTTGCATGATCATGTAGTTGACATAGTATTTGTGGCAAAGCTACCGTTCATATTTCTCATACATGTCACTTTAGATCATTGCAGATCTCGGTACACCGCCGGAGGCATTCATATAGAGTCATATTTTGTTCTAGTATGGAGTTGTAAGTAAATAAAAGTGTGATGATCATCATTATTAGAACATTACCCCATGTGAGATTATAAATAAAAGAGGCCAAAGAATCCCAAATGAATAAAAGAGGCCAAAGAAGCCCACAAAAAAGAGGCCAAAGAGCCCAAAATAAAAATAAATAAATAAATGAAAGAAAAAATGAGAGAAAAAGAGAGAAGCGACAATGTTACTATCTTTTTCCACACTTGTGCTTCAGAATAGCACCATGTTCTTCATGATAGAGAGTCTCCTATGTTGACACTTTCATATACTAGTGGGAAGTTTTCATTATAGAACTTGGCTTTAATATTCCAATGATGGGCTTCCTCACATGCCCTGGGTCTTCATGAGCAAGCAAGTTTATGCACACCCACTAGTTAGTTTTTGAGATTTCATACACTTATAGCTCTAATGCATCCGTTACATGGCAATCCCTACTCACTCACATTGATATCGATTGATGGACATCTCCATAGTCCATTGATTTTCCTAGTTGATGTGATATTTTCTCCCTCCTTTTGCCTATCACCACCTTCTATTCCAGCCATAGTGCTATGTCCATGGCTCGCGCTCATATATTGCACGAGAGTTGAAAAAAGGCTTGAAAACATAGAGTATGAAAGCAATTCCTTGGCTGACACCAAGATGGGCATGAGGGGTATCTTGTGTTAAGAAAAGGGAGCATAAAGACTATGATTTTGTAGGGATAACTTTCTTTAGCCATGTTGTTTTTTGAAGCTTTGTAGATTACTTTTGGTATGCTCGAAGTATTACTGTTTTGATATTGCTAAACTTTTATTTTAAGTCTTATGAATTTGAACATACATGCCACAATAAAGAAGAATTACATTGATAAATATGATAGGTAGCATTCCACATCAAAAATTCTGTTTTATCATTTACCTACTCGAGGATGAGCAGGAATTAAGCTTGGGGATGCTTGATACGTCTCCAACGCATCTATAATTTTTTATTGTTCCATGCTATTATATTATCTGTTTTGGATGTTTTATATGCATTATTATCCTATTTTATGTTATTTTTGGGACTAACCTATTAACCTAGAGCCCAATGCGAGTTTCTGTTTTTTCTTTGTTTTTGAGTTTCGCAGAAAAGGAATATCAAATGGAGTCCAAACGGAATGAAACTTTACGATGATTTTTCTTGGACCAGAAGACACCCCGGAGACTTGAGAACCAAGTCAGAAGAGCCATGAGGCGGCGACAAGTGGGGAGGGCACGCCCCCACCCTTGTGGGCCCCTCGTGACTCCACCGACCTATTTCTTCTGCCTATATATTCACATATATTCCAGAAACCCTAGAGGAGGCATCGAAACCACTTTTCCACCGCTGTAACTTTTTGTATCCACGAGATCCCATCTGGAGGCCTTTTCCGGTACTCCGACGAAGGGGGATTCGACCACGGAGGGCATCTACATAAACCCTATTGCCCTTCTGATGAAGCGTGAGTAGTTTACCACAGACCTGCGGGTCCATAGCTAGTAGCTATATGGCTTCTTATCTCTCTTTGATTCTCAATACCATGTTCTCCTCGATGTTCTTGGAGATCTATCCAATGTAATCTTCTTTTGTGGTGTGTTTGCCAAGATCCGATGAATTGTGGGTTTATGATCAGCTTATCTATGAATATTATTTGAATCTTCTCTGAATTATTATATGCATGATTTGATATCTTAGTAATTCTCTTCAAACTATCGGTTTGGTTTGGCTAACTAGATTGGTTTTCCTTGCAATGGGAGAAGTGATTTGCTTTGGGTTAAATCTTGCGGTGATCTCACCTAGTGATAGAAGGGGACGAGATGTGCATTGAATTGTAGCCATCGAGGATAACAAGATGGGGTTTTCATCATATTGCTTGAGATAATTCCGCTACATCATGTCATCTTACTTAAAGCGTTACTCTGTTCTTCATGAACTTAATACTCTAGATGCAGGCAGGAGTTGGTCGATGTGTGGAGTAATAGTAGTAGATGCATGCAGGAGTCGGTCTACCTTACACGGATGTGATTCCTATATTCATGATCATTGCCTTAAATAGCGTCATAATTATGCGTCTTCTATGAGTTGCTTGGCAGTAATTTGTTCACCCACCGTAATATTTTCTATCTTGAGAGAAGCCTCTAGTGAAACCTATGCCCCCCCGGGTCTATTTTCCATCATATAAGTTTCCGATCTACAATATTAGTTTACTATTTACTCTTTTGCAATCTTTTACTTTCCAATATATAAATCAAAAATACTAACAATATTTACCTTAACGTTTATCTATCTCTATCAGATCTCACTTTTAAAAGTAACCGTGAAGGGATTGACAACCCCTTTATCGTGTAGGGTGCAAGTTGTTTATTATTTGTGCAGGTATTTGGTGACTTGCGTGTTGTCTCCTACTGGATTGATACCTTGGTTCTCAAACTGAGGGAAATACTTACTCTACTTTGCTGCATTACCCTTTCCTCTTTAAGGGAAAAACCAACGCAAGCTCAAGAGGTAGCAATGATTATGATAGCTTTGTATTTCTCTCTAGTCTATTGATTTGGTTTGGTCATCTAGATTATTATTTTTTGCAATGGGAGAGGTGCTTTGTGATGGATTCAATTTTGCGTTGATCTATATCCGAGTTATAGAAGGGGACAAGAAACATATTTTTATTTTTGCCATTAAGGATAAAAATATGGGGTTTATTCATGTGTGAGGCGTTACTCCGTTCTTTATGAACTTAATACTCTAGATGCATGCTGGATAGCAGTCAATGTGTGGAGTAATAGTAGTAGATGCAGGGAGGAGTCAGTCTACTTGTCTCAGACGTCATGCCCATATATGTGATCATTTCCATGGATATTGTCATGAGTGACCGCTTTTCTATCGATTTTCCAACAGTAATTTGTTTACCCACCATATGTTATTTTCAAGAGAGAAGCCTCTAGTGAAAATTATTGCCCCCGGGTCTATTTTAGCCATTTTTTATGGAAATCGGTAACTCGAGTTGCTCGGCCGGTTTGGGAGCAGTGATTAATTGGTGAATCGGCCTATTAACTGGATTAATCGGTCAATCATTATTTGGTAGATTAAATAAAAACCTACCAACATATATCCAATTTTTATGTATTATACCATACTCTCCTGCTCTCAATTATGTAATATACCAACTATGTAATATACCATATTGTTTTTCTCTCAACTATCTAAATTTTTAGCTACTGAGGAGCGAGAGGTGGGTGGAAGGGGTTACGAGCCAAATAATTGCGCTTTGTTTGCCCCTAAGTTAATGGGCCATCAATGATTAATTGGCCAGAGAACCTATTAATTGGTCTCAAAAGCAAGTTAATCGGCCTGACAAGTTAACACGATGAATAGGTGCTATTCAATTCGGCCATCCTACGAGTAGGGATTAACTGGCCCGTTAACTAATTAATCGGGCGAATTATTAAACAGTGATTTTAGCCATATATTAAAATCCAAAAATACCTTGCTGCAATTTTATATTCTTTATTTTATTTTCTGTTTTTGCTCAGTCTATCTATCACTATGAGATTTGATCCTTGCAATTAACCACTGAGGGATTGACAACCCCTTGTTCGCGTTGGGTGCAAATATTTGTTATTTTGGGTGTAGGTGATGTTAACGAGGTGTTGTGTGATTCTCCTACTGGATTGATAACCTCGGTTCTTAACTGAGAGAAATATTTATCCCTATTGTACTGCATCATCCTCTCCTCTTTGAGGAAATCCCAACGCAGCTCACAAGTAGCAGGCATCATATCCACCTCTCTAATCTTCTCAGTGTCTCAATTTCAAGTTGGGATCGACATCGGCGAAACTAGCATTGCCATTCTGGACACGTCGCTTCGACTATTCCGTTCGTCGCCGCCAACCGTGTCTTACCTTGCTCGAACTGTGACATGTGACGCCCCTGTTTTGACCGTACACTAATCATGCACGCGAATGTGCAGGACCAAGATCAGGGACTCACTGGAAGCTATCACAACACAACTCTAAACACAAATGAAATATCATACAAGATTCATATTACAAGCCAGGGGCCTCGAGGGCTCGAATGCATAAGCGCGATCATAAATGAGTCAGCGGAAGCAACAATATATGAGTACAGACATAGGTTAACAAGGTGCCATAAGATGGCTAGCACAAACATGGATACATATCGAAGAGGCGCAGGCCTCCTGCCTGGGATCCTCCTAAACTACTCCTGGTCGCCGGCAGACTCCACGTAGTAGTAGGCTACGGTGGGGTAGTAGTAGTCGTCGGTAGTGGCATCTGACTCTTGGGCTCCACCATCTGGTTGCATCATCCGAGAAGAAGGGGAAAAGGGAGAAAAGGGGAAGCAAAGCAACCGTGAGTACTCATCCAAAGTACTCGCAAGCAAGGATCTACACTACATATGCAATGGTATCTGTATAAATGGGTAATATCTGTGGGCTAAACTGCAGAATGCCAGAATAAGAGGGGGAAAGCTAGGCCTATCGAAGACTATGCTTCTGGCAGCCTCCATCTTGCAGCAGTAGAAGAGCGTAGCTCGTAAGTCCACCAAGTAACATCGTATAACATAATCCTACCCGGCGATCCTCCCCTCATCGCCCTGTGCAAAAGCGATCACCGGGTCGTATCTGGCACTTGAAAGGGTGTGTTTTATTAAGTATCTGGTTCTATTTGTCATGAGGTCGGAATACAACTCTGGTTCGTCCTGTTACTGTGGACACGACTATTCGAATAGATTACTTCCCTGCAGGGGTGCACCACATAACCCGACACGCTCGATCACTCTGGCCGGACACACTTTCATGGGTCATGCCCGGCCTCGGAAGATCAACACATCGCAGCCCTAGCTAGGACCGACATAGAGGTCAGCACGCCGGTCTAAATCCTAAGCGTGCAGGGGTCTTGGGCCCATCTCCCTTTGCACTCCTGCATGTTGCGTACGTGGCCGTTGAGCAGACCTAACAACCTCCATTTAAAAGGAAGTTGCGTTATGCGGTCCAACCCGGCGCGTGCCGCTCATTCGCTGACGTCCGGAAGGCTTCGGCTCATACTACGACACCGGTTGCCCATATCTTGTCCGGCGTGGCAGTTCGACCCAACTCAAATAAAATATCCAAACTCGTTAAGCGTGTTATTATGAAATAACTGCGGACAACGACCAGGGACCAGACCACCTCTCCACTGGGTGTCTCAACCTACCATGTCGCTCCGCCACAAAGATCCACACAGAGGGTCGTCGGGAAAAATGTCCTTTCATCCCCCAATCTGTGAATCACTCGCAGATACTCTACGATCCGACCCGACTTTAGTCACAACATGTATCATGTATAGTATGTATATAGTATATACCCGTGATCACCTTCCAAAGTGATCAGGGCCCGATAGTATAGCATAGCAAACGGACAAGAATGTAGGGCCACTAATGGAAATACTAGCTGTGACAGCCTCCTGGTCCCTCCCAACCCTCGAAGATGCCTGCCAGAGTCCCCATCATCGGCGGTGAGCACTTCCACCTTGTTTGAAGCACCGCGCTAACAAGGACCAATGTGCAAACTTACAATGTAATTTTTTAAATAACACCGCTAAAAAATCTTATCGAACAAGTATATATTCAACCAACTGTGTGTCACTTATGCAACTTCATGAACTGAATTGTGAGATCTCTAACTTGATGTATAAAAGTTAACTTTCGCGACAACTTCGTGTACTAAACGTGCAACTTATTCTTAAATAAAGTACCAGGTTAATATACATAACAATGTTGAGTTGGCATAACACAAGGCAACATATAGTAACTACCTAAAGAGCACCAATTTATTACAATATGGTTAACAATTTTTGTATCATTATCTATGTTTTTCGGATGTACCATACAAGTCATGGTGCAGGTAATTGCAAAGCAGGTCTAGTTGGTCGCCTTGCCACTGAAATGAGCACTAAATAATGTGTTCATATTGAATACTATGATCACCGCCGGCTTAAGATCACGTACCAGAGCAACTTCACTGGGCTCAACCATCTTGTATACGTGTTGATAGTTTCATAAGGCACCAATATTTGAGGCAAGTGTGACCTGCGCGTAGCTCGGATAGCTAGGTTCCTTGTGGTGGAACCACCCCACCATGGTTTAAGTTCTAGACTCGACACTGGTGCTCATATTTTCTTAGATTTATTCCAGTCTCCCAATGATGTTCGTTCAATGTAAGGAGACGTTCTCGCCAACTAAGATATGTCTGTGGTGACTTCGTCATGTGAGAGAACGTCGTACCCTAGCTCTGGGCGACGGCTGCATGTTAAATAGCCAGGGGCGCAACTCCCTGGGTGAGCTTACAGATGGGATAGAGTACATCTTAGAGAACAAGGGATAGAATAGAGAGATATCTAGTTACAATGATAACAGAATATTTGAACAAACTCTATCTCTATCTATCTAGGTTCGGTTGACATCATGAGGGCCGAAGGTTATCACGTAGGATCTCCATATGTGTCGTTTAACACCCTCCCCTAATCACAACTTTGTCAAGTTGAGATTACGCTTGAACTCCTCAAAATTCCTCGTGGGCAATGCCTTTGTAAAACCATCTGCAACCTGATCACGAGAATGCACAAAACAAATTTCCAATTGCCTGTTAGCAACTCTTTCTCTGACAAAATGGAAATCTGTCTCGATGTGTTTTGTCCTGGCATGAAACACTGGATTAGCAGATAAATAGGTAGCACCAAGGTTATCACACCATAAGCATGGGGCTTGAGTGCACTTCACACCAAGCTCCCTCGACATGGACTGAACCCAAATAATCTCAGTTGTAGCATTGGCCAGTGCCTTATACTCAGCTTCTGTACTAGACCTTGATATAGTGGCTTGTTTCTTTGCACACCAAGATATTAAGTTTGGACCAAAGAACACTGCAAAACCACCAGTGGAGCGTCTGTCATCTAGACAGCCAGCCCAATCAGAGTCAGAAAAAGCACTAACAAGAGTAGATGTAGACTTGCTAAAAGTAAGACCAAGATTCATAGTATCTTTCACATATCTCACAATGCGCTTTGCAGCAGTCCAATGAGTTTTGGTGGGAGCATGAAGAAACTGACATACTTTGTTCACAGCAAAGGAAATATCAGGCCTTATCAAAGTTAAATATTGAAGTGCTCCCACTAAACTCATGTATCGTGTACTATCCTCTTGACTCAAAGGTTCTCCTTCTGCAAGGGATAATTTCTCTGTACTAGACAATGGAGTTGGTGAGGACTTACACCCTTGCAACCCAACTCTTCTTACCAGATCATTGGCATACTTTTCCCGAGAGAGATGAAGACTGTTTCCAGGTTTCTTGACTTCAATCCCTAGAAACAAATGCAAGTCTCCCAAATCTTTAAGAGCAAACTCAGCACTCAAATCCTTCCACAGTCCTGTCACTGCCTCATCACACGGACTTGTGACAATAATATCATCAACATAAATAAGAACAAATATGGATGTATTTGACTTATTATAGATAAAAAGATGTGTCAGACTTAGAAGGAATGAAACCGAGTGTCTGCAACTTCTGACTAAGTCGTGAGTACCATGCTCGAGGAGCCTGCTTCATTCCATATAAAGCTTTGTCAAGTTTACACACATGAAATGGCTTGCTTTTACTTACAAACCCAGGAGGTTCTTTCATGTAGACTTCCTCTTCCAGAACACCATGCAGGAACGCGTTCTGTACATCTAGCTGTCGAAGACTCCATCCCCCGGAAACAGCAATGGATAGTACAAGATGGATGGTTGCAGCTTTCACAACGGGACTAAAGGTGTCCTCGTAATCTATACCATATCATTGCTTAAAACCTTTTGCAACCAGTCTGGCCTTGTAGCGATCTATAGTTCCATCAGATTTTCTCTTGATTCTGAAAACCCACTTGCGATCAATTAATTTTTTACCTTGTTGTGGGGGAACGAGATGCCATGTTTTATTTTTCCGAAGTACCATGCATTCTTCTTCCATAGCCTTTTTCCACCGTGTATCACTAAGTGCCTCCTCAAGAGTACTTGGTTCACCTGTTGAACATGCCTGGCCAAACTTTGTTATTTGCTTATAATTGACAAGTTTTGCTACCCCTTTCTGTAGACGTGTACGCAGAGGAATAGGGGCTGCTGTAGTATTGCTTGGCGCAGAAGATCCAGCCGCTGCACCGGTTGATCCCGAGGCAGATCCCAGCGCCCCTGTCACGCTAGGGAATGAATCCACGGGATTTTCTGTGACAGCAGTCTGCAGCAGCTGTCATACAGCCGGTGCGGAAGATACCGCGCCTGGCTGCGGGTCTTCTGGAGGCCCATCATGGCGCAATGATGGTGTGGGCCTGGGCGAATCCGCGCCGGATCGTGTGCCGCGAGACGGATCAGCGCGGGACTCCGCGCCAGCCTCCTGTCTGCTGGGTGCGGCACCGGTTGGTTGCCGTCGGATGTAGTGGCTGTTGGGGAACGCAGTATTTCGAAAATTTCCTACGATCACGCAAGATCTATCTACTAGATGCATAGCAACAAGAGGGGAGAGTGTGTCTACGTACCCTCGTAGACCGGGAGCGGAAGCGTCTAGTGACGCGGTTGATGTAGTCGAACTTCTTTGCGATCCAACCAATCAAGTACCGAACGTACGGCACCTCCGCGTTCAGCACACGTTCAGCTTGATGACGTCCCACGAGCTCTTGATCCAGTTGAGCTTCACGGGAGAGTTTCATCAGCACGACGGCGTGGTGACGGATATGATGAAGTTACCGTCGCAGGGCTTCGCCTAAGCGCTGCAACGATATGACCGAGGTGTGTTACTGTGAAGGGGGCACCGCACACGGTTGGGAGAAATCAACTGACCAACTTGTGTGTCGATGGGGTGCCTCTACCCCCGTATATAAAGTAGTGGAGGAGAGGGAGGGCTGGCCCTCTCTATGGCGCGCCCTAGGGGAGTCCTACTCCCACCGGGAGTAGGATTCCCCCTTTCCTAGTAGAACTAGGAGCCCTTCCAAGTAGTAGGAGTAGGAGAGAAGGAAAGGGAAAGAGAAGAGAAGGAAGGAGGGGGCGCAGCCCCTCTCCCTAGTCCAATTCGGACCAAGCCATGGGAGGGGCGCAGCCTCCTCTCTCCCTTTCCCCTAAAGCCCAATAAGGCCCATATACTCCCCGGCGAATTCCCGTAACTCTCCGGTACTCCGAAAAATACCTGAATCACTCGGAACCTTTCCGATGTCCGAATATAGTCGTCCAATATATCGATCTTTACGTCTCGGCCATTTCGAGACTCCTCGTCATGTCCCCGATCTCATCCGGGACTCTGAACTACCTTCGGTACATCAAAACTCATAAACTCATAGTATCGATCGTCATCAAACGTTAAGCGTGCGGACCCTACGGGTTCGACAACTATGTAGACATGACCGAGACTCATCTCCGGTCAATAACCAATAGCGGAACCTGGAAGCTCATATTGGCTCCTACATATTCTACGAAGATCTTTATCGGTCAAACCGCATAACAACATACGTTGTTCCCTTTGTCATCGGTATGTTACTTGCCCGAGATTCGACCGTCGGTATCTCAATACCTAGTTCAATCTCGTTACCGGCAAGTCTCTTTACTCGTTCCGTAATACATCATCCCGTGACTAACTCATTAGTCATTTGATTGCAAGGCTTATTATGATGTGTATTACCGAGAGGGCCCAGAGATACCTCTCCGACACTCGGAGTGACAAATCCTAATCTTGATCTATGCCAACACCACAAACACCTTCGGAAACACTGTAGGGCATCTTTATAATCACCCAGTTACGTTGTGACGTTTGATAGCAGACAAGGTGTTCCTCCGGTATTGGGGAGTTGCATAATCTCATAGTCATAGGAACATGTATAAGTCATGAAGAAAGAAATAGCAATAAAACTAAACGATCAAGTTGCTAAGCTAACGGATGGGTCTTGTCCATCACATCATTCTCCTAATGATGTGATCCCGTTGATCAAATGACAACTCATGTCTATGGTTAGGAAACATAACCATCTTTGATCAATGAGCTAGTCTAGTAGAGGCATACTAGGGACACTCTGTTTTGTCTATGTATTCACACATGTATTAAGTTTCCGGTTAATACAATTCTAGCATGAATAATAAGCATTTATCATGATATAAGGAAATATAAAATAACAACTTTATTATTGCCTCTAGGGCATATTTCCTTCAATGGCGGGGCCCATCTGCGGGCCAGCGACCCCGCGTGTCGGCACCTAAGTGATAGGCGCCGGAGGACGCGCCCGAGCCAGTGCCGGGGGGTCGCGTGCCAGACGTTGGGTCGCTGGAGGCGCGCCTAACAGGCGACATGGGTTCCCGTGAGCTGCTGTCCTGCTGCTGCAGCGATCCCGAGGCAGATTCGCTATTGGGCTGCTGCAGCTCCGGTCCCGATGAGGATCTGCGCCCCAGCCCTGGACACATAAAATGTGGGCTGATTTCATCTCCATTTTGGGTGATTTTTTCACTGTTTTCTCCACCGTTTTCATCTGCATCATCACAAAGCTCAAGTGCATGGTTATGAGAGTTAGTCAGTGATTGATCAACACAATTATCTTCCCCTTGATCAAGACCGGAAAGGCTAGATGGGAGGAGAAGAATTTCTTGATGAAGTAGTGCACCGTCGTTGGGATGAAGATCGGAAAACGGGAACTTTGTTTCATCAAAGACTACGTCATGAGAGATATAGACCTGTCCCGTAGGAATATCAAAGCAGTTAACACCTTTATGCTTGGCACTTTAGCCAAGAAAAACGCATTGTTTAGAGCGGAACATGAGTTTGTGATTGTTGTATGGACGAAGGTTGGGCCAGCAAGCACACCCAAACACACGAAGAGAGGTGTAGTCGGGTTTTGTGTGAAGGAGTCTTTCCATAGGAGTTTCATTGTTAATGACACGAGTAGGGAGCATGTTGATGATATGAACGGCAGTGAGAAATGCCTCATCCCAGAACTTGAGGGGCATGGAGGCGCCAGCTAAAAGAGCTAGGCTAACCTCTACAATGTGTCTATACTTGCGTTCGGCAGACCCGTTTTGTTGGTGAGCATGCGGACAAGACACATGATGAGAGATGCCAAGTTTTTGGAAGAAAGAATTTAGTTTCTCGTATTCCCCTCCCCAATCAGATTGGAGAGCAAGAATTTTACTATCAAACTGGCATTCAACTAAAGCTTGAAAGTTGAGAAAAACTTGGAACACATCGGATCTTTTCTTAAGAAGATAGATCCAAGAGAACTTGCTATAATCATCAATGAAACTCACATAGTATGTATGTCTACCAACAAAGGAGGGGGCAGGACCCCAAACATCAAAAAAGATAAGTTGCAATGGTTTGGTAGAAATACTTGTAGAAACTGGATAGGGTAATTGATGGCTTTTGGCCTTTTGGCATGAATCACAAATTGTTTCAACGTCACGCTCTCCAACATATGGGAGCTTATTTTTCCTAAGCAATCGCTCAACTAAAGAAAAGGATGCATGTCCTAAATGATCGTGCCATCGTGTTGAAGACACTTTGGTGGCACTAAACACTTGTTTATTCAATCTTCTAATCTCCGGAATCAAGGGATAGAGTCCACGAACGCATCTACCTCGATATAGCACCTTCTTCGTTGTCTGATCCTTGATCAAAAAGAATAAAGGGTGAAATTCAAGAAAGACATGATTGTCAATGGTAATGCGGTGAACAGAAAGAAGATATTTTGAAGCACTAGGAACATGCAAAATTATTTTAAGGTGAATTTTTTGTGAGGGGTTTTGATAATTGAGTGACCAATATGGCTAATTCTCATACCTTCTCCACTAGCACTGTGGATGTGGTCCTTGCCACGGTACTTTTCACGCATGGTCACTTTCTCCAGCTCGCCGGTGATGTGATTTGTGGCGTCGCTGTCGTCATACCAGTTGGTGTCGACGCCATAAGAGCCATCAGCTGCTCCGGCCACCTTCTCATCTTGAGATGAGTCATCTTCGTCTTCCTCATAGCGGTACCAGCAATCCTTTGCTGAGTGGCCCGGCTTGCCGCAGATTTGGCACCTGACCGTGTCAGGATGCGACCTGTTGTTGGAGCTGTCATTGCGCCGGCCTCTAGTATTGGTGTAGGAAGGTCGGGCGCCGCCGCGTGCGTTGTTGATGTCGCTGCTGTTGCCGCCACCGGTGCCCTTTCCCTTGCTGTTCTGGGGCGGCCCGCGATGACGTGAGCTCCCGCCACGGCCGCGAGTGGCGGCGTTAGCAGAAGACTTGAAGCCGCCTCCTGCAGCTCCTTGGAAGAGGGCCACCCGCTGATCGAAGTTGCTCATCTGAGCGAACAACTCGTCAAGGGTGACTGGTATGGTGCGTGCATCAAGGGCAGACACCAATGGCTGATACTCCATGTCAATCGCATTAAGGATGTAGGAGATCAACTCATCATCCTGCAATGGCTTGCCAGCAGCAGCGAGCTCGTCGGCGAGGCCACGCATATGCGCGAAGAAGGAGGCCACCGACTGCGTCCCTTTCTGCGCGTTGGTGAGGGCTGCACGGATGTTGTTGACGCGGGACATCGAGGTTGACGAGAACATGCTTGCCAATGCCGTCCAGAGCTCGTGTGCATGAGCGATCGAGGTCACCTGCACCAAGACTTCTTTGGAGAGATTGTTCAGAAGATATCCGAGTA
Source organism: Secale cereale (assembly GCA_902687465.1). Lineage (NCBI taxonomy): Eukaryota > Viridiplantae > Streptophyta > Magnoliopsida > Poales > Poaceae > Secale > Secale cereale. The sequence goes on along the minus strand of LR738715.1, from coordinate 156,497,501 downwards.
CCTGCTGATCCTCACGAACCCAGATGGGATGGAGTGGATTCAGGATGGTCTCCTCCTTTCCATCCTTGTCCTTGCTGACGACGATCTTGGCCGGCTCCACCATGCTTCCATCAACATAGCCGAAGAAGCCTGCCCCTCTCAGTTGCGGCGCAATCTGGGGACGCCACAGGATGTAGTTTGTGCGGGTAAGCCGCTCGGTGATCTAAGCAGAGAAGGGTAGAGGAGGTGGTGCTGGAGGAGGCCATGGTAAGGGTTGCGGAAGGAGGGAGGAAAAACTAGATGGGAAGAGTTAGGCTCTGATACCATGTGAGAGAACGTCGTACCCTAACTCGGGGCGACGGCTTCGTGTTAAATAGCCAGGGGCGCAACTCCCTGGGTGAGCATACAGATGGGATCGAGTACATCTTGGAGAACAAGGGATAGAATAGAGAGATATCTAGTTACAATGATAACAGAATATTTGAACAAACTCTATCTCTATCTATCTAGGTTCGGTTGACATCATGAGGGCCGAAGGTTATCACGTAGGATCTCCATATGTGTCGTTTAACACGTCAATCCCAAAATGTTGTGTCGGATCAGTATCTCAGAGGTGTCTCCTTGCACAACAACGAGCGGTCGGTGAAGAATGCCAGCAAACATAGCAGAATATTTGCATGAACATGAACATCACTCTCGGCACTCTTGGGATTCTACACGTTTCACAATATAAGCTTTTAGGCGCTCCACACAATTTGGGCATCTTCAAAATGAGGCGTACAATTCAACTACTCTAATTTTTAAACTTTGCTGTAAATATGACAATTCAGCTGCTAGTTGAAACATATATCATTCTGCTTTGAAATCCTTGGCAATGCTCATCATCTACCAGAACCATGTATATGCAGTATTATGATTCATGGACTAGAAAATGAAGAGTACACGGTCTCAGTTTTCATACAGCATTCCCGTAGGATTAAGCTCCCACATGGCGAGGCGCTTCAGGACCACGCTCTGACGGGGCAAGGCGCCTCAACTACCGCGTCGGGGGCAGCTCAGCATGCTGAAGAGTATGGTCCACAGATTGAAGTGAATAAAGTGGATCGGCCAATCTCGGCAAATTTGACAATTTTGACTTCTTAACCAAATCAATTCAAAAAATGAACTGCCCATGAAATAATTTCACACCCCTGACATTTTTGTGTAGCGCCCGCCACGACGGTGCCACACTACACTGTGTAACGCCTAACTCGGGGGCGCTACACGCTTGGCCAGCGTCGCACCCCGAACTGCCTAAAAATTACTAAGTCAATGTGCAGAGCCTACGAGCTAGGCGCCACACTATACAGTGTAGCGCCTAGCTCTTAGGCGTTGCACACTGACTTAGTAATTTTCCGAATCACCCGGGTGCGAGGCTGGCTAGGCATGCAACGCCCCCGAGCTAGGCGCTGCACCATAGGGTGTGACGCCGTCGTGACGGGCGCTACACAAAAAGGTCAGAGATGTGAAATTGTTTTACGGGCAGTTTATTCTGTGAATTGATTTCGTCCAGAGGTCAAAATTGTCAAATTTGCCGCCAATCTCTTTGGCAGCAATGCTTTTACAAGACTGAAAAAATAACACTCTTCAGTTTGAAGAGGAAATACCGGAAAAATACCAAGTATTCATTTTGTTTGAAATACAATTGTCCAAGTACCTCCGTGCCAATGTTTATAACAGGCGTTATATTGGTGCGGATGGTATCGACTAATTTACACTCATCCTTGTCGGTAGCTGGCAAAGTCTTGGCACGCAAAAGTAAAAAACCTCTACAAACAGAAAAATGACATTCAGAAATTGTACGCTATTAATTTAGAGGGTTATTCAGAAAAGGCTATTGTATTTGAAATGGCCTACTCTCTCATACGTACTCTTCAAGTGCCGAGACATGGCATCGGATGCCAGTTGTGCATACATCATTGGTGTAAGAGGTAATACCATCTGCCATCTACATTAGACATAACTTTGAAATTCAGGGATGGACTTACAAGTGTGTATCAATTATTAATGTGTAAATTTGCACTAACCTTCTTAAGCATTGCAATAGAGACGGAGCAAATCCTCAGCTCTTCTTCATCCGGTCTTTCAAGCATTTTCACCTTTGCATCTGCGACAAAGGACAGAATAAATAATGTGAACTATGAAGGTATATATGTGCTGGCATTTCTAGTGTGATAATGATAGTATTGCCAAAATTAGGCTTGGCAAATACCTAATGACGTGAGCGTCTGAATGGCAGCAAGAATATCCCGGAGCACTGCTAATTTAACCAAACCAATCCACCTGCAATTAACAGTGCAAATCTGAGTCGATGTTACTTGCAGAAATAAATTCATTCCATTGAATTGTTCTCCAACCTAGCAATAAGAGTTACCTGAGATTTTCCCCAGTAGTATTCTTCCCTGCAAATTTTTGGACATAGAAAAAGAAAAAAGCTTACCTTCTACCGGCTGATTGCGCGCGCCCGTCCGCCGGCTCCGTGGCCGTTTGATCGTGTTTTGATCAAACGGTTGGCAGCGTCCCCTCGTCCGTCGAAGCCGCGTCTGTTTCCTGCAACTCACATATTGTTTCGAGACAATCATTCCTGCAACTAGGTAATAGTAGAGTAGTTTGGGGGCTCGTCTAGAAGCCGCGCATGTTTCCTGCAACTCACCTATTATTTCAAGACAGTCATTCCTGCAACTGGGTAATAGTAGAGGAGTTTGGGGGCTCGTCTAGAAGCCGCGTCTGTTTCCTGCAACTCACCTATTGTTTCGAGACAGCCATTCGTGCAACTGGATAATAGTAGTGGAGTTTGGTGGCTCATCTGGATTAGAGGGCGAGCTGGATTTTGGAGCCGGCGGACGGGCACGACGGCACAAGGTGTTGGGCCACCAGGCCTTATCCACCGCGGTGGCCACGATGACTTGCTCGGGATCGGCGGTGGCAGGCGACGACTCAAGCAGGTATGAATCAGAGATCGACGGTTTCTGCAACAAAGATCTTGTTTCAAAAAATAAATGATTTGGCGATGATTTTTTTTTTCAGCAACAGAGTCTAGTCTTAGAAAGTTTCTGCAACACATATCTTGTTTCAGAAAAAAAAAATGGTTAGGCAATGAAGTTTTTTTTCCTGCAACATGGGTCTTGCTTCAGAAACATAGCCCCGGTTGCAGAAAGCATTGGAGGAGTACACGATGTTAGAGCGTACGAGGCCGAGTATTGCAACACGGCGCATGTTTCAGAAACATAGCTTCAATTGCAGAAATTATCAAAGGAGTGCCTAACGTGGGAGCTCGTCGTTGTCATGCTGGAGTAGAGGCCGCGGTTGTTCTCGACGCAGGCCCCCTTGGTGAACTCGATTTGCGTCAGATCCAACCATATGAGACATGATATGGTGTGCCATAGTGTTGCAGAAACTTCAATTTAGTTGATGCAGGCCGGCGGCGGGCTGATTTTGCGCTGGGTTAACGGTGGCACCATGCGTGTGCAACTCTGTCGGGGCCAGAGGCAATAGTGTTATTTTCACAACAGAGCATTTGTTGCGGGAAATGCAAATAGACATATGAGGCGTACACACTAGATCGGACGGCTATCAGTTCGGGTATCGAACGACCGTCGAGGCGACGGATAAAATCTGTACATCGACCGGCGGACGCGTAGGGTCACCCAAAAAGGAAAAAGCTTACGTTCTACAGGCTAAAAACGAAATTAAACTAAGGATATGTGTCACTGCCCACAGGCGATCAAAGATAGACAACATAATTACCAGAAGTATTGTTGAAGTAGCGTGACACGACACATGGACAGTAATTTGGATCAATCTATACCTATACTAATTTGTCACTTCCTAGAAATTGTCACGTTAATTAAAAATTAAGAGCCGTTTATTTGGTGGGACCTAATTATAACGGTTTAGATTTGTTCTTGCAATTTTTTTCTTTCGTTTATCTGGTGGGACCTAATTATAAAGGTGTAGATATGTTCTTGCTATTTTTTTCCTATTACTGGCTCAATCTCTCATGCCTATTTTGAAAGGTAGAGCAAAACTCCAAAGGAAAAAACACACATGCACGTACAGAATAGTCAACTGCCAAAAAAACGTACAAAATAATCAACTGCCAAAAACGATCCATCGAGTCTCTCTCTTTAATGGCTCCACTAATCTCTCATGTTTCTGTTTTGTTTTCCTTTCCGATCAATCTCGCATGCCTCTTTGTGGCTCGATCTCTCACGCATATGCCTTCCCTTCGTCGTAGCGGCATCAGCTGAGCGTTGTCGAGCAGGACGAGCTTTTTATCTCTTCCCTCGTGCAGGGGTGCTACCCATCGTCCACACCCACGGGCTTCCTCCGTTGGCCTCCTTTCTCAGGGCCTCCACATGCCGCAGTAGTACAATCATGTACTACATGGCAATCTGTTTTTCTGCGAGTGCTCGAGAGAGTGCAGTAGTACAATTAGGTACTTGCGATCTTTATTTTTGTGGTGAAAAGATTGTACGGGTTGGTCAAGTTGGCAGAAACGCCGAGCTGGACGATGGCGATGATTGCCCTAAACTATGTTGGATCTTTTTCTGTCTTCCCTGCCAGCGGCGGAGACGGGGGTTGCCAGCCAGGGCCCTGGCCCCCCCTAACATGACTGATTTAAGCCTAATATGAATAGTAATAGTGATTTTTTCCTGGTAAAATGGTGCTTTTTGATGGATTGGCCCTCCCCGACAAGGTTTAATAAGACTCGGGCCCCCTTGTCTGATTTTTCTGGCTCCGCCACTGTCCCTGCTATCCTTTCTCATGTTTTATAGCAATGTGTTGTACTTTGCAAATTCCGCACAGCAGTAGGGAGGGGACAAAGTCGACCTGAGGCAGCTTTTAACGGATTGAGGTGACCAGATCGGATGTGGATTGGTTTCCTAAGTAATTAAGCTTTTGGAATACGGGGATTAGCACTGAAAACAGTAGCGGATTAAGAGCATCTCCAGCCACGCCCCCAACAGGCCCCCAGGCCATTTTTTCGGCGCCGGCACCTAAAAACCGGCCCAGTCGCGCCCCCAGGACGCCGAAAATCGCCGGTTCGGACCTTTTTTCCGCCCGGCGGTCACAGGCCGAACCCGGTGCGCTGGGGAGCAGTTGAGGGCTCCGGCGCTAGAGAAAAGCACGCCTGGCCCACACTGATAGGGGAAAAGTCAAGGTTTTCTTCCCCCCGACTCGCCTCGCACCCCCC
>LR738715.1:156433987-156492229 GCA_902687465.1 Secale cereale | reverse complement strand
CGCCCTCGGCCACCACTAGCTATATCCCGGCGACGGCCGCCGCCCTACTCCGCTAGATATCCATTCCCCGCCGGAAAATAGCAGCGCTCCGCCGCGGCAACCCCTCCCACAGCAGCTGGGCGTTTCCGACCGTCGTTTCCGGCCGCGGAGGCGCGGTTTAGCGGCGGGTACGCGCCCACCGAGCGCAAGGTGTTCGGCGTTTTGCCTGTCTCGGCGATGGACTCGGATGACTAGGAAGAGCTCGCCGCGCTGCTGGAGGAGGAAGCCGCGGCCGACGTCCAGGAAGAAGAGCATCTCATGGTGCTCGCCGCCCTCGCCCAGCTGCTGGCGAGCAATGAAAAGCCGCGGCGAGGTGGCTCGGCGCCACGGCGGTTGAAAGCAAAGAACCGGCTTCGTCTTGAAGGCTACTGCATGCTCTACTCCGACTACTTCGCCGATGCTCCACTTCACGGCGAGAAAACATTTCGGCGCCGTTATCGGATGAGCCGAAAGCTCTTCCTCAGGATTGTGAATTCAATCCGGGAGTTCGACAACTACTTCAAGTGCAAGATGGATTGCACTGGCGCTCTTGGATTCACATCCATCCAGAAGTGCACGACAGCGATGAGGATGCTTGCATATGGAGCTCCCGGTGATTCACTCGACGACTATGGGCGCATGGCCGAGTCCACCAGCATAGAGTGTTTCTACAAGTTCTGTCGGGCAGTGGTGGCAGTGTTTGGGCCACAATACTTGAGAACACCCAATGCGGAAGACACTGCTCGGATCCTAGCCCAGAATGCAGCAAGAGGATTTCCTGGGATGCTTGGAAGCATCGACTGCATGCATTGGAAATGGAAGAATTGCCCATTTGATTGGCAGGGGATGTACAAAGGCGCCAAAGGCGGTTGCATTATGGTGCTTGAGGCGGTAGCCACACAGGACCTCTGGATTTGGCACTCCTTCTTTGGTATGTCAGGAACTCACAATGACATCAACGTGCTGCAGTGCTCTCCTGTTTTTGCCAAGCTCGTTGAGGGCCATTCTCCTCCGGTGAACTTCGAGATCAATGGGCACCAATACAACAAGGGGTACTACCTAGCAGATGGCATCTATCCGAGATGGTCGACATTTGTGAAGACGATCTCAAACCCTGCGGCAGGAGGCAAGAACGCCTGGTTTGCGAAAGTTCAGGAGGCTTGCAGGAAGGATGTCGAGCGGGCATTTGATGTGCTCCAATCTCGATTCGTTGTTGTTCGGTACCCCGCTCAGACCTGGTCCAAAGATCAAATGTGGGAGATTATGACTTGCTGTGTCATCTTGCACAACATGATCATCGAGAGCGAGCAAGAAGACCCAGTGTTTGACACTGAACCATACTACAGGCAGGGTCCTCTAGCCAAAGTTGATCACCATCTACCGACAACTTGAACTGCCTATCTGAGTATGCGTCAGGAAATCCGAGACCCACAGGTGCATCATCAACTGCAGAAAGATCTGATTGAGCACCTATGGAGGCTCAAGGAGGACGCCGTGTGATGAAATACGAGTTTTTATTTGTTGAACTATATAATTTGTATTGAACTATTTGTTGTTGTACTATTTTGTTGAAGTATTTGATTTTTCTGTGATGAAATATGTGATAAGAAATAATTTTGTTGATAATTGAACGCCGAGACACGGCGAAACCACGCCGAATATGGGCCTATTCTCGCCCATATGGGCCCTTTAATCGCCGAAATTGGGCCGCAAAGTGGGCCAATTTCGGCGCCTGAGGGCGACGACTGGGCGCAAAACCGCCCCAGCGCCGATTGTATCACCGGCTCGCCCCCAGGGGACGATTTTTAAGCGTCCTGGGAGGGGGGCAACGGCTGGAGATGTTTTAAGATTTGGGAAACGAGCACTTGAGGCCACATGTGCAGATTCAACACCACTTCCGCCTCTTCATGTCCTTCCGAAATTCAACACGACACTATGGGGATCGTGCCAAGAATGCATCTCTATGTTGTAGTATTCTCCAAATCCAATTATGCCATACCCATGACATGTATGGATTGCGGCAATGTTTGCCGTCGGGCATGGCCTGGATGATAGAGAATAGCTGTGTTTACTGGAAGTACATAACGCACATACACACCTTCCTGTATTCCTACCTAGGCCTTTCTGTACATTTACGATTGAAAAATGCGCATCAGTTCTTTGTACTCGACTGATTTGTGAGTTCTCGCTATCTGTATTTCTTCTTTAATTCAATGGTTTATGTAAATGTTGATTTACCAATACTGTTGTTGTAACTTGCAATATATTCCTTTCCAGGCTTCTGTTGTTTCTATGCTAGCAATTCAGGTGAAAGGATTATATAATGTACACCGTCATCTTTGTAAATACAATCGCTTTGTAAACAAAGGTAAATATATAACAATTCCAAGTTCCATTACGGCCAACACATTGACTACCAAGTACCAAGAACCATCTTCTATGGGAAGTTGGTCCTACTCCAGCCAGTTTAATCTGCAGATGCGTATGAAGTGGAATCTATGGTGGTCATGCTCCAGCCCCTTTAATCTCAGGTCCGATATTTTCTCATTGTCCCATGCTTTACCTCGATGCTACTTGGTGATACATATATGGAATTGATGGATAGGAAGGATTGATGGATGCATAGTTAGATACTTGACGATGAATAGATGGAATAAAAATATGCATACATAGATGATCGGATTTTCAGTATAATTACCACCCCGTGTCGTCTAGGTCATGCCTCAATCAGAGATCGCACAGACTCTTGATGATCTCAGTTGAGCTCCCTGGTATGGTTTGAATCGACTAATGCAGTTTGTTTAGATTTGATGCTGCTGCGCTTCCGCCACATATTATTACCAGCCAGCTGGTTTGTTTTGTTTGTAGTGAATCAGGCAACTGCTCAAGTCATGAAGATGAGTCTAGCACTAACGTAATGTGAAGTGAAGTGATACGAAAGAGTTTTTTTGGCTATCCAAGTTGATGTAAATTTCGTTTCTTGAACTGGTGGCTACTTGCAGGAAGATGTGTCAACCGGTCAGGGTAGTGGCAGGTGAGTGAAGGTCACAACAGGTGTGCAACATGATCAGTGTGCTTACAAGTTCATATATGTAAATATTAATTGGATGTTCCCCGGGGAAAACTTGAAAGGCGATGTGTTGCAGTAGCGCGGTGTGCCCACATCGCCAAAAGAGCCGGTCATTTCTCCTTTCTACACGATCCAGTATACGGGCATGCCGATAGTTCAGAACGTTCCGCAGTGTCTCAAATTATAATATGGTTTTTTGTGACCCAAATACTACTGCAATGCAGACATTAGTGGTGCAGTGTTGTAGCCTGGACAAATAAAATTAGTAGTTGAACAATTTTGTTTGTTTGTTTTCGTTGTAAACTTAAGAATATTTTTTGTTCGCACAAATGTAGTTTCATTTCTAAAACATTTGGGAGAGTTAACAAATGTATGAACTTCTACCAAAGCCTAACAATTCTTTGAAAAAATATTTTTTGGGAGATATTTGCACATGCTGACGAATATATTAACATTTTTAGAGCAAGGAAATCAAACTATAGTGTTCTTATATGACATATAAATGTCACTTAAGTGTAAAATATATTATTAAAGAACAAAGTGTCATTTTTTCAAGTGTAAATTTATAGTTCATAATTAGTTCCTCTTTTGCATATAACAATATTTACAAAAAAAATCTACTAAGCTATTTTCCAAATTACTAGCCCGTGCACACGCACAGGTTGACGACTAGTATACGAAATCCTTTCCGTGGAAAATGACACGAGCCTCATGTCCATATTTCTCATGTCAAGAGCACCAAACAGACCCAATGGCTTGTCATTGCTTCCAAGTGGCCAGGTCATCATGTAAAGAATGTCATCATCCATGCCAAGGGTAGGAGAATAACACTCGAATTTCCTCAACGAGAGCCGTTGCTCATCGTCATCCCACACCCTATGCGAAACCAAATCCCAACTTTGACAGGCCAAAAGGATTTCGCCGGTGTCCACACTACAGCATGTGTTCCAATTCGAAGCGAGGATCCTCTCCATGCTCGTCGCCCTCCAACCATAGTCGGTGACGCCATCGTCGTCGTCCGAATCCGCATCATCGTCATCTTGGTAATGATACTCCACGTCTCCACCTCGACAAACCTGAACGTGTCGCCGACCCATATCACGTCCCTGAACGGCCTAGGAGACGACGTACCGACGTGGCGCGAGTTTCCCGGCATCGGGCGAGGAAAGCTCAGGAACCGGACCACCGGATCCTCATCGAGCACATGGCAGAAGAGCATGCCACGCCAGAGGTCAACCCACCCCAGTGAACCCACTCCAACGGTGATCACCTTTGTGGTCCTGTGGTTAAGGACGTGCCTCAGGTCATCGTCACTGGGACACTCCAGTGGGATCACCTTGCTGCTCCAAGCCTTGGTCCGGGATGGGCAGAGGAAGAGCTCGTAAGCAAGACGGCCGACTTTGAGGTTGCGTGCTAAGGCCGCCACGACGTATCCGTCGCCATGGCTGAGGATGCCGACCTCGTTGGTTGAATGGAATTTGATGGGTCGGTACGGGAGCACCTCGAGTGACGGATTCCCGGGGCCGGCCTGGTAGACGAGATAGCGCTGCGCGTTGGACATTGCCACGGTGATGTATAGCAGAACAGCGTCGCCGTCGGTGCTGACGACGGTGGCGCCGTAGGACAGGCCATTGTCCCCGACGTGGACGATGAAGCCGGAGACCTGTGGGGGGCTGACGAACAAGAAGGAAACCTCCACCGCCACCGCCACCCCCTCGTCTTGGACCTCCATGAACGTTCTTGCTGTGGTCGCCAAGGCAGCGGAGAACTGGGCGTTCGATATTATTATTATTTTTGAAACAAGGCAAAAGATTTGCCATTTCATTGATTAAGGAAGAAGGTTTAGTAGAGCCACAAAGCGGCAAAAAAATAAAAAGTCTACTCTCACGGTATTACAATACTCGAGTATTTGGCGCCCGCCAAAGCCCACAGGGACAACTCCTCTTTAATCTTGCTAGTAAGAACCACACCTCTTTAATCTTGCTAGTAAGAACCACAGAAGGGACGGCCGTGTTGCGGAAGATTCTAGCATTGCGCTCCGACCAAATCTCCCAAGAGATGAGCTTCATCAGCGAAGCAAACGCCTTGGGGGATTCACTAAGAATATGAACGTTTCCAGTCCACCATTCCCACACCGAGACCCTCGTCGCCCAAGCAGCGGTATTGATGTGAGACACGCCAAGCCACACGAGAATATCATTCCACACACGTCGGGTGAAACGACATTGAAACAGGAGATGAGCCGCCGATTCCTGACTTTGCTTGCAAAGAGGGCAAAGACCGCAGTTGGGCTGTTAGAAGGGAGAGAGTGAATTGGTGGAATAGTTGTTGTATTGCTTGAGCCTCGTGGGCATATATATAGGAGTACAAAGACCAACTTGGAGTACAAGACAAGGCAGGACCAAATCCTAGTCTATCCTATACTTCCTAATAATCCTTATACTCAACATCCCCCCGCAGTCACAACGGTAGCGACGCAGACGGTGAGACTGGAGAAGAATCTGAAGGCAAGCCAACGGACATCCCCCCACAGTCGTAACGGTCGATGCATCGCGGAGTCGTGGCTGGAGTGAAAACCGACGAGGTTGCTCAAGCAGGCGGTAGCCCTTTGTGCCGTTTCTCGATGTAGCCGAGAGCGTAGGTGGTGTAGCCGTAGTCGAGGTAGCCGTGCGAAGAATGCCGTGGTCGACGTCGAGTCGGGGTAGCCGGTGTCGAGGAAGTCGCCGTGGAGCTACGGGCGCAAGGGGGCGCCGAGTTAGCATGGGCGCTGTGGTGTCGAAGTAGTGGTGCGCCGGGAAGAAGATGGTGTTGACGACGCGTCGCGGCGGGTTTGCCAAGCCCGGGGACACATCGTAGACGAAGGCACGCACCGGTGTTGCCAGCACCGGGCATGCGTAGACGGACGAAGACGAAGTTGACGAAGCACTGACCAGGCTTGCCAGGCCCGGGGACACGTCGTGGATGAAGGCACGCATCGGTGTTGCCAGCACCGGGCATGCGTAGACGAGGGACCTGCACGAGCTGTACGCCATTTCGGAGAAGTCGGAGGGGCCAGCAGAGAAGAACTCGACGATGATTGCGGCGTCCATCGGCGCGGGGCCGACGTCACCAACGGTGGTCGGAGTAGACGAAGTGGTCGGGATAGATGACGGCGACGCTGGCGATGGGCTGGTGCTTGGACGAAGACGAAGGGGGTGGACGGGCGACGGCGACGGCTACGAAGGTAGCGGCGGCGGCGGCCAAAGAAGAGCGGCGGCGGTGGCCTCACGGCGGCGGCGGCGGCTAGGTTAGGAGTGCGGCGGCGGTGCTCGAAGTAGGCGAAGAACCCTGACAGCGTGACGAAGACCGGCGCGGACGGTGACGTTCCCGCACCAAGGGAGATGGCGCGGCTGATACGTCCAAAACGTATCTATAATTTCTGCTTGCTCCATGCCACTTTTGGGTGATATTGCTATGATATTCATACACTTCCACACACTTTTGATCATGTTTCGACTAACTTACTAATCCAGTGCACCCCAGTGCCACTTTCTGTTTTCGGCTGTTTTTGTATTTCAGGTTTTCACGTTACGAGAACTGCCCAGAAAAATCCAGAAAAATTATATAAAAAATTAGCGTTCCGGAAACAACCCTGCGTCCGAAGGACAGCCGGGGGGGGGGGGCACCAGGGCTCCAGGCGCCCTGGCGGCGCGCCCCCCCTGGGCCGCGCAGGGGGGGCGCCTGGGCCCCCCGAGCCCCGTCTGGTGCCCCCCTTTGGCATATATTTAGAGGGTCCTCCGAAACCCTCAGAACAGAAACTCTTTTCGCGATCCCATCTCTGTTCCGTCGCCGCCGCCGCTTCCAAGATCGGGAGCACCAGGAGAACTCTTCCCGGCACCCTGCCGGAGGGGAGGATCACCACCGGGAGCTTCTCCACCACCATGGACGCCTCCCGGATGACTCGTGAGTAGTCTCCCTTGGACCATGAGTCCATGACCAGTAGCTATGTGATGTTCTCCTCCCGTTTTTGTGCTTCACTAATTAGTCCTCGTGAGCTGCCCTACATGATCGAGGCACCTATGTAATCCTTATGCTGTTGCTATGTTGACTTTGCTGGGATCCGATGGATTATGAGATTATGTTCAGATTGATCTTGAGTAATATATTTGATTTACCTCTTTTATATTTTTGTTCATAAGTAATTCTTGCATGTTCTCCGTTGTTATTTATTGCTTTGGCCAAGTAGTAGGTAGTGACTACAAGAGGGAACGTTATGCTCGATTGTGGGTTCATGCCCCTCGATGACTAGCTTGAGTGACAGAAACATGAGTCTAGGGGATGTGATGTTGCCACAAGGGGGAAAACAACGGTGCTTGTGCCCGCGGGTGCAAGGATTGTTTACTTTACGCAAAGTTCTTTTAATTCAGTTGTCTGTTGCATTGAGTTTACACTATGGGTGGGACTCGCAACTTAATACCAGCGAGATGTTCTGGATAGATATCTCAAGGTGGATGATTAGTAGTAGATATTGATGGATTTCGGTCTACTTACTTTGGCGTACCGCCCATGCTTTGAACCTCAACCTTTCTTGCAATGTAGTCAGCGTTGGTTTGCGTTCGTGGTCCTGTCAATTGCCCAGCTGTAATTTGTTTACCTCACATAGCTGTTTTATCGTCTTTTAGGAGAGAGACATCACTAGTGAACATCATGAGACTCCGGTCCATATTACCATCATTGATCACATCCACTATTTACTTTTCGTTATTATTTACTATTGCAAAACACTATCTATCACTACTATCATTGCTTTTAATCCTTTGTGAACTACAAGGCCGGAGGGATTGACAACCTCTCTGTACTCGTTGGGAGCAAAGTTATTTGTATCTGTGTGCAGGTCCACGTTGATTGCTACTATCTGGCGCCGTAGCAGTTGACACCTACTTGTTGAACCTAGGAGTCTCTGGGGATTCGATCCTTGGCATCTTTGCTAAGGGAAAACACTTCTACATACTGCATCTTACACCTTCCACTTGGGGTAACCAACGAGGGGTTCGAGGCCCATCAAGGAGTATTTTCTGGCGCCGTTACCGGGGAACTCCACTCTTCAGGATAGGGGAGTTGCATGCTATCTTTTACCTTTGCTTTTTAGTCTTGTTAGTTTACCTTTAAGTTTTTGCTTTATTACCTTTTATCGAAAATCACAAAAAATAGTTATCTCGTTCTTTAGTTGTCATTATGTCGGGTCCTTTTGTCTTTGACGAGGCAGAAGTTCTCACCTTTAAACAAAGAGGTGGGGAAAGTTTGAAAGATGCTTGGTATAGAATTAATGATTCACAAAAAAGAGCCACCAAGAAGCAACCTACTACTATCTTGCTTAGAAATTTTTATGTTGGAATTACTTCTTGGAATAGGTTTATTCTAGATACTGCTATCAATGGGAATTTCCTAGAGGCCCCAGTTTGGGAGTCTCTTAGCATTATTGAAAATCTTGTTGGGAATATCCCTGTTGTTAGTATTCGAGAGGACATCACCCTAGCTCACATTATGAAAAAACTTGAAAAAATAGAGCTAGAGATGCCAAGCACTAATAAGATAAATGAGTTGGATCGTAAGATCCAAGGGAATTTGAATAGACTTGATAGCTCCATGCATAAAATTTTCAAAATTTTGGAGACCGTCAAATTCCATGATTCTGACTCTTCTAGGATGGACAAGATTGAGGAAATATTTGATACCTTAGGAACTACTTTCTCCTCGATCAAAACCAAAAAGGTAGAAACTCCGGCAAAGAGGGAGCCTAAGATCGTTCACGTTCCAAAGGCTCCCCGTTCTAAAAGTAATCCACCTATTGCCAAAGGGGTTGAAACTGTAAAGACTTTGGAAGAAACACCTGTCTTTGATGAATTTATAAATGAATCTTCCCTTGACTTTTATCCTTTTGGTCTTCTACCTAGGAGTATCTCTATGAGGCCTTTATTTGAGAGTCCTCTTAAGACTAGTTGTATTATTGAAGAGCTTTTTGATGATCTTGATGATGGTTCAATTGATACAACTTGATCTATGCATTATGCCTAGCTTAAAGGCATAAAAGAAAGAGCTTTTGGGAGGCAGCCCAATGAATAAATTTTTTGCTTTTGTTGCGTCTTGATGTTGTTTACTGCTGTAGAATCATCATTGTATCTTTGCTTTTCATATTTGTGCCAAGTATAGCCTCTGATTGCTAGAAAGTTCAAAACTTGTGAGGTGCTGTCCAGGAAACAGATTCTGTCCTTGGATAGAAAAATTTGTATAAAATCACCAGATCATCTTTTTGGTCTGAATTTTTTCGACAGCGTTCTCTATATAATTGTATTTCGTGCGTCTGTTCTGAGTTTTTTGATTTAAGTTGCAGAAGTATCCCGAACAGATCAATTACTACCTGCTGTTCTGTTTTTCACAGATTCTGTCCTATTTTGCCTTTCCTTCATTTTGCAAATCAAGAGCTTGCTTTTTCTTTGCAAAAACCTTTTGGCAATCTTGAAAAACAGTAGAACTTCAAGAATATATTTATTTCCAGCAAGGTATAATTATTTTATTAAGGGTACTAACCTCGCTAATCAGATTATGATGAGTTGTGTATGAAGGGAGTTTTCAAGTGTGCGAGGGAAGATGATAAAAAGATTCAGGAGTGTCAAGCGCTCAAGCTTGGGGATGCCCCCGTGCACCCCCAAGAAATATTCAAGGAGACTCAAGCGTCTAAGCTTGGGGATGCCCCCGTGCATCCCCTTCTCCATCAACATTATCAGTTCGTCTTTCGTTCCACTATATTTTTATCACTTCATGTGTTATGTGCTATGCTTGGAGCGTCTTGCTTTTAGTTTTCTTTTTAGTATTTCATAACGAGTCGGAACTCAGCATTCCTTTATGTGGGAGAGACACACGCTCCAATTCTATCTAGAACATAACATAGAATTTGCATGTCTATCTTTGCTGTGTGTGTTCTTTGTCTTTTAATAGCTACTATCATGCTCTGCTCTTAGTATTCATGCTTATCTTTTCAAAGAACTTTTGTTTAGTTGGTTGCTTGAACTCTCTTTAATTATCATGCTCACCTTATTAAGAGAGTTTGCTTCCGTTGCATTGGTTAATGTGTCTATGATAAAGATGCTACTTGCATAATGGTGCTTAGTAGTTCAGGTTTTCTTATGGTTAATCTCAAATAGCTGGGGGGTTCCCAATGTGTTATTGGAGTACCAACATGGTTTGTTTGCCCCCCTTTGGCATATATTTAGAGGGTCCTCCGAAACCCTCAGAACAGAAACTCTTTTCGCGATCCCATCTCTGTTCGCCGCCGCCGCCGCTTCCAAGATCGGGAGCACCAGGAGAACTCTTCCCGGCACCCTGCCGGAGGGGAGGATCACCACCGGGAGCTTCTCCACCACCATGGACGCCTCCCGGATGACTCGTGAGTAGTCTCCCTTGGACCATGAGTCCATGACCAGTAGCTATGTGATGTTCTCCTCCCGTTCTTGTGCTTCACTAATTAGTCCTCGTGAGCTGCCCTACATGATCGAGGCACCTATGTAATCCTTATGTTGTTGCTATGTTGAGTTTGTTGGGATCCGATGGATTATGAGATTATGTTCAGATTGATCTTGAGTAATATATTTGATTTACCTCTTTTATATTTTTGTTCATAAGTAATTCTTGCATGTTCTCCGTTGTTATTTATTGCTTTGGCCAAGTAGTAGGTAGTGACTACAAGAGGGAACGTTATGCTCGATTGTGGGTTCATGCCCCTCGATGACTAGCTTGAGTGGCAGAAACATGAGTCTAGGGGATGTGATGTTGCCACAAGGGGGAAAACAACGGTGCTTGTGCCCGCGGGTGCAAGGATTGTTTACTCTACGCAAAGTTCTTTTAATGCAGTTGTCTGTTGCATTGAGTTTACACTATGGGTGGGACTCGCAACTTAATACCAGCGAGATGTTCTGGATAGATATCTCAAGGTGGATGATTAGTAGTAGATATTGATGGATTTCGGTCTACTTACTTTGGCATACCGCCCATGCTTTGAACCTCAACCTTTCTTGCAATGTAGTCAGCATTGGTTTGCGTTCGTGGTCCTGACAATTGCCCAGCTGTAATTTGTTTACCTCACATAGCTGTTTTATCGTCTTTTGGGAGAGAGACATCACTAGTGAACATCATGAGACTCCGGTCCATATTACCATCATTGATCACATCCACTATTTACTTTTCGTTATTATTTACTATTGCAAAACACTATCTATCACTACTATCATTGCTTTTAATCCTTTGTGAACTACAAGGCCGGAGGGATTGACAACCTCTCTGTACTCGTTGGGAGCAAAGTTATTTGTATCTGTGTGCAGGTCCACGTTGATTGCTACTATCTGGCGCCGTAGCAGTTGACACCTACTTGTTGAACCTAGGAGTCTCTGGGGATTCGATCCTTGGCATCTTTGCTAAGGGAAAACACTTCTACATACTGCATCTTACACCTTCCACTTGGGGTAACCAACGAGGGGTTCGAGGCCCATCAGCGGCGCATACCACGGGAAGTCGACGCGCGGTGACGGCGTAGTGGACCACGGGCCGCGGCACTACGGCCCGCAGGGGCGACGCAGCGGCGGCAGGCGGGTCGGGGCGACGGCAGGAAGACCTCGAGGCAGCAGCGAGGACCGCGGGCCGCGACGCTGCGGCCCGAAGGGGCGACGCAACGGCGGTTCGCGAGTCGGTGCAACCGCGGAGACGGCCTCGGGGCAGCGACGGGGACCGCGTATCGCGGCACTACGGCCCGAAGGGGCGACGTAGCGGCGAAGCACGAGTCGATGCAGCCGCGAGGAGTGTTGGGGAACGTAGCATAATTCAAAAAAATTCTACGCTTTCACCAAGATCCAACTATGGAGACATCTAGCAACGAGCGAGTAAGAGTGCATCTACATACCGTTATGGAGATTGCGAGCGGAAGCTTTCGAAGAAGCGTGGATGAAGTAGTCGTACTCTTCACGTTCTTCGTCACCGATGATCTAGCGCCGAACGGACGGCACCTCCGTGTTCAACACACGTACGGTGCAGCAACGTCACCTCCTTCTTGATCCAGCAAGGGGGGAGGAGAAGTCGTCAGAGATCCGGCAGCACGACGGCGTGATGACGGATGCAGTGGAGATCGCAGCAGGGCTTCGTCGGGCGCCCTGCGTTGGAGTATGGAGGTGTGACGGGAGGGGGAGAGGCGTCAGGGCAAGGGTGCGGCTG
Source organism: Secale cereale (assembly GCA_902687465.1). Lineage (NCBI taxonomy): Eukaryota > Viridiplantae > Streptophyta > Magnoliopsida > Poales > Poaceae > Secale > Secale cereale. The sequence continues at coordinate 156,479,904 of LR738715.1, read as the reverse complement.
CCCTCTCCCTCCCCACATATATATAGGGGGCCAGGGGGTGCGCCAGCCCCCTGCAGATCCAATCTGCAAGGCGGGGCGGCGGCCAGGGGGGAGTCCTTGCCCCCCAAGGCAAGTGGTGGCCCCCCCTTCCCTTAGGGTTTTAACCCTAGGCGCATGGGGAGGTGGGCCCCTAGTGGTGCGCCAGCCTAGAGGGGCTGGACACTTCCCCTTGCGGCCTAGGGGCCCCACCGGGATGGGTGGCCCCACCCGGTGGACCCCCGGGGCCCCTCCGGTGGTCCCGGGACGCTCCCGGTGACCCCCGGAGATCACCCGTTGGCCGAAACTGGACTTCCTATATATCAATCTTTACCTCCGGACCATTCCGGAACTCCTCGTGACGTCCGGGATCTCATCCGGGACTCCGAACAACTTTCGGGTTTCCACGTGCATGTATCTCTACGACCCTAGCGTTACCGAACCTTAAGTGTGTAGACCCTACGGGTTCGGGAGACACGTAGACATGACCGAGACGACTCTCCGGTCAATAACCAACAGCGGGATCTGGATACCCATGTTGGTTCCCACGTGTTCCTCAATGATCTTCATCGGATGAACCACCATGTCAAGGATTCACTCAATCCTGTACGTTATTCCCTTTGTCCATCGGTACGGTACTTGCCCGAGATTCGATCGTCGGTATTCCCAATACCTTGTTCAATCTCGTCATGGCAAGTCTCTTTACTCGATCCGTAATCCGTCATCCCGTGACTAACTACTTAGTCACATTGAGCTCATTATGATGATGTCTTACCGAGTGGGCCCAGAGGTACCTCTCCGTCATACGGAGTGACAACATCCCAGTCTCGGTTCGTACCAACTCAACAGACACTTTCGGAGATACCCGATGCGTACCTTTATAGCCACCCAGTTACGTTGTGACGGTTGGCACACCCAAAGTACTCCTACGGTATCCGGGAGTTGTACAACCTCATGGTCTAAGGAATAAATACTTGACACCGAAAAGCTTATGCATTACGAACTATACGATCTCGTGTTATGCTCAAGTTTGGGTCTTGTCCATCACATCATTCTCCTAATGATGTGATCCCGTTATCACTGACATCTCATGTCCATGGTCAGGAAACCGTGACCATCTGTTGATCAACGAGCTGGTAACTAGAGGCCTACCAGGGACTCATTATGGTCTGTGTATTCACACATGTATCGCTGTTTCCTTACAATACAATTCAAGCATGAATAACAGACAATTATCATGAATAAGGAGATATAATAATAATGCTTTTATTATTGCCTCTAGGGCATATCTCCAACAAGGAGAACCACAAGGGCGGCGGCGCTGCGGCCCGACGGGGCAACGCAGCGGCAGCCCGATGCTCGATCGGCGGAGAGGCGCGCAGTACTCGGGACGATCTTCACGGGACCTGCGGAGGAGTGCGTGACCGACGGGCCAGGTCGATCGCGCGGCGTAGATGAGGCGGATCGCGGCGGCGAGCGGGTGATCAAGCCGATCGCGCGCGAGGTCGGGGACACCGCTCGGTGGAGGAGTGATGGCGGAGTCTCGGATGAGGCCAGCAACGGCGGACCGAACGGGACGTCAGCGCAGGCACCCGGGCTGCCAAAGCAGCGCCGGCGCCCGGGCAGCGAGGCCCGAGCGACCAACGAAGCAACGGCGCCCGAGTTGAGGCAGACGACGAGCCTGATGTAGCCGAGGACGAGGCCGGCGAGGTAGACCGCCGGGCCGCCGTGCAGACGCGGCGGAGGCGGGTGACGTGGATCGATGGACGGGCCGACGCGCGAGCGACGGCTATGATTGGCCGTCGCATTGCGCGAGGCCGCCGGGTCGGGGCGATGCAGGTGTTCCGGTCGAAGCAGGGCGGTGACGACCGGCGCAGGGCGACGGGCGGACCGACGCGCGGACGGCGGCTGGCCCGGACGGGCCGCCTCGGCGCGCGTGGTCGCTGGGTCGGAGGAGAGGCCGGCTGGTCGCGCCAGGGTCGGAGTAGAGGCGCACGGGGTCGACGGCAGCGGTGGGTGATACGTCCAAAACGTATCTATAATTTCTGCTTGCTCCATGCCTCTTTTGGGTGATATTGCTATGATATTTATACACTTCCATACACTTTTGATCATATTTGGACTAACCTATTAACTCAGTGCACCCCAGTGCCAGTTTCTGTTTTCGGCTGTTTTTGTATTTCAGGTTTTCCCATTACGAGAACTGCCAGAAAAATCCCGGAAAAATTATATAAAAAATCAGCGTTCCAGAAGGTTCCCGGTAGCCAAAGTACAGCTGGGGCGGCACCAGGGCTCCAGGCGCCCTGGTGGCGCGGCCCCCTCCCCCCCTGGCCGCGCCGAGGGGGCGCCTGGGCCCCCCGAGCCTCGTCTAGTGCCCCCCTTTTGCATATATTTAGACCGTCTCCCAAAACCCTCGAGACGGAAACCCTTTTTCGCGATCTCATCTCTGTTCCGCCGCCGCCGCCGCTTCCAAGATCGGGAGCACCAGGAGAACTCTTCCCGGCACCCTGCCGGAGGAGAGGATCACCACCGGGAGCTTCTCCACCACCATGGACGCCTCCCGGATGAGTTGTGAGTAGTCTCCCTTGGACCATGGGTCCATGACAAGTAGCTATGTGATGTTCTCCTCCCGTTCTTGTGCTTCACTAATTAGTCCTCGTGAGCTGCCCTACATGATCGAGGCACATATGTAATCCTTATGCTGTTGCTATGATGAGTTTGCTGGGATCCGATGGATTATGAGATTATGTTCAGATTGTGTTTGAGTAATATATTTGATGCACCTCTTTTATATTTATGTTCGTAAGTAATTCTTGCATGTTCTACGTTGTTATTTATTGCTTTGGCCAAGTAGTAGGTAGTGACTCCAAGAGGGAACGTTATGCTTGATTGTGGGTTCATGCCCCTCGATGGCTAGCTTGAGTGACAGAAACATGAGTCTAGGGGATGTGCTGTTGCCACAAGGGGGAAAACAACGGTGCTTGTGCCCGCGGGTGCAATGATTGTTTACTTTACGCAAAGTTCTTTTAATGCAGTTGTCTGTTGCTTTGAGTTTACACTATGGATGGGACTCGCAACTTAATACCAGCGAGATGTTCTGGATAGATATCTCAAGGTGGATGATTAGTAGTAGATGCAGATGGATTTCGGTCTACTTACCTCGGCGTACCGCCCATGCTTTGAACCTCTACCTTTCTTGCAACTTAGTCAGCATTGGTTTGCGCACGTGGTCCTGTCAATTGCCCAGCTGTAATTCGTTTACCTCACATAGCAGTTTTATCGTCTTTTGGGAGAGAGACATCACTAGTGAACATCATGAGACTCCGGTCCATATTACCATCATTGATCACATCCGCTATTTACTTTCCACCTTTTTACTTACTATTGCAGCAATACCTATCACTATTATCACTTGCGTTTGATCCTTTGTAAACTACAAGGCCGGAGGGATTGACAACCTCTCTGTACTCGTTGGGAGCAAAGTTATTTGTATCTGTGTGCAGGTCCACGTTGATTGCTAATATCTGGCGCCGTTAGCAGTTGACACCTTCTTGTTGAAACTGGGAGTCTCAGGGAAATCGATCCTTGGTATTGCCAAGGGAAAACTTCCGCTACACTGCATCTCAAACCTTCCACTTGGGGTAACCAACGAGGGGCGAGAAGCCATCAAGCAAAGTTTTCTGGCGCCGTTGCCGGGGACTCCACTCTTCAGGATAGGGGAGTTGCACGCTATCTTTTACCTTTGCTTTTTAGTCTTGTTAGTTTACATTTCAGTTTTTGCTTTAGTATCCTTTATCAAAAATTACAAAAAAAAATTTATTTGCTTTTCTGTTAGTAGTCCTTTCTGTTTAACCAAACATGTTAGGATTTGGTGCTTTGAGGGAATCAGAAGTTCTAGATTTCCATCAAAGGGATGGAGAAAATATGAAGAAGGCATGGGACAGAATTTCTGGTGCACATAGGAGAATTATGCCTTGGATACCTATAAAAATTGTGCTTAGAAATTTTTAGCATGGTCTTTTTAAATGGTGTAAACACTCTCTTGATATTATAGCCGAGGGAGATTTCCTAGAGTGTGATGAAGCTAGAGCTCTTGAAATTATACATGGTCTATCTAGTTACTTTGTTTATGATCATAACTTTGATACTGTCATAGATAGACTTGCTACTATTGAGAATAGAATGGATGCTCTAGACTTGATGAAGGTAGAGAAACCCAAACCCAATAAGAAAGACATTTTGGAAATAGACAATGATTGGGAGCCTTTTGTTAGGATTAGCATCTCTAATCAAGACTTCCTTGCTTATTGTGATATTGGATCTATGGTTTCTACTATGCCAAAAATTGTTCATGATTCTTTAAAATTTAACATGGATAGATTACCATCTTATCATGAACACACTAATGGAGATATTTCTGAAATCCAGGGAAGAATAAAAGACGTGCCAGTTAAATTCCTTAAAGGGATTGCAATGAATGATTTCTTCATCATGGAGCCAAACCAAGGAAATATAGTGCTTGGAAGGGACTTCCTCCGAGCAGTAAAAGGCTTCATTAATATAGGTAAGGGACAAATCCGCTTGCGCGGAAAGGCAAAAGGTGTGTACCCCTTTCCTAGAAGGAACAAGAGTGAACTTGTTGAGGAACCATTTGAAGCAATCTATAGCTCCGATTATTATGATGGTTATTGATTCCTCTATGCATTATGCCTAGCTTAAAGGCATAAAAGAAAGCGCTTTTGGGAGGCAGCCCACATGAATAAATTTATTTTGCTTTTGTTGTGTCTTGATGTTGTTACTACTGTAGCATCATCATTGTATCTTTGCTTTTCAATTTTGTGCCAAGTGTAGCCTCTGATTGCAAGAAGTTCAAAAGTTGTGACGTGCTGTCCAGGAAACAGATTCTGTCCTTGGATAGAAAAATTCGTATAAAATCACCAGATCATCTTTTTGGTCTGAATTTTTTCGACAGCGTGCTCTATATAATTGTCTTCCGTGCGTATGTTCTGAGTTTTTTTATTAGAGTTGCAGAAGATCCCCGGAAAAATCATTTACTCCCTGCTGTTCTGTTTTTCACAGATTCTGTCCTGTTTTGCCTTTCCTTCATTTTGCAAACCTTGAGCTTGCTTTTTCTTTGCAAAAACCTTTTGGCAATCTTGAGAAACAGTAGAACTTCAAGAATATCTTTATTTCCAGCAAGGAACAATTATTTTATTATGGGTACTAACCTCGCTAATCAGATTATGATGAGTTATGTATGAAGGGAGTTTTCAAGTGTGCGAGGGAAGATGATAAAAAGATTCAGGAGTGTCAAACGCTCAAGCTTGGGGATGCCCCCGTGCACCCCCAAGAAATATTCAAGGAGACTCAAGCGTCTAAGCTTGGAGATGCCCCCGTGCATCCCCTTCTCCATCAACATTATCAGTTCGTCTTTCGTTCCACTATATTTTAATCACTTCATGTGTTATGTGCTATGCTTGGAGCGTCTTGTTTTAGTTTCCTTTTTAGTTTTCTTTAGCTTTTCATAACGAGTCGGAACTCAGCTTTCTTTATGTGGGAGAGAAACACGCTCCACTTCTACCTAGAACATAGCATAGAATTTTCATGTCTATCCTTGATGTGTGTGTACTTTGTCTTTTAATAGCTACTATCATGCTTAGCTCTTAGTATTCATGCTTAGCTTTTTAAAGAGCTTTCGTTTAGTTGGTTGCTTGAACTCTCTTTAGTTATCATGTTTATCTTATTAAGAGAGTTTGCTTCCGTTGCATTGGTTGATATGTCTATGATAAAGATGCTACGTGCATAATGGCGCTTAGTAGTTCATGTTTTCTTATGGTTAGTCTCAAATAGCTGGGGGGTTCCCAATGTGTTATTGGAGTACCAACATGATTTGTTTGCCTATGATGTGGTATGGTTTAGTAATATCTTCCTTCAAAGAATTTATTTTGATTGACTTTGCTCACGCATATTTAATACTGTAAAGAAAGTCTGTCAAGCCTTGATGATTTTTTGTTTCTGAGTAGCGATATAACTTCCATGCCTGATTCAATGTTGCTTTGTCGCTCTGCATGATTATGACCGTCATTGCTCTCTTAGTTGGTCGCTCCGAGTCTTTTGCTAACCTCCACCTGTACTAAGCGGACTGACTGCTTGTGCATCCAAATTCCTTTATACCAGTTATGCCATATGAGTCCACCATACCTTCCTACATGGTATTTACCTGCCATTCCTAACGGAGACTTGCATGTACCATCTCGAAATTATTCAAAGAAAAATGCATTCCTATTTTGTGCCTCTGTTGTAAGCCCATGAGGAAGTAGTAGTTAATTCATAATCTTTTTAAGTTGGACAAGCTTCACCCCGGGATTGCATGTATAATGTGCAAACCCATAATACGAGAAGGAACTGACATTGAGTGCGCCCGGCTCAAAATTAATATAACAAACAAACCCTCCTTCACGCTTTGTTCATGAGAAATCAGAAAACTTTGGCAGTGATAAACAAAGAAGATTAAGAGGATGTGATCGTCCTCATTCGGGAGCCGTTCCTCGAAACTTGTCCATCTCAAGAAGTGATTGAGTTGTCTGCTAGCATTCGTTGACGAAACATGCATGATCTAAAAAAAATATTACCTCTGTTTTAAAACCAAGAGCTCTGGTACATGTTTTGTCTTTGTTTCCGACTACGGGTTTTCAACCTTGCCAACAAAAGCCACGGTTCGAGAGTCTCCACCTTCTTTTAAAGCACCAACTACTGAGAGCATGATTGTCATTCTGAGTGTAATGTGCATTGTCCCAAAGTAGCATTGTCTTTTGCATGATTGTGATATCGTTTATTCTGAAATCATTGTATCTAGTCATCACTTAAACCTTGGAGGTGCCCCTGCATTTATGTTTTGCTTCACTAAAGGGGGAAAGCGAGATATCACTTTATCATATTTGCACACCATGTTCATTACAAATCTATTTGATGTTTCAGTATCATATTGTAAAACTTTCAGTTCTTTGTGATTTTCTCATGAGGCAACTTAATTACTATAGATTCATTGTCTCAGTAAGCTTTTGTCATATGACTATGAAAAAGTCCTATATGATTAATAGCATGTCACCACAGAAATTATTCTTGTTATCATTTACCTACTCGAGGACGAGCAAGAATTAAGCTTGGGGATGTTGATACGTCCAAAACGTATCTATAATTTCTGCTTGCTCCATGCCTCTTTTGGGTGATATTGCTATGATATTTATACACTTCCATACACTTCTGATCATATTTGGACTAACCTATTAACTCAGTGCACCCCAGTGCCAGTTTCTGCTTTCGGCTGTTTTTGTATTTCAGGTTTTCCCATTACGAGAACTGCCAGAAAAATCCCGGAAAAATTATATAAAAAATCAGCGTTCCAGAAGGTTCCCGGTAGCCAAAGTACAGCTGGGGGGAGGGGGCACCAGGGCTCCAGGCGCACTGGTGGCGCCCCCCCCCCTGGCCGCGCCGGGGGGGGCGCCTGGGCCCCCCGAGCCTCGTCTGATGCCCCCCTTTGGCATATATTTAGACCGTCTCCCAAAACCCTCGAGACGGAAACCCTTTTTCGCGATCTCATCTCTGTTCCGCCGCCGCCGCCGCTTCCAAGATCGGGAGCACCAGGAGAACTCTTCCCGGCACCCTGCCGGAGGGGAGGATCACCACCGGGAGCTTCTCCACCACCATGGACGCCTCCCGGATGAGTTGTGAGTAGTCTCCCTTGGACCATGGGTCCATGACCAGTAGCTATGTGATGTTCTCCTTCCGTTCTTGTGCTTCAATAATTAGTCCTCGTGAGCTGCCCTACATGATCGAGGCACATATGTAATCCTTATGCTGTTGCTATGATGAGTTTGCTGGGATCCGATGGATTATGAGATTATGTTCAGATTGTGTTTGATTAATATATTTGATTCACCTCTTTTATATTTATGTTCGTAAGTAATTCTTGCATGTTCTCTGTTGTTATTTATTGCTTTGGCCAAGTAGTAGGTAGTGACTCCAAGAGGGAACGTTATGCTCGATTGTGGGTTCATGCCCCTCGATGACTAGCTTGAGTGACAGAAACATGAGTCTAGGGGATGTGATGTTGCCACAAGGGGGAAAACAACGATGCTTGTGCCCGCGGGTGCAAGGATTGTTTACTTTACGCAAAGTTCTTTTAATGCGGTTGTCTGTTGTTTTGAGTTTACACTATGGGTGAGACTCGCAACTTAATACCAGCGAGATGTTCTGGATAGATATCTCAAGGTGGATGATTAGTAGTAGATGCAGATGGATTTCGGTCTACTTACCTCGGCGTACCGTCCATGCTTTGAACCTCTACCTTTCTTGCAACTTAGTCAGCATTGGTTTGCGCACATGGTCCTGTCAATTGCCCAGCTGTAATTCGTTTACCTCACATAGCAGTTTTATCGTCTTTTGGGAGAGAGACATCACTAGTGAACATCATGAGACTCCGGTCCATATTACCATCATTGATCACATCCGTTATTTACTTTCCGCTTTTTACTTACTATTGCAGCAATACCTATCACTATTATCACTTGCGTTTGATCCTTTGTAAACTACAAGGCCGGAGGGATTGACAACCTCTCTGTACTCGTTGGGAGCAAAGTTATTTGTATCTGTGTGCAGGTCCACGTTGATTGCTAATATCTGGCGCCGTTAGCAGTTGACACCTTCTTGTTGAAACTGGGAGTCTCAGGGAAATCAATCCTTGGTATTGCCAAGGAAAAACTTCCGCTACACTGCATCTCAAACCTTCCACTTGGGGTAACCAACGAGGGGCGAGAAGCCATCAGTGGGCGACGCAAACCGATCAAGATTAGATCGGAAAACAAAAAAGAAAAACGACGATCAAAACGACCGGCGAGAGAGCGAAAAAACCCGGAGCAATGGCTTGGGAAAAAGACGCTCTAGGGCAGCCGGCCAACACGGACGGCGGACGAACCCTAGGTACGGGCGGCGCGGCCCCCGGCGGCGGTCATGGAGGCCGACCGCCCCGAGGACGGCGCGCGGGTGCGGAAGCGGTGGCGGCTAGGGTTTAGGATCGACTTGCGATAGATACCATGTTAGAAGGGAAAGAGTGAATTGGTGAAAATAGTTGTTGTATTGCTTGAGCCTCGTTGGCATATATATAGGAGTACAAAGACCAACTTGGAGTACAAGACAAGGCAGGACCAAATCCTAGTCTATCCTATACTTCTTAATAATCCTTATACTCAACATGGGCCATCCACGGCGAATAAGGCGTTCGATATTTTCTCCCAGTCGTGGTTGGCCTCGCGCACTACGGTGTCGAGGAGAACCTAGTCGGGAAAGTTGGGGGTGTGGTCCGGCGCCGGTGGCCGCCGGGCGAAGAACGGACGAAGCATGGCATTGATCGACGGGAGCAGAGCACGGGATACATTCATTTTCTAGACAAGTAATTTCGGACAGAGGAAGCACAGAGGAATCGTTTACTTGCCGGTTAGACTTCGCGTCATTATCGAGCTGTTCGTATAGCTCTCCGCTACGTCATCGCCTGAGACTCATTGGTTTCCTATTGGAGATTTGGAGTGGCTTTCAGTTTCATTGTTGTGGAGATGATTTGACCATTTTCATTGGTTTTCCTTGGTTGATACGTACTTCATCCGTTCCAAATTACTCGTAGGAGGGAATACCTGCTACAAGTACAAGACTCCAGAGTTAAAAAAAAAACAAGATTTCAGTCGAAACAGTTACATAAAATTGCATAGTAAAACTAGTACTCTACAAATCCCGAAAGAAGCATATGAGTGTCCATCTGAATTTGACATTTATGAAGCGGTTTTCTTGGTGTTCCTAGTATTAAAATAGCTTGATCTTTTAAAAATAGCATGAGCATTTCCAAAAGCAAATTGCCACTAATAGATTGGCCAAAAATCGAAGCTTGAAAAAACTGAGTGCGCATCCAGGGAATCGAACCCTGGTCAGTACCGTGGGAGGGTACTATGATACCACTACACCAGATGCGCTTCGATGGCAAGGAAGTTGCTACTCTTCTATAATAAGAGACGGCTTGTCGCCCTACCACAAATGAAGGTACGGTTCTCTACGCAGCAAGAAGCTGTAAAGTAAGGGGCTGTTTGGTTCTAGGCCTAACATTGCCATACTTTGCCACATATTTTTGCCTAAGGTTAGTTCATCAAAATGAGAACCGCAAGTTGGCAAGCCTAAGGAAATCTTGCCACACTTTTTATGTGTATGCTATGTGGGGCCTAAGTGTGGCTTGCCAAAAATGTGGCTTGAACCAAACATTCATCTAAGTTGATCAAACTTGCCTAATCTTAGGTGTGGCAATCTTTGGCAAAGTTAGTCACAAACCAAACATCCCAAATTGTTTATGTCTGGGAACAGATACGGTTCTTGTATTGACAATGCTCGCAATGTATATAAAATTGTTCATATCCGGGGACAAATTTGGTTGTTTTGTTGACAATGCTCGCAGTGAGTGTATATGGAATTGTTCATGTGCGGGAGCAAAAACGGGTGTGCGTTTTCATGGTTCTCGCAATTAGCCTCCCGTCCGTGCACCCTGAACGTACATAGAGGCGTACTAGAAAACCGCTTCACAAATGTCAATGGAACATTACATTTTCGCTGGAAATTCACAGAATGTACAGAACAGACTGACATGTACAAAACACAACAGCATATACACCGAGTGAATTTCATGTTGTTGGCTATTCTACTGTAAGGACAAGGAGTGTAGGGTAGCACAAAAATCCCTGTCCTATGCCCGTAACAACAACAAAAGAATCCTGTATGGTCAACGACGGTTAATGTTTTTCGAGCATTGCTATACGACACTCTTACGACTCTGAGCACAGCTGTTGTTTTCGCTGCCAATGACGCCCACCTCACGCATCACCATGCCTCCATACTTTGATCACCCAGAAGCTGAAGAAAAGGGAACTGAATCAGTAGGAGAACAATCGTCAAGCCCTACAGCAAAACGATTCCTTATGACTCATCTTTGTAAAATTAGTCAGCATCGAACTGAACCTAGCTCCTACTAGAGCAAAATAACATTCATATGAACCAAGCAGATTTTCAAAGACAAGGTTACAAAAATGTGAATGTCAATTAGACTAAGACATGCAGACATGAAGTACTGACTCTAAATTCTGAAAGGGCAGCAACCTAATACTATTGCAACAGAATCATGTTAAAGTTCTATCCACACATCTAAATATTTGAATATCTAGTGAGACATCTAAATGCCGCTGCTTCTTTTTTCCTGCATGCATCCTGTTTTGTGCTTGTTGACAAAGAATATCAAATTAAACATGATTATATTTTGATGACATTGCTAAAGTACACAGCTACATTTTGTTCTGTTTAGCAAATACTCCCTGCGTTCGTAGAGATTCCAATACAGACTACATATGGAGTAAAATGAGTGAATCTACACTCTAAAATGCGTCTATATACATCCGTATGTAGTTCATATTGAAATCTATAAAAGGTCTTATATTTAGAAACGGAGTACTAAGTAACTTTCAGTAAATAAAACATAATGGTAATCTTTTTATGGACCCTTGCGAACCTAATGTTGCTGCCCAATGTGCTCCTAGACCACCACCTATGCTTCAGTTATGGCATCAGCTGAAATAAGAGAGTGAGTCAGATTTGTATAGAATCACTCGGATAGTAACAGCACATCATAATAACATACTCCATTTCCCTGACATCACATGAAGAAGGGATGGTATAAACTTTGCAAAATCCTACTAATCTTAACTCCACTTGTGCACATTTGGTGCATAGTGTGTCATTGGACATACAAAATTGGCAGCTACATAGAATACAATCTGCATGATTTGCAGAAAGAAAAAACAGAAACATTCAGACTACATCAAACTAGGGAATACCATGTTGAGAGTTATTGTAGTTATGCTGTGCTTCCATCTGACAATCCTGCCCTGACTGTGGAGACTCATCATAATCTTGAATACTTAAAGTAGGTTCCCCGTCTTCGTCAAACCACAGATGCATGTCATCAAAGTCTGGTAGAGCAGGCATGTCAGCAAAAAGGTCCCCAGATGAACCAAGTATGTTGAGGTTGTCCGAGGTCGTTTGAGTGTCGATGTCCATGGGCATGTTAAGTGCAGTACTTGAGATTGGTTGTGTGGTGGCCGACAAAAATGCTTCATCTGCTATTACTTGGCTAGAAGTTTCAGGGGCAGGAGGCCGATACTGAATAATTTCGGCCCCTGCGCCAGAAGTCTCCTGATCAGTTACTGGACCCTGCTGTAGAGCAGGGAACCTCCTTTTCTTGTTTCCATCGTCTTTCCACCAGCGCTGTTGCTGCTGCTGCACAAGCTGGTTGAGAAGACTAGGGTTCTGGACAACAATTGCTAGAAGTGCCATCATCTGCTTCTGGTTCTGTTCCATTACTTGAAGGCGTTGAATCAAACTCTGGACTTCAAGGTTAGAGCTTTGCTGGTAGTGCCTGAGATCTACAAGCTGCTGCATGAGAAGAGCTTTATCCCTCTTAAGGGTTTCGACCTCCTTTACAAGCCCGCCATACCTTCCTATTTCAATATTTTCAGTACCAGGTGCAGCCTTGACAGGTGCCTGCTCCAATTCACCACCTGCTTCGTGAGAAGGCCTCTTCTTTCTCTTGATGGTTTTCAGAAGATGCTTTTGGCCCCTAAGAAACCCCTCATTGGCCCACTCCCATCTATCAGGGTCAACTTTACGAAATCCCTAGATAACAAGAAGCATAGATAAGGTCACCAAATAAAAAAAATGTATAATGCTTAAAACTGAAGATAGAACATAGAGAGCATCCAAAACAAACAACAGCGCAATTTATGCAGGGTTTTGTGATGAGTAACACATCATGTGATGCTTCTACTGATTTCATTGCTGTTTCAAAGTTACATGCTGCATGAGGAAGTTTTACCAAAAGTATATATGGAGCCAAGAGCAGCAATTTATGTGGTCACGACAAAATCTTTAAGAGCAGGTACACAACCCAGTGAGAAAAATCAGGCCACTCTCGTATTCAGCAAATGTACATGAAAGAAGCAGTATAAAATTTGGAAGCAAAAGCTGACAACTATTGAATCCCTGACTGCAAGAAACTGGCACAAGCCACTGGATACTGATAGACACTCATCAAAAGCACGACAGCATTCCTCAAATACCTTGGGGTAGATAAAACAAAGTTCCAACCAGCGTAAAAGAAATGTTCATAAAGAAGATTAGCTAACAGTCAATGATATTCTGTCAATGCAAACCAAACATTTGATTTCATTCAGAAACACAACAATCAGGATAGTGTTTAAGTTAAGCATGAAGCTAAGACACTGCTTGAAGTAGCTTCTTTCTCTTGTACTATATATAAATAAAGTTCAGTAGATGCCAAATATGCAGAATCCAAAATATAATAATGAGTTTGGATAACAGGCATCCCATGCAAACAGAACTCAGAGGCAAGTTCAGCAAACTGCTACAAGCAATAGTCATTTTTTATCAGATCCACAAAATTCCATTGGTCACACGCAAAATTGTACTCTCTCCGTCCCATAATATAAGATCGTTTTGCAAGCTAAAACGATCTTATATTGTGGGACGGATGGAGTATTAGACATATATAAAGAAGACTGCTAAAGGCACTTGTACTACTGAATACCAAAGCATGGACAGGTGTGGAACAAATGCTTTATCCAGGAATGGTAGGGGTCCATATTACACCAGTTGAAATTGTATTGTTACAAGCTCTGAACACAACAAGCACAAAATTGAACAAAGCAACAGCCTGTAACAAAGTGGCACCAAGAGAAGATGATCACGCATTACAACAGATTTGTCTTAAGATACATGGAAAGCTACTCCAGAGAGTTAACTATAGACCAAACTCTCACCTAGCGGCCATAGGACATTACGAATTTATTTATAATATAAATAAAACATGCTCTGCGATAGCAATTGCATCCAATTCCACTCGGAATCAGGCAGAAAGGACAAACAGAAATCCAAACGAGGGGGCATAGGGAGTCTCACATAGGTGTTGAGCTGGCGTATGAAGCTGCTGAAGTTGCGGTGCTTGAAGTGGCGGCTGAGCAGGTCGCGCTCGAAGGCGTGCGCGTCCCAGATCACGAAGCTGTTGCCGGCGTCCGACCACGACATGACCCTGTCGGTCGCCGCGTCCGAGACCATGTCGTAGACCTTGGTGAGGAACGGCGCCACCTCCGGCGGCCTCGGCACCGGCCCCACCGGCGCCGGAGCATTCCCGGCCGACGAGGAGCCCGCGGCGGAGGGCGGGGGCGAGCCTTTGCTGGAGCCCATGGCGGCACGGGGGGGCGGAAACCCTAGCTTCGTTCGAGATTGAGGCCGGGAGGCGAGGCGAGGGAGGAGGAAGGCGTATCGGTGTGGGGATTTCCGTTTGGGTTGGGATGATTTTGGGGGGATTTTTGGGTTGGGCGGGTCTGCGACTTGTTCGTGTTTGGGCTGCCTTCAGGATTAAGAAAGAAATCTATGGAAGTTCAAAACGAACAAAAAAAATGTGGTAGGGTCGGCGATATTTGTGCGTGCGTCAGAGCACGCAAGGCGCGTGCCCGGAAATTGCTTTGGAATAAACGTATTCGTTTTACAGCTGCGCTCCCGTGGTTTTATTCGACGACGATGACCCGTGGGCCTGAATGCGTCGGGCCCCATGTGTCGGTGTGTGAGGGTCACGCATGAGGAGATGACGATTTGCTGTGCGGCGAGCGTTTTCCACATTTTTGCGTTTATTTTTCTGTGGGGCACAGGAGCCGGCGTGGTTGCGTCGCGTCCCGCTCGATGGCATCGGCGGGGGCCGGTGGGAGCTACTAGTGGGAAGGAAGCAGCGCTGCATTCAAATTCAAAGACCCTCGCAAAGAAAAAGACGAAGGGAGAATCCACATGGAGAGACTGATCCACCTCAAATAGAAAGAGAGAGAGAGAGACTGATATGTGGCCCTGGAACGATGGGCTTGATGACAAGTACGAGTGTCGTGGTCATGGCCAAGTTATCGACGTCATTGCTGTCGTTGGACTTGGACTTGGACTGGGATTACACTTGTCAACTCGTTTCCACACGCAAGGACCAGGAGCTTGTTCAGTCCAGTCCAGTCCAACGTTGGATGGGCCTGTTCGACATGGAGGATTGGACCGGGCGAATGATATTTGGAGAACGCTACTAATTCTCGCAAAACCGGTTGTAGTTTTCCTTCTCGCTAGGGTTTGCTTCCTCTCGTCGCTGTCGGCGACGTTGAGATTTCTACCGTTCTCTCTTCTCCTGCTACCCAATCCTCCTTCTCGGGCTGATTTAAGGGGCAGTCTCGCACTGCTACCCAGCCTTGGACAGATACATGGGGATCGGGAAATTACGGTTTACCGGTCTACCCCTGCGCCTGTGGGGGAAGATCGATCTACTTTCAGTTGATCATGGCGATGAAGGAAATATGCCCTGGAGGTAATAATAAAGTTGTTATTTATATTTCCTTATATCATGATAAATGTTTATTATTCATGCTAGAATTGTATTAACCGGAAACTTAGTATATGTGTGAATACATAGACAAAACATAGTGTCCCTAGTATGTCTCTACTAGACTAGCTCATTGATCAAAGATGGTTATGTTTCCTAGCCATAGACATGAGTTGTCATTTGATCAACGGGATCACATCATTAGGAGAATGATGTGATGCACAAGACCCATCCGTTAGCTTAGCACTATGATCTTTAGTTTTACTGCTATTGCTTTCTTCATGACTTATACATGTTCCTATGACTATGAGATTATGCAACTCCCGAATATCGGAGGAACACCTTGTGTGCTATCAAACGTCACAACGTAACTTGGTGATTATAAAGATGCTCTATAGGTGTCTCCGAAGATGTTCGTGGTGTTGGCATAGATCAAGAATAGGATTTGTCACTCCGAGTGTCGGAGAGGTGTCTCTGGGCCCTCTCGACAATACACATCATAATAAGCCTTGCAAGCAAATGACTAATGAGTTAGTCACGAGATGATGTATTACGGAACAAGTAAAGAGACTTGCCGGTAACGAGATTAACTAGGTATGGTGATACCGACGATCGAATCTCGGGCAAGTAACATACCGATGACAAAGGGAACAACGTATGTTGTTATGCGGTTTGACCGATAAAGATCTTCATAGAATATGTAGGAACCAATATGAGCATCCAGGTTCCGCTATTGGTTATTGACCGGAGATGTGTCTCGGTCATGTCTACATAGTTCTCGAACCCGTAAGGTCCGCACGCTTAACGTTTGATGACGATCGGTATTATGAGTTTATGTGTTTTGATGTACCGAAGGAAGTTCGGGGTCCCGGATGAGATCGGGAAAATAACGAGGAGTCTCGAAATGGTCGAGACGTAAAGATCAATATATTGGACGACTATATTCGGACATCAAAAAGGTTCCGAATGATTAGGGTATTTTTCGGAGTACTGGAGAGTTACGGGAATTCGTCGGGGGGTATAAGGGCCTTATTGGGCTTTAGGGGAAAGAGAGAGAGGAGGTTGCGCCCTCCCCCCCCCCCCCCCAATGCTTAGTACGAATTGGACTAGGGGGAGGGGTTGCGCCCCCTCCTTCATTCTCTTCTCTTTTCCCTTTCCTTCTCTCCTACTCCTACTACTTGGAAGGGCTCCTAGTTCTACTAGGAAAAGGGGAATCCTACTCCCGGTGGGAGTAGGACTCCTCAGGGCGCGCCATAGTAGAGGGCCG
Organism: Secale cereale; assembly: GCA_902687465.1. Lineage (NCBI taxonomy): Eukaryota > Viridiplantae > Streptophyta > Magnoliopsida > Poales > Poaceae > Secale > Secale cereale. The sequence continues at coordinate 156,463,114 of LR738715.1, read as the reverse complement.
GCCCTCCCCTCCTCCACTCCTTTATATACGGGGGTGGGGGGCACCCCATAGACACACAAGTTGATCAATTTGATCTCTCCCAACCGTGTGCGGTGCCCCCCTTCACAGAAACACACCTCGGTCATATCGTTGCAGTGCTTAGGCGAAGCCCTGCGCCGGTAGCTTCATCATCTCCGTCACCACGCCGTCGTGCTGACAAAACTCTCCCGCGAAGTTCTACTGGATCAAGAGCTCGTGGGACGTCATCAAGCTGAACATGTGCTGAACGCGGAGGCTCCGTACGTTCGGTGCTTGATCGATTGGATCGCGAAGAAAGTTCGACTACATCAACCGCGTCACTAGACGCTTCCGCTCCCGGTCTACGAGGGTACGTAGACACACTCTCCCCTCTCGTTGCTATGCATCTAGTAGATAGATCTTGCGTGATCGTAGAATTTTTGTGAAATACTACGTTCCCCAAAAGTGGCATCATGAGCCAGGTCTGTGCGTAGATGATATGCATGAGTAGAACACAAGTGAGTTGTGGACGATACTAGTCATACTGCTTACCAGCATGTCATACTTTGATTCGGCGGTATTGTTGGATGAAGCGGCCCGGACCGACATTACGCGTACGCTTACGCGAGACATGTTCTACCGACGTGCTTCGCACACAGGTGGCTGGCGGGTGTCAGTTTCACGAACTTTAGTTGAATCGAGTGTGGCTACGCCCGATCCTTGTGAAGGTTAAAACATCACATACTTGACGAAAAAATCTTTGTGGTTTTGTATGCGTAGGTAAGAACGGTTCTTGCTAAGCCCGTAGCAGCCACGTAAAACTTGCAACAACAAAGTAGATGACATCTAACTTGTTTTTGCAGAGCATGTTGTGATGTGATATGGTCAAGACATGATGAGTTATACGTTATTGTATAAGATGATCATGTTTTGTAAAGTTGTCGGTAACTGGCAGGAGCCATATGGTTGTCGCTTTATTGTATGAAATACAATCACCATGTAATTGGTTTACTTTATCACTAAGCGGTAGCGATAGTCGTGGAAGCAATAGTTGGCGAGACGACAACATGCTACGATGGAGATCAAGGTGTCGCGCCGGTGATGATGGTGATCATGACGGTGCCTTGGAGATGGAGATCAAAGGCACAAGATGATGATGGCCATATCATATCACTTATATTGATTGCATGTGATGTTTATCTTTTATGCATCTTATTTTGCTTAGATCGACGGTAGCATTATAAGATGATCTCTCACTAAATTTCAAGGTATGAGTGTTCTCCCTAAGTATGCACCGTTGCGAAAGTTCGTCGTGCCGAGACACCACGTGATGATCGGGTGTGATAAGCTCTACGTTCACATACAACAGGTGTAAGCCAGTTTTGCACACGCAGAATACTCCGGTTAAACTTGACGAGCCTAGCATATGCAGATATGGCCTCGGAACACTAGAGACCGAAAGGTCGAGCGTGAATCATATAGTAGATATGATCAACATAAGATGTTCACCATTGAAAACTACTCCATCTCACGTGATGATCGGACATGGTTTAGTTGATATGGATCACGTGATCACTTAGATGATTAGAGAGATGTCTGTCTAAGTGGGAGATCTTAAGTAATTTGATTAATTGAACTTTAATTTATCATGAACTTAGTCATGTTAGCATTAGCATATCCATGTTGTAGATCAATAGCTCACGATGTAGCTCCCCGTTTGTTTTTATATGTTCCTAGAGAAAACTAAGTTGAAAGATGTTAGTAGCAATGATGCTGACTTGTTCCGTGATCTGAGGATTTTCCTCATTGCTACACAGAAGAATGATGTCCTTTATGCACCGCTAGGTGACAGACCTATTGTAGGAGCAGATGCAGACGTTATGAACATTTTGACAAAAGCTCGGTATGATGACTACTTGATAGTTTAGTGCACCATGCTTTATGGCTTAGAACCGGGATTTCAAAAACGTTTTGAACGCCACGGAGCATATGAGATGTTCCAGGAGTTGAAATTAGTATTTCATACTCTGCCCATGTCGTGAGGTATAAGACCTCTGACAGTACATTGCCTACAAGATGGAGGAGAATAGCTCAACTAGTGAGCATGTGCTCAGATTGTGTGGGTACTACAATTGCTTGAATCAAGTGGGAGTTAATCTTCCAGATAAGATAGTAATTGACAAAGTTCTCTAGTCACTATCAGCAAGTTAGTAGAACTTTGTGATGAACTATAATATGCAGGGGATGACGAAAGTAATTCCCGAGCTCTTCGCGATGCTGAAATCAGCGAAGGTAGAAATCAAGAAAGAACATCAAGTGTTGATGGTTAACAAGACCACTTGTTTCAAGTAAAGGGCAAAGGGATAGAAAGGGAACTTCAAGAAGAATGACAAGAAAGTTGTCACTCCCGTGAAGAAACCCAAAGCTAAACTCAAGCCTGAAACTAAGTGCTTCTACTGCAAAGGAAATTGTCACTGGAAGTGGAACTGCCCTAGATACTTTGCGGATAAGAAGGATGGCAAAGTGAACAAAGGTATATTTGATATACAGATTATTGATGTATACTTTACTAGTGTTCATAGCAACCCCTAGGTATTTGATGCCGGTTCAGTTGCTAAAATTAGTAACTCGAAACGAGAGTTGCAGAATGAACAGAGACTAGTTAAAGGTGAAGTGACGATGCGTGTTGGAAGTGTTGGGGAACGTAGCAGAATTCAAAAAAATTCCTACGCTTCACCAAGATCAATCTAAGGAGTCATCTAGCAACGAGCATACTGGAGTGCATCTACATACCCTTTTGTAGATCACGTGCGGAAGCGTTCGAAGGAACGTGGATGAAGTAGTCGTACTCTTCGCGTTCTTTGTCACCGATGATCCCAGCGCCGAACGGACGGCACCTCCGCGTTCAACACACGTACGGTACAGCGACGTCTCCTCCTTCTTGATCCAGCAAGGGCGGAGGAGAGGTTGTTGGAGATCCAGCAGCACGACGGCGTGGTGGTGGTGAAGGAAATATGCCCTAGAGGCAATAATAAAGTTGTTATTTATATTTCCTTATATCATGATAAATGTCTTTTATTCATGCTAGAATTGTATTAACCGGAAACTTAGTACATGTGTGAATACATAGACAAAACAGAGTGTCCCTAGTATGCCTCTACTAGACTAGCTCATTGATCAAAGATGGTTATGTTTCCTAACCATAGACATGAGTTGTCATTTGATCAACGGGATCACATCATTAGGAGAATGATGTGATGGACAAGACCCATCCGTTAGCATAGCACTATGATCGTTTAGTTTTACTGCTATTGCTTTCTTCATGACTTATACATGTTCCTATGACTATAAGATTATGCAACTCCCGAATACCGTAGGAACACCTTGTGTGCTATCAAACGTCACAACGTAACTGGGTGATCATAAAGATGCTCTACAGGTGTCTCCGAAAGTATTCGTGGTGTTGGCATAGATCAAGATTAGGATTTGTCACTCCGAGTGTCGGAGAGGTATCTCTGGGCCCTCTCGGTAACACACATCACAATAAGCCTTGCAAGCAAAAGACTAATGAGTTAGTCACGAGATGATGTGTTATGGAGCGAGTAAAGAGACTTGCCGGTAACGAGATTGAACTAGCTATAGAGATACCGACGATCGAATCTCGGGCAAGTAACATACCGATGACAAAAGGAACAACGTATGTTGTTATGCGGTTTGACCGATAAAGATCTTCGTAGAATATGTAGGAGCCAATATGAACATCCAGGTTCCGCTATTGGTTATTGACCGGAGATGAGTCTCGATCATGTCTACATAGTTCTCGAACCCGTAGGGTCCGCACGCTTAACGTTTGATGACGATCGGTATTATGAGTTTATGAGTTTTGATGTACCGAAGGTAGTTCGGAGTCCCGGATGAGATCACGAACATGACGAGGAGTCTCGGAATGTCCGAGACATAAAGATTGATATATTGGACGACTATATTCGGACACCAGAAGTGTTCCGGAAAAGTTTCGGATTTAACGGGATTGCCGGAGGGGGTTACCGGAACCCCCTACGAAGGGGGATGGTCCATAGTGGGCCTTATGGAAAAGAGAGAGGCAGCCCATAGGGGCTGGCCGGCGCCCCACCTAGGGTTCCTAGTTGGACTAGGATTGGGGGGCGCCACCTCTCCCTCTTTTCCTTTCCCTCTCTTCCTTCTTTTGTAGTTCCTACTAGGAATAGGATTGCAATCCTATTCCTAGTAGGATTGCACTCCTAGCCGCACCAGAGAAGGGCCAGCCGGCCTCCCCCCTTGCTCCTTTATATACGGGGGCAGGGGGGCACCCAAAGACACACAAGTTGAATTGTTCCAGCCGTGTGCGGTGCCCCCCTCCACAGAAACACACCTCGGTCATACCGTTGCAGTGCTTAGGCAAAGCCCTGCGTCGGTAAATACGTCATATCCGTCACCACGCCGTCGTGCTGACGAAACTCTCCCGTGAAGCTCAACTGGATCAAGAGCTCGTGGGACGTCATCAAGCTGAACGTGTGCTGAACGCGGAGGTGCCGTACGTTCGGTGCTTGATCGGTTGAATCGCGAAGAAGTTCGACTACATCAACCGCGTCACTTGACGCTTCCGCTTCCGGTCTACGAGGGTACGTAGACACACTCTTCCCTCTCGTTGCTATGCATCTGGTAGATAGATCTTGCGTGATCGTAGGAAAATTTTAAAATACTACGTTCCCCAACAGTGGCATCATGAGCCTGGTCTATGCATAGATGATATGCACGAGTAGAACACAATGAGTTGTGGGCGATACTAGTGATACTGCTTACCAGCATGCCATACTTTGCTTCGGCGGTATTGTGAGATGAAGCGGCCGGGACCGACATTACGCGTACGCTTACGCGAGACTGGTTTCACCGTTAAGAGCACTCGTTGCTTAAAGGTGACTGGCGGGTGTCTGTCTCTCTCACTTTAGCTGAATCAAGTGTGGTTACGCCCGGTCCTTGTGAAGGTTAAAACAACACATACTTGACGAAACATCGTTGTGGTTTTGTATGCGTAGGTAAGAACGGTTCTTGCTAAGCCCGTAGCAGCCACGCAAAACTTGCAACAACAAAGTAGAGGACGTCTAACTTGTTTTTGCAGGGCATGTTGTGATGTGATATGGTCAAGACATGATGAGTTATACGGTTTTGTATGAGATGATCATGTTTTGTAATGTTATCGGCAACTGGCAGGAGCCATATGGTTGTCGCTTTATTGTATGAAATGCAATCGCCATGTAATTGCTTTACTTTATCACTAAGCGGTAGCGATAGTCGTAGAAGCAATAGTTGGCGAGATGACAACGATACTACGATGGAGATCAAGGTGTCGCGTCGGTGACGAAGGTGATCATGACGGTGCTTTGGAGATGGAGATCAAAAGCACAAGATGATGATGGCCATATCATGTCACATATTTTGATTGCATGTGATGTTTATCTTATTATGCTTCTTATTTTGCTTAGAACGACGGTAGCATTATAAGATGATCCCTTACTAAATTTCAAGGTATAAGTGTTCTCCCTGAGTATGCACCGTTGCAAAAGTTCGTCGTGCCGAGACACCACGTGATGATCGGGTGTGATAAGCTCTACGTTCAAATACAACGGGTGTAAGCCAGTTTTGCACACGCAGAATACTCGGGTTAAACTTGACGAGCCTAGCATATGCATATATGGCCTCGGAACACTGGAGACCGAAAGGTCGAGCGTGAATCATATAGTAGATATGATCAACATAAGATGTTCACCATTGAAACTACTCCATCTCACGTGATGATCGGACATGGTTTAGTTGATTTGGATCACGTGATCATTTAGATGACCGGAGGGATGTCTATCTAAGTGGGAGTTCTTAAGTAATATGATTAATTGAACTTTAATTTATCATGAACTTAGTCCTGGTAGTATTAGCATATCTATGTTGTAAATCAATAGCTCGCGATGTTGCTCCACGTTTATTTTTTTATATGTTCCTAGAGAAAACCAAGTTGAAAGATGTTAGTAGCAATGATGCGGAATTGTTCCGTGATCTGAGGATTATCCTCATTGCTGCACAGAAGAATTATGTCCTTGATGCACCGCTAGGTGACATACCTATTGCAGGAGCAGATGTAGACGTTATGAACGTTTTGACAAAAGCTCGATATGATGACTACTTGATAGTTTAGTGCACCATACTTTACGGCTTATAACCGGGACTTCAAAAACGTTTTGAAACGCCACGGAGCATATGAGATGTTCGAAGAGTTGAAATTAGTATTTCATACTCATGCCCGTGTCGAGAGGTATAAGACCTCTGACAGTACTTTGCCTACAAGATGGAGGAGAATAGCTCAACCAGTGAGCATGTGCTCAGATTGTCTGGGTAGTACAATTGCTTGAATCAAGTGGGAGTTAAATCTTCCAGATAAGATAGTAATTGACAAAGTTCTCTAGACACTATCACCAAGTTAGTAGAACTTCGTGATGAACTATAATATGCAAGGGATGACGAAAGTAATTCCCGAGCTCTTCACGATGCTGAAATCGGCGAAGGTAGAAATCAAGAAAGAGCATCAAGTGTTGATGGTTAACCAGACCACTTGTTTCAAGTAAAGGGCAAAGGGATAGAAGGGGAACTTCAAGAAGAATGACAAGCAAGTTGTCACTCCCGTGAAGAAACCCAAAGCTAAACTCAAGCCTGAAACTAAGTGCTTCTACTGCAAAGGAAATGGTCACTAGTAGTGGAACTGCCCTAGATATTTGGCGGATAAGAAGGATGGCAAAATGAACAAAGGTATATTTGATATACAGATTAATGATGTGTATTTTACTAGTGTTCATAGCAACCCCTCGGTATTTGATATTGGTTCAGTTGCTAAAGAGTAGTAACTCGAAATGGGAGTTGCATAATGAACAGAAACTAGTTAAAGGATGAAGTGACGATGTGTATTGGAAGTAGTTCCAAGATTGATATGATCATCATCGCACACTCCCTATACTTTCGAGATTAGTATTGAACCTAAATAAGTGTTATTTGGTATTTGTGTTGAGCATGAATATGATTTGATCATGTTTATTGCAATACGGTTATTCATGTAAGTTAGAGAATAATTGTTGTTCTGTTTACATGAATAAAACCTTCTATGGTCATACACCCAATGAAAATGGTTTGTTGGATCTCGATCGTGTGATACACATATTCATAATATTGAAGCCAAAAGATGCAAGGTTAATAATGATAGTGCAACTTATTTGTGGCACTGTCGTTTAGGTCATATTGGTGTAAAGCGCATGAAGAAACTCCATAGTGATGGACTTTTGGAATCACTTGATTATGAATCACTTGGTGCTTGCGAACCATGCCTCATGGGCAAGATGACTAAAACTCCGTTCTCCGGAACTGTGGAGCGAGCAACAGAGTTGTTGGAAATCATACATACTGATGTATGCAGACCAATGAGTGTTGAAGCTCGCGGCAGGTATCGTTATTTTCTGACCTTCACTGATGATTTGAGCAGATATGGGTATATCTACTTAATGAAGCACAAGTCTGAAACATTTGAAAAGTTCAAAGAATTTCAGAGTGAAGTGGAGAATCATCGTAACAAGAAAATAAGAGTTTCTACGATATGATCGTAGAGGTAAAATATTTAAGTTAGCGAGTTTGGCCTTCAGTAAAAACAATGTGAAATAGTTTCACTACTCACGCCACCTGGAACACCACAGTGTAATGGTGTGTCCGAACGTCATAACCGTACTTTATTAGATATGGTGCGATCGATGATGTCTCTTACCGATCTACCACTATCGCTTTTGGGGTTATGCATTAGAGACAGCTACATTCACGTTAAATAGGGCACCATCTAAATCTGTGGAGATGACACCGTATGAACTGTGGTTTGACGAGAAACCTAAGCTGTCATTTCTTTAAGTTTGGGACTGCGATGCTTATGTGAAAAAGTTTCAACATGATAAGCTCGAACCCAATTCGGAGAAGTAAATCTTCATAGGATACCCAAAAAGAAACTGTTGGGTACACCTTCTATCACAGATCCTAAGGCAAGGTCTTTGTTGCTAAGAGTGGATCCTTTCTAGAGAAGGAGTTTCTCTCGAAAGAAGTGAGTGGGAGGAAAGTAGAACTTGATGAGGTAATTGTACCTTCTCCCGGATTGGAAAGTAGTACATCACAGAAAATTGTTCCAGTGATTCCTACACCAATCAGTGAGGAAGTTAATGATGATGATCAGGAAACTTCGGATCAAGTTTCTGCTGAACGTCGTAGATCAACCAGAGTACGTTCCGCACCAGAGTGGTACGACAACCCAGTTCTGGAAATCATGTTACTAGACCATGATGAACCTACGAACTATGAGGAAGCGATGATGAGCCCAGATTCCGCAAAATGGCTTGAGGCCATGAAATCTGAGATGGGGTCCATGTATGAGAACAAAGTGTGGACTTTGGTTGACTTGCCCGATGATCGGCAGGCCATCGAAAATAAATGGATCTTCAAGAGGAAGACCGACGCAGACGGTAATGTTACTATTTACAAAGCTCGACTTGTTGCGAAAGGGTTTCGACAAGTTCAAGGAGTTGACTACGATGAGACTTTCTCACCCGTAGCGATGCTTAAAGTCTGTCCGAATCATGTTAGTAATTTCCGCATTTTAAGAAATCTGGCAAATGGATAACAAAACTGCATTCTTTAATGGATTTATTAAAGAAGACTTGTATATGATGCAACTAGAAGGTTTTGTCAATCCTATAGGTGCTAACAAAATGTGCAAGCTCCAGCGATCCATCTATGGACTGGTGCAAGCATCTCGGAGTTGGAATATACGCTTTGATAAGTTGATCAAAGCATATAGATTTATACAGACACGCGGTGAAGCTTGTATTTACAAGAAGTGAGTGGGAGCACTACAACCTTTCTGATAAGTATATGTGAATGACATATTGTCGATCGGAAATGATGTAGAATTTTCTGGAAAGCATAAAGGAGTGTTTGAAAGGAGTTTTTTCAAAGAAAGACCTTGGTGAAGCTGCTTACATATTGGGCATCAAGATCTATAGAGATAGATCAAGACGCTTGATAAGACTTTCGATGAGTACATACCTTGATAAGATTTTGAAGTAGTTCAAAATGGATCAGTCAAAGAAGGAGTTCTTGCCTGACTTGTAAGGTGTGAAGTTGAGTAAGACTCAAAGCCAGACCACGGCAGAAAAATATAGAGAGAATGAAAGTCATTCCCTATGCCTCAGCCATAGGTTCTATAAAGTATGCCATGCTGTGTACCAAACATGTTGTGTACCTTGTCATGAGTTTGTCAAGGGAGTACAATAGTGATCCAGGAGTAGATCACTGTACAGCGGTCAAAATTATCCTTAGTAACTGGATGACTAAGGAAATGTTTCTCGATTATGGAGGTGATAAAGAGTTCGTCGTAAAGGGTTATGCCGATGCAAGCTTTGACACTAAATCCAGATGACTCTAAGTATCAATCTGGATGCGTATTGAAAGTGGGAGCAATTAGCTAGAGTAGCTCCATGCAGAGCATTGTAGACATAGAAATTTGCGAAATACATACGGATCTGAATGTGACAGACCCGTTGACTAAACTTCTCTCACAAGCAAAACATGATCACACCTTATTACTCTTGGGTATTAATCACATAGCGATGTGAACTAGATTATTGACTCTAGTAAACCCTATGGGTGTTATTCACATAACGATGTGAACTATCGGTATTAAATCACATGGCGATGTGAGCTAGATTATTGACTCTAGTGCAAGTGGGAGACTGAAGGAAATATGCCCTAGAGGCAATAATAAAGTTGTTATTTATATTTCCTTATATCATGATAAATGTTTATTGTTCATGCTAGAATTGTATTAACCGGAAACTTAGTACATGTGTGAATACATAGACAAAACAGAGTGTCCCTAGTATGCCTCTACTAGACTAGCTCATTGATCAAAGATGGTTATGTTTCCTAGCCATAGACATGAGTTGTCATTTGATCAACGGGATCACATCATTAGGAGAATGATGTGATGGACAAGACCCATCCGTTAGCATAGCACTATGATCATTTAGTTTTACTGTTATTGCTTTCTTCATGATTTATACATGTTCCTATGACTATGAGATTATGCAACTCCCGAATACCGTAGGAACACCTTGTGTGCTATCAAACGTCACAACGTAACTGGGTGATCATAAATATGCTCTACAGGTGTCTCCGAAAGTATTCGTGGTGTTGGCATAGATCAAGATTAGGATTTGTCACTCCGAGTGTCGGAGAGGTATCTCTGGGCCCTCTCGGTAACACACATCATAATAAGCCTTGCAAGCAAAAGACTAATGAGTTAGTCACGAGATGATGTGTTACGGAACGAGTAAAGAGACTTGCCGGTAACGAGATTGAACTAGGTATAGAGATACCGACGATCGAATCTCGGGCAAGTAACATACCGTTGACAAAAGGAACAACGTATGTTGTTATGCGGTTCTGACCGATAAAAGATCTTCGTAGAATATGTAGGAGCCAATATGAACATCCAGGTTCCGCTATTGGTTATTGACCAGAGATGAGTCTCGGTCATGTCTACATAGTTCTCGAACCCGTAGGGTCCGCACGCTTAACGTTTGATGACGATCGGTATTATGAGTTTATGAGTTTTGATGTACCGAAGGTAGTTCGGAGTCCCGGATGAGATCACGAACATGACGAGGAGTCTCGGAATGTCCGAGACATAAAGATTGATATATTGGACGACTATATTCGGACACCGGAAGTGTTCCGGAAAAGTTTCGGATTTAACGGGATTGCCGGAGGGGGTTACCGGAACCCCCTACGAAGGGGGATGGTCCATAGTGGGCCTTATGGAAAAGAGAGAGGCAGCCCATAGGGGCTGGCCGGCGCCCCACCTAGGGTTCCTAGTTGGACTAGGATTGGGGGGCGCCACCTCTCCCTCTTTTCCTTTCCCTCTCTTCCTTCTTTTGTAGTTCCTACTAGGAATAGGATTGCAATCCTATTCCTAGTAGGATTGCACTCCTAGCCGCACCAGAGAAGGGCCAGCCGGCCTCCCCCCTTGCTCCTTTATATACGGGGGCAGGGGGGCACCCAAAGACACACAAGTTGAATTGTTCCAGCCGTGTGCGGTGCCCCCCTCCACAGAAACACACCTCGGTCATACCGTTGCAGTGCTTAGGCAAAGCCCTGCGTCGGTAAATACGTCATATCCGTCACCACGCCGTCGTGCTGACGAAACTCTCCCGTGAAGCTCAACTGGATCAAGAGCTCGTGGGACGTCATCAAGCTGAACGTGTGCTGAACGCGGAGGTGCCGTACGTTCGGTGCTTGATCGGTTGAATCGCGAAGAAGTTCGACTACATCAACCGCGTCACTTGACGCTTCCGCTTCCGGTCTACGAGGGTACGTAGACACACTCTTCCCTCTCGTTGCTATGCATCTGGTAGATAGATCTTGCATGATCGTAGGAAAATTTTAAAATACTACGTTCCCCAACAGGTGGATACAGCAGGAAAACCTGCAGGGCTGCGCCGGCGCCCTGCGGAGGAGTAGGAAGTGTGACGGGAGGGGGGAGAGGCGCCAGAGGCTTGGGGTGCGGCTGCCCTCTCCCCCCCACTATATATAGGGGCCAGGGGGCGCCGGCCCTGAAAGTGCAACTAATCCCCGGGTGGTTTTGGCAATTAATAACAACATATATATCATTGAACTAATAGTTTCTTGAGAATCATTTCAGAGAAGTTCAGTGATATGGGTATGGCAAGGACTGAAGAAGTGGACCCCTCAAAATGCTAAGGCAAGCATTGGCAAAAGCTCAAGACTCCATTTTTGGTTTAGTGATCCAAGATCACATTGAGTCCATAGGAAAAGCCAATACTATTAAAAGGGGATGAGGTTATGTTGATGATCTGGTTGCTCAAGTGCTTAGTGATACATCTCCTAAACTATCAGCAACTTTCACTGCCATATACACTCATAAGTAATCTCGGTCCCACCGATAATCCAAACTCAGTCACACCGAGATGAACCACCTCAGCCATAAGCCAAACCCTAGTAAAATCGGATTTTCCGATTCTGATATCGGTTTCACCGAAACATGAGTTGCCAAGCTTCTGTAACCTTCTGTCATCAAATCGGTGTCACCGAGATGATGAAGTCGGTCCCACCGAAACTGGCATGCTCTTGTCATTGCACATATCGGACTAACCGAGATTGTATTTTCGGTCCCACCGAAAACCCCAACGTTCACATTATTTGAACTTTCGGTCTCACCGAGTTGTCCACTTCGGTCCCACCGAGATTGCTCAAATATGTGTGTAACGGTTGGATTTTGTGTGGAGGCTATTTATACCCCTCCACCCCCTCTTCATTCGTGGAGAGAGCCATCAGAAAGAACTACCACTCCTACCTTACATTTCTGAGAAGAGAACTACCTACCCTTGTGTTGAGATCAAGTTGCTCCACTCCCACCATATGAAGCTTGATCTCTAACCTTCCCAAGTTGCTTTCCACTCAATCCTTTCTTCCACCACAGCCAAATCAGTGAGGAGAGTTGAGTGTTGGGGAGAGTATCATTTGAAGCACAAGAGCAAGGAGTTCATCATCATCTACAACATCTATTACCTTTTGGAGGGTGGTGCCTCCTAGATTGGTCAGGTGTCGCTTGGGAGCCTCCGTCATCGAGATGTGGAGTTGAACCAAGAAGTTTGTAAGGGCAAGGAGATCGCCTACTTCGTGAAGATCTACCCCGAGTAAGGCTAGCCCTCCGTGGGCGTAGGCCATGATGGAATAGACAAGGTTGCTTCTTCGTGGACCCTTCGTGGGTGGAGCCCTTCGTGGACTCGCGCAGCCGTTACCCTCCGTGGGTTGAAGTCTCCATCAACGTGGATGTACGATAGCACCACCTATCGGAACCACGGGAAAAATCACCGCGTCTCCAAAATTGCGTTTGCTCTTCTCCACCTCTCTTTACTACATGTGCAATTTACTCTCCGCTGCCTATACTCTAGAATTGCATGTGTAGGGTGATGCTTGACTTGATCATAATTGTGAATCTGCCAAAAACTGTTCTTTGTCAAAAGGCAGAATTTTTATATTTACAAGTAGTATAATCACCCCCCCCCTCTAGACATACTTTCGATCCTACAAGTGGTATCAGAGCTTTGGTCTCCATTGTATTGGTTTCGATTGCATTGGACTCCATAAGCTTGGTTTCACAACCTAGGAGAGTATGGCGTCTAGTGAGGGTAATTTTCGTAGAGGTCCTTACTTTGATGGTACAAATTTTGCTAGTTGGAAGCATAAAATGAAAATGCATATTCTTGGTCATAACCCAGCCGCATGGGGCATTATTTGTGTTGGTATGCAAGGTGAATTCTTCGAGGAAGGAAAAGTTCCGGATCGCGAAGCTACACCGGAAGAATTGCGGATGTTGCAAAACAATGCTCAAGCTTGTGACATTCTCTTCAATGCCTTGTGTCCCGAGGAGTTCAACAAAATCAGCCATCTTGAAAATGCAAAAGAGATTTGGGATACTTTGGTTGAAATGCACGAAGGTACCGAGTCTGTGAAGGAATCAAAGCTAGATATTCTTCAAGGTCAACTTGACAAGTTCAAGATGAAGGATGGTGAAGGAGTCGCTGAAATGTACTCTAGGCTTGCTCTCATCACAAATGAGATTGCCGGCTTAGGAAGCGAAGAAATGACCGACCGATTCATCATCAAGAAGATTCTTAGAGCTTTGGATGGAAAGTATGACACCGTGTCCACTTTGATCCAAATGATGCCAAACTACAAGACTCTCAAGCCAACCGAAGTCATTGGAAGAATTGTTGCTCATGAGATGACACTTAAGGATAAGGAAGAGCTTCACAACAAGTCGAGTGGTGCTTACAAAGCTACAAGTGATGCTCCCACAACCTCAAGTGACAAGTTAGTTTCCAATGAAGAGATAAGCCTAATGGTTAAGAACTTCAACAAATTCTACAAGTATAGAGGCAAAGAGAGAAGCTCAAAGTCTAGATCATATGATGAAAAGAGATCTTCTAGTCGTGATCGAAACTGCTACAATTGTGGAAGACCCGGACACTACTCAAATGAGTGTACGGCTCCCCACAAGAGAAGAGAAGAATCTCCAAGAAGAAGAAGTTCAAGAGATGAGTCACCTCGAAAAGAGAGAAGGAGTAGAGATGATCGTTATGAACGAAGACCCTCTCGGAGAAGCAAGGATTCGGAGAGGAAAGACAAGTCATTAAGGAGCTACACAAGAAGAAGACATCAAGCTCATGTAGGTGAATGGGTCTCCGGCTCCGACTCCGACAATCAATCCGATGGAAGCTATCACTCCGACTCCGACTACAGTCAAGATGAAGGTGTTGCCGGTCTTGCTCTCGTATCCTCCAACTCCAACTCCTACGACTTATTTGATTCACCAAATGAGGGAATTGGAAGATGCTTCATGGCTAAAGGCCCCAAGGTATCACACCCTGAATTCATTGACTTCAATAGTGATGAGGATGACTTGCTTGGTGAAGATGAGCTCTTGCATGATAAATCTAGTGAGCCTAGTAACGATGAAAATGCTAGTAGTCTTTATAGTCGAGAAGAGTCGAATGACAATGCTATGAAGGAGATTGAGCGTCTAACTAAAGAACTAAACACTCTTAAGTTGGCTCATGAAACAACTCAAGAAGATCATAGAGAGCTCCTAAGATCTCATGAGAAGCTACGCTTCGAGAAGCTCACTCTAGAGCAAGAACATGAGTTTCTAAAAGCAATCAATGACGATCTTCGAAAGAAGAGTTCTTCATATCTTGCCAAACGACTTCTCTTGTCTAATTTCTTGCCACCCATTAAGACTAAGCATGACAAGCATAAGAAAAATTCTTCCTCTAGCAGTAACAATAACCATGTTAAATCCAATGTTGTTGCTTCTAGTAGTTCTCTTGGTTCCACTAACAATGTTTCAAGCCAAGTTACACTTGAGCAAGAGAATAGTTTATTGAAAGGGATCATAGAGAAAGGTGTCTACAAGAGCCTTGCCGGAAGCAAGAACTTTGAGGAAATTGTTCGCAAGCAAGGAAGGCACCGGAAGAATCAAGGAATTGGTTTTGAGCGAAAGTTCAACGCCGAAGGTGTTGAGTGGGAAGAAGGTCAATATCCTACTCCACAGTTTGTTTCTCAAAAGGAGAAGTATGATCCTACTTCTTCCAATGTGGAACAAGCTCAAGATGACCTTCCACCACAAGACCACAAGCTAAAAGCCAAGGACAAGCTTCAAGAGGAGATTGATGCATTCGTTGAAGCACCTCAAGCCATGGTCAAGTGGGTTCCCAAGGAAACGTCAAGTTCTACTTCGTCAAGCTCAACTACAACCCCAAGGATTCCCATCAAGATGATGTGGATCCCGAAGAAGAAGAACTAGAAAGTTCTTGAGGGTGACTCCGCCAACATACTGCACTCACATTCATTTTGGCAAAGAACTTGTGCAATCAACTTCCACATCATGCACTAGTTCATGGAGTCACAAACCCTCTTGTTGGTAAGTCAAGGGACAAGGTAATCATTGCTTTCATGGACATCATCTATTGTGAACTTCAATCTATGTCCATGGATATCCTTATTTGTTCCTTGTGGGACTAACCCATGTAGGTATTGAAAGTGCCCTAATCCAAAGGATAGCTCCCAACTCTTGATGATCTCCATCAACATTGAGCATCCACATCTTCAACATCTACATGAAGTCTTCTACGACAACCCAAGGTTAGTTTGACCCTTTAAAAGGGGTTCTTACATCTAGGGGGAGCTTTGCTCTAAAAAATTGAGCTAAAGCATCTTCAAATGATGTGAACACATCAATGCTTTATGTAAAAGTGGTAACCCCACTTGTGCTTAAACGATGAGTATGACCTATGATCAAATGTTCTCATTTGGCTCCTAAGTCAAAATACTCATATAAAGATGACCTAGTCATCGACAAATTGTGTGTTAATTGCTAGAGTTTTGGTTGTGCATGTTTGACACATATTTCATTTGCTATCTTATTGTGTGAGCATGTTGGATGCATGATTTTATCCATTCGAGGACATTCATTTGTTGTTTTGGTTGTTTTGATTTTTCTGACCAAATGGATGGACAAGAATGCCTAAGTACCTCCCCTAGCTATCTATGCTTTCTTGTCTCAAATTCTATTCATGCTTACACCACAAACTTTGAACAAGTCTTTTTCGGACCCTCCGGGTGAGGAGCACTCGGAGCCACCGATCCGTCTAGGGCTAATCTCCAAAACCTTCTAATTGATTTCGGTCAGACCAACTCACTCAAACTCGGTCGAACCGAAAGCATTTAGACTGATCTAGGTTTCATCTCGGTGAAACCGAGTTGTGATTTTCGGCGTGACCGAAGTGCATAACTGCCTAGCAGTTATCCATCTCGGTGCCACCGAGTTTTTCAACTCGGTCCCACCGACAGCAAAGGGGTATATATATACCAAGGGCCGCGCGCGTTGATTCCTCCTTCAAACATTTCGCCCCCACATCCCCTGCTGTCGTCGCCTTGATCTCCGGATCATCGCCGTCGTCGCCTGTGCGCCCTCACCGCAGGTCTCCGTCGCCGTCAACGGCCATCTCCTCCGCGCCGTTGCCGCCGTAGAGAAACTCAACCAAGTTAGGGTGAGTTTTGATCCCACTCGTGCTCCCATCTCCGATTCAATGCACGTTTGGATTGCCTAGTATCTTGCCACGATTGAAATCTTCCTGTACACCAGATTGGTTCGTTTGAACTAGATTCGAGTAAAAATTTTAGGGTTAGGTTTCCACTGAACACATCTCGGTGAGACCGATTTTATAATTTCGGTGTGACCGATTTGGCCTCTGGCCATTGCACTGCACCCTTCGGTCCAACCGAGTTGTGCAAATCGGTGTGACCGAAATGTAGTTTTTGTGAAACCCTAGTGTTTTCGGCAGGACCGAAACCCACTTCGGTCAAACCGAAAGTGGTGTGCCAAGCTCCTGTTTAACACTTCGGATTCACCGAAACTCAAACTCGGTCTGACCGAAATGTCTTCTGTGAAAACTTAAAACTAGAATTTGAACTCATTTTTTTTTGCAAAAACTTCTGTAGTTTGTGATGACTCTTCTTCTCTGCCTATACCTTATCTATTCACAGGTTGTCAGCCATGTCAGATACCAGTGACAGTCAGAACAGGTCAGAGACACCCATTGCAGACATTCCAGAGGCTGACACTAGTCCTGATCCTAGTAGCTCATTTGATGATGGTGAGAGGAGTACACCAAGTGGCATGCCTCCTGCAGCCACCAGAGCTAGAAAGGAGAAGAATTCCGATGATGAAGATTCAGACTTTGTTGTTGAGGAAGAAGTGACCTCCAAGCCTAAGAGGAAGGTTGTTGCCAAAGAGCAACAAGGTCAGCAATCTAAGAAGGACACCAGCAAAGTCAAGCAGTCAACTGTTGCTAAGAAGCTGAATTTGGGAGAGGCAGCTCCAAGCAAAGTGAAGAAAACCACCAAGAGAAAGAGGGCAGTGCATGTGTCAGATTCTCATGCAGATGCAGCAGTCGAGGATGAGGATGAGGAAGCACCCCAGCCTCCACCTCAGAAGCAGAAGCTCATGGGTGATGCCATTAAGGCCGGAGCCACATCAAAGCCCAAGAAATCTGCTCCAGCTAGGGCAGCTCCAGCAAAGCCTGCTGCCAAGCCCAAGAGAACCACCAGAAATATTCCAGCGTCTGAGAAGAACAAGGATGATGTGCCACCAGCTGAGTCTGACGAGGAAGGACAAGTTTTGCTGAAACTTCGTCCAAAACTGCCACTTCACAATGATGCTCATCCTCAAGCTGAGGATATGAAGGCAAGGAAAGATAGAGGTCTCGGGCTATGGAGACAAGCTGACCCATATGCCGTGAGGAGAAGAACTGTTGTAGATCCCAGATTTCACACCAGAGAGCAGCAGGACTTCTATGAGACCGTGCTGATGGACAAAAAGCCAATAGTCGCAGACACCAGATATGTTGACTGGGAGTACATTGACAACGAAGAGCACAGAGATTTCTTTCCACATGTGCATGAAAGTTTCACTGCATGTGGAGTTGCAGAGTTTGTGGGTCAGAAATTGACCAGTTGGAACGATGAGATGATAATGCAATTTTATGCCACAGCTCACTTCTATCCTGATGGAAAGATCACTTGGATGACTGAAGGTCAAAGGTATTCTTCTTCTGTTGAAGAATGGGCAGAAATTCTGAATGCTCCAGTGCAACGAGAAGATGATATTGATGTCTATGGGATTCCAAAGAAGAATCATGAATCCATGAAGAACATGTACAAAGAGATTCCAGCAGGGGAGTTGGAAATTTGGAAGCTCGGCTCAGTCTACCATCTCCAGGCAGGCTTACCTACCACTAATACTATTTTGAGGCATACCTTGATGCCCAAGTCTGGAGATCATCGCATGATCAGAGGATATTCTATCAACATGCTGCATATACTTGATGAGAAAGCACCTTTCAAGGTGATGGACTTAATGGTAGAGACCATTAAGAGGACTGCAGCTGACCAGAAAAGGTCATGTGGATTTGCCCCACAGATTCAGATGCTTATCAATGCCAAGTTTGGCACGGGCAAATTCTTGTTGGATAGAAAACATTTACCCCTGCAGCCAGAGCATGAAGACAATGTTGTTGTGATGGATGAGGAGGATCCGACATCTGTTGAAGGTCAAGTCAAGATCGAAGCTGCTAAGAAAGCCAAAGCTGACAAAGAAGCAGCAGCAGCAGCAGCTAAACCAAAGAGTTTCGGAGAGCAGATTCTTGAAGCTACTCAAAGGATTGAACAACGCCTGGCCAGCATTGAACAGTCTCAGGAGAGCTTAGAGAGGATTGTTGACGAGAAGATCCACGCTCTGGACGTGAAGCTGACTGAAATACAAGTGACCGTCAACAAGCTTGAGGCAGACATTGAGGAAGCAAAGCAGGACAAGGCAGAGCTTATGCAGGATGACTTAGTCCAGGATTCTCATCGACAGACTGCTCCGGTTCCCAAAGGATCCCGATCAGCTGCTATTCCAGTGACTGACACCAGGACTACAGCTTCAGCACCTCCCACAGTTCCAGCAGTTACTCCAGCTACAGCTCCAGTGTCCACTCCTGCAGCACAGACATCAGCTGAAGTCTTCGCCGATGCCGTCATATCTACTCCGACATCAACCCAGACGGGAGCCGCCAGCAGAGCCCATAGTGACGTTTAGCTCTATGCTTTTTCGAACTTTTTGGTAACTTGTTGCCAAAGGGGGAGAAATTGTATAGATCATAGGGCTTCGAGAGAGAGAGTGTTGTTGTCTTTGCGCTTTTGCTCTTTCGTTCTTTTGCGGTTTCTTTGAGATACTTTTGGTTTTCGAGACATTCAGTGTGCTTGATACTCCGTTTGATGCTACCTTAATGAGTGCTTGGTCGTACTATGCTTTAATGTGTGCTTAATGCTTATCATATGCCATTCCTATCTTGTATGACTATTTACTCATGTCTTGGTGATTGGGTGCATGCTGTTCATTCTTATCATTTTGTGCGCTCCACCAAGATGTATGTGACATGGAAGAGTGACCCATGATCCTAATCGATTGTGCATTTGCATTCAAACGCAAATCCTAAATAATGCACAAATTTAGGGGGAGCTCTTGCTTATCACATACTTCTCAAAGCGACGATATTATTCATTGATTATATCCCTTGTCGAAGCTTTGATCTATATGTTGTCATCAATTACCAAAAAGGGGGAGATTGAAAGTGCAACTAATCCCCGGGTGGTTTTGGCAATTAATAACAACATATATATCATTGAACTAATAGTTTCTTGAGAATCATTTCAGAGAAGTTCAGAGATATGGGTATGGCAAGGACTGAAGAAGTGGACCCCTCAAAATGCTAAGGCAAGCATTGGCAAAAGCTCAAGACTCCATTTTTGGTTTAGTGATCCAAGATCACATTGAGTCCATAGGAAAAGCCAATACTATTAAAATGGGATGAGGTTATGTTGATGATCTGGTTGCTCAAGTGCTTAGTGATACATCTCCTAAACTATCAACAACTTTCACTGCCATATACACTCATAAGTAATCTCGGTCCCACCGATAATCCAAACTCAGTCACACCGAGATGAACCACCTCAGCCATAAGCCAAACCCTAGTAAAATCGGATTTTCCGATTCTGATATCGGTTTCACCGAAACATGAGTTGCCAAGCTTCTGTAACCTTCTGTCATCAAATCGGTGTCACCGAGATGATGAAGTCGGTCCCACCGAAACTGGCATGCTCTTGTCATTGCACATATCGGACTAACTGAGATTGTATTTTCGGTCCCACCGAAAACCCCAACGTTCACATTATTTGAACTTTCGGTCTCACCGAGTTGTCCACTTCGGTCCCACCGAGATTGCTCAAATATGTGTGTAACGGTTGGATTTTGTGTGGAGGCTATTTATACCCCTCCACCCCCTCTTCATTCGTGGAGAGAGCCATCAGAAAGAACTACAACTCCTACCTTACATTTCTGAGAAGAGAACTACCTACCCTTGTGTTGAGATCAAGTTGCTCCACTCCCACCATATGAAGCTTGATCTCTAACCTTCCCAAGTTGCTTTCCACTCAATCCTTTCTTCCACCACAGCCAAATCAGTGAGGAGAGTTGAGTGTTGGGGAGATTATCATTTGAAGCACAAGAGCAAGGAGTTCATCATCATCTACAACATCTATTACCTTTTGGAGGGTGGTGCCTCCTAGATTGGTCAGGTGTCGCTTGGGAGCCTCCGTCATCGAGATGTGGAGTTGAACCAAGAAGTTTGTAAGGGCAAGGAGATCGCCTACTTCGTGAAGATCTACCCCGAGTAAGGCTAGCCCTCCGTGGGCGTAGGCCATGATGGAATAGACAAGGTTGCTTCTTCATGGACCCTTCGTGGGTGGAGCCCTCCGTGGACTCGCGCAGCCGTTACCCTCCGTGGGTTGAAGTCTCCATCAACGTGGATGTACGATAGCACCACCTATCGGAACCACGGGAAAAATCACCGCGTCTCCAAAATTGCGTTTGCTCTTCTCCACCTCTCTTTACTACATGTGCAATTTACTTTGCGCTGCCTATACTCTAGAATTGCATGTGTAGGGTGATGCTTGACTTGATCATAATTGTGAATCTGCCAAAAACTGTTCTTTGTCAAAAGGCAGAATTTTTATATTTACAAGTAGTCTAATCACCCCCCCTCTAGACATACTTTCGATCCTACAGGCCCTGGGAGATCAGATCTCCAGGGTGGGGCAGCGGCCAAGGGGGGAAACTTGCCCCCCAAGGCATAGGGGGCGCCCCCTCCCCCTAGGGTTTCAACCCTAGGCGCATGGAGGGGGGCCCATATGTGTGTGCCAGCCCACCAGGGGCTGGCCCCCTTCCCCTTGCGGCCTAGGGGACCCACCGGGATGGGTGGCCCCACCCGGTGGTGTTGGGGAACGTTGCATGGGAAACAAAAAATTTTCCTACGCTCACCAAGATCAATCTAGGAGATGCATCTACGAGAGGAGAGTTGGATCCACATACCCTTGTAGATCGCTAAGCGGAAGCGTTCAAGAACGCGGTTGATGGAGTCGTACTCGCCGCGATTCAGATCGCCGAAGATCCTAGCACCGAACGGACGGTGCCTCCGCGTTCTTCACACGTACAGCTCGGGGACGTCTCCTCCTTCTTGATCCAGGAAGGGGGAAGGAGAAGTTGACGGAGAAACCCAGCAGCACGACGGCGTGGTGGAGATGGTGGTGGAGGAATTCCAGCAGGGCTTCGCCAAGCACTGCGGAATAAACGAAGATGTTTGTGGAAGAGGGAGGGCAGCGCCGAGGCACGAACGTGTGTGGCTGCCCTCCCTCTGCCTCTCTTTATATAGGGGGGGAGAGAGGGGAGGGGCGCCCTAGGGTTTCCCCCTAGGGGCGGCGGCCAAGGGGAGATGGGGCCGGCCAAGGGGGGGGGCGGCGGCCAGGGCCTAGGGTTTCCCCTCCCCCCCAGGTGCCTTGCCCCCCAAGCCTAGGGGGTGCGGCAGCCCTAGGGGGGCCCAGCCCCCTTGGCGCAGGTGGAGAGGGCCCAAGGGGGGGGCGTACAGCCCTATGAGGGCTGTTGCGTCTCCCACTTGTGGCCCATGAGGCCCGCAACACTTGCCGGGACCCCCGAAACCCCTTTCGGTCATCCGACGACTCCCCGGTGCTCCCCGGAACACTTCCGAACTCCGATCACTCTCATCCTATATATCAATCTTCGTCCCCGGACCATTCCGGAGACCCTCGTCACGTCCGGGATCTCATCCGGGACTCCGAACAACCTTCGGTTACCATGCACTGTTCTCACTAACAACCCTAGCGTCACCGAACCTTAAGTGTGTAGACCCTGCGGGTTCGGAAACTATGCAGACATGACCGAGACACTCCCAGGTCAATAACCAATAGCGGGATCTGGATACCCATATTGGTTCCCACACGTTCCTCGATGATCTCATCGGATGAACCACGATGTCAAGGATTCAGGCAATCCCGTATACAGTTCCCTTTGTCTCGTCGGTATGTTACTTGCCCGAGATTCGATCGTCGGTATCTCCATACCTAGTTCAATCTCGTTACCGGCAAGTCTCTTTACTCGTTCCGTAATACATAATCCCGTGACTAACTACTTAGTCACTTTGAGCTCATTGAGATGACGTATTACCGAGTGGGCCCGGAGATACCTCTCCGTCACACGGAGTGACAAATCCCAGTCTTGATCCATGTCAACTCAACAGACACCTTCGGAGATACCTGTAGAGTACCTTTATAGTCACCCAGTTACGTTGCGACGTTTGGTACACACAAGGCACTCCTACGGTGTCAGTGAGTTACATGATCTCATGGTCATAGGAACTTATACTTGACATGCAGAAAACTATAGCGATAACTGATACGATCAAAAGCTATGTTTAACGTTTGGGTCTCGTCCATCACATCATTCTCCTAATGATGTGATCCCGTTATCAAATGACAACTCATGTCTATGACCTGGAAACCGCGGTCATCTTTGATCAACGAGCTAGTCCTGAAGAGGCTTACTAGGGACACAAAGTTTGTCTATTTATCCACACATGTATATGAGTTTCCAATCAATACAATTATAGCATGGATAATAAACGACTATCATGAACAAGGAAATATAATAATAACTCTTTTATTATTGCCTCTAGGGCATATTTCCAACAGTCTCCCACTTGCACTAGAGTCAATAATCTAGCATTACAAGGTAATGAATCTAACACCCATAGAGTCTTGGTGTTGATCATGCTTAGCCCGTGGAAGAGGCTTAGTCAACGGATCTGCAACGTTCAAATCCGTGTGTACTTTGCAAATGCTTATGTCCTCCTCCTTGACTTAATCGCGGATGGAATTGAAGCGTCGCTTTATGTGTCTGGTCCTCTTGTGAAACCTTGGTTCCTTGGCTAGAGCAATGGCACCAGTGTTGTCACAAAACAGAGTCATTGGGTTCAATGCACTAGGCACAACTCCAAGATCTGTCATGAACTCCTTCATCCAGACACCTTCCTTTGCCGCCTCCGAGGCAGCTATGTACTCCGCTTCGCATGTAGAATCAGCTACCACGCTTTGCTTGGAACTGCACCAGCTTACCGCTCCCCCATTGACAATATATACGTATCCGGTTTGAGACTTGGAGTCATCCGGATCAGTGTCAAAGCTTGCATCGACGTAACCCTTTACGACGAGCTCTTGATCACCTCCATAAACGAGAAACATCTCCTTAGTCCTTTTCAGGTACTTTAGGATATTCTTGACCGCTGTCCAGTGATCCATACCAGGATTACTTTGAAACCTTCCGGCCATACTTATGGCAAGGCTGACATCTGGTCTTGTGCACAGCATTGCATACATGATAGAGCCTATGGCTGAAGCATAGGGGACGACACTCATCTTTTCTCTATCTTCCGCAGTCACTGGGCATTGAGTCTTACTCAACTTTGTACCTTGCAATACCGGCAAGAACCCCTTCTTGGATTGATCCATTTTGAACTTCTTCAAAACTTTATCAAGGTATGTACTTTGTGAAAGTCCTATCAAGCGTCTCGATCTATCTCTATAGATCTTGATGCCCAATATGAAAGCAGCTTCACCGAGGTCCTTCATCGAAAAACTTTTGTTCAAATACCCCTTCACGCTATCCAAAAGTTCTATATTGTTTCCAATTAGCAATATGTCATCCACATATAATATCAGAAACGCTATAGAGCTCCCACTCACTTTCTTGTAAATACAAGCTTCTCCGTAAACTTGTACAAACCCAAACGCTTTGATCACCTCATCAAAGCGAAGATTCCAACTCCGAGACGCTTGCACCAGCCCATAAATGGAACGCTGGAGTTTGCAAACTTTGTCAGCATTCTCTGGATCGACAAAACCTTCCGGTTGTATCATATACAACTCTTCCTTAAGAAAACCGTTAAGGAACGCTGTTTTGACATCCATCTGCCAAATTTCGTAATCGAAATATGCAGCTATTGCTAACATGATTCGGACGGATTTAAGCATCGCTACGGGTGAGAAAGTCTCATCGTAGTCAACTCCTTGAACTTGTGAAAAACCCTTTGCCACAAGTCGAGCTTTATACACGGTGACATTGCCGTCAGCGTCCGTCTTCCTCTTAAAAATCCATTTATTCTGAATGGCCTTCCGCCCTTCAGGTAATACTTCCAAAGTCCATACTTTGTTTTCATACATGGATCCCATCTCGGATTTCATGGCCTCTAACCATTTGTCGGAATCCGGGCCCACCATCGCTTCTCCATAGCTCGTAGGTTCACTGTTGTCCAACAACATGACCTCCAAGACAGGGTTACCATACCACTCAGGTGCAGTGCGTACCCTTGTCGACCTACGAGGTTCGGTAGTAGCTTGATCAGAAGCTTCTTGATCATCATCATTGGCTTCCTCTTCAACCGTTGCAGGCTCCACAAAAACATCTTTCTGTGCTGCGCTACTCTCTGGTTGAAGTAGAGGTTCAATAACCTCATCAAGTTCTACCTTCCTCCCACTCAATTCTTTCGAGAGAAACTCTTTCTCGAGAAAGGACCCGTTCTTAGCGACAAACACTTTGCCCTCGGATCTGAGATAGAAGGTGTACCCAACCGTCTCTTTTGGGTATCCTATGAAGACACATTTGTCCGCTTTGGGTTCGAGCTTTTCTGGCTGAAGCCTTTTGACATAAGCATCGCAACCCCAAACCTTGAGAAAAGACAACTTAGGTTTCTTACCAAACCACAGTTCATACGGTGTTGTCTCAACGGACTTAGATGGAGCCCTATTTAAAGTGAATGCAGCTGTCTCTAACGCATATCCCCAAAACGATAGTGGCAAATCGGCAAGAGACATCATAGAACGCACCATATTTAATATGGTTCGATTACGATGTTCGGACACACCATTACGCTGTGGTGTTCCAGGTGGCGTCAACTGTGAAACAATTTCACATTTTCTTAAGTGATTGCCAAACTCATAACTCAGATACTCTCCCCCTCGATCAGATCGTAGGAACTTGATCTTCTTGTTACGATGATTCTCAACTTCACTCTGAAATTGCTTGAACTTTTCAAACGTTTCAGACTTATGCTTCATCAAGTAAATATACCCATATCTACTTAAGTCGTCAGTGAAGGTGAGAAAATAACGATATCCACCGCGCGCCGTGACACTCATCGGGCCACACACATCAGTATGTATGATTTCCAATAAGTCACTTGCCCGTTCCATTGTTCCTGAAAACGGGGTCTTAGTCATCTTGCCCATGAGGCACGGCTCGCATGTGTCAAGTGATTCAAAATCAAGAGACTCCAAGAGTCCATCAGTATGGAGCTTCCTCATGCGTTTCACGCCGATATGACCCAGACGGCAGTGCCACAAGAAAGTGGTACTATTGTTATCAACTCTACATCTTTTGGCATCAATGTTATGAACATGTGTATCATCACTATCGAGATTCAATAAGAATAAACCCCCTACTTCGGGTGCATGACCATAAAAGATATTACCCATATAAATAGAACAACCTTTATTCTCTGATTTAAATGAGTAACCGTCTCGCATTAAACAAGATCCAGATATAATGTTCATGCTCAACGCAGGCACTAAATAACAATTATTCAGGTTCATAACTAATCCCGATGGTAATCGAAGAGCGAGCGTGCCGACGGCGATCACATCAACCTTGGAACCATTCCCCACGCGCATCGTCACTTCGTCCTTCGCCAGCCTCCGTTTATTCCGTAGTTCCTGTTTAGAGTTGCAAATGTGAGCAACCGAACCGGTATCAAATACCCAGGCACTACAACAAGAGTTGGTAAGGTACACATCAATAACATGTATATCACATATACCTTGCTTGTTGTTGTTGTTGGCCCCCTTCTTGTCTGCCAGATACTTGGGGCAGTTCCGCTTCCAGTGGCCGTTCCCCTTGCAATAGAAACACTCAGTCTCTGGCTTGGGCCCAGCCTTGGGTTTCTTCACTGGATGAGCAACTGCCTTGCTACCCTTCTTAGAGTTACCCTTCTTGCCCTTGCCATTTTTCTTGAAACTGGTAGTTTATTGACCATCAACCCTTGATACTCCTTCTGGATGTCTGCCTCAGCGACTTTCAGCATCGAAAACAGCTCGGCGATGGATTTGTTCATCCCTTGCATGTTATACTGCTGCACGAAGCTCTTGTAGATAGGTGGGAGTGACTGGAGAATTCTGTCAATGATAGCCTCCTCCGGGAACACAAGTCCCAGATCAGCTATGCGGGTATAGTACCCAGACATCTTCAGTAAGTGCTCACTGACAGACGAATTCTCCTCCATCTTGCAAGCAAAGAATTTATCGGTGGTCTCATACCTCTCGATCTTGGCATTCTTTTCAAAGATGAACTTCAACTCCTGGAACATCTCATATGCTCCATGACGTTCAAAACACCTTTGAAGTCCTCCTTCCAAGCTATACAACATGGCACACTGCACTACTGAGTAGTCATCCGAACGCGACTGCCAGGCGTTCATAACGTCCACAGAGGCCGGAGCGGGGGGTTCACCTAGCGGTGCATTTAGGACATAAACCTTTTGGGCAGCTGTGAGGATGATCCTCAGATTGCGGAGCCAGTCCACAAAGTTGCTCCCATCATCTTTCAGCTTAGTTTTCTCTAGGAACGCATTAAAATTCAGGGGAGCTACTGCGCGAGCCATCTACAACAAAAGATTTGCAAAGACATCTTAGACTATTGTTCATGATAAGTGAGTTTTTAACTAATCAAATTACTTATAACTCCCACTCAAATTGACATCCCTCTGGTCATTCGAGCGTGGCATGATCCAAATCCACCAACCCAAGTCCGATCATCACGTGAGATGAGGTGGTGTCAATGGCGAACATCTTCATGTTGATCATATCTACTATATGACTCATGCTCGACCTTTCGGTCTTCCGTGTTCCGAGGCCATGTCTGTACATGCTAGGCTCGTCAAGTCTAACCCGAGTGTTCTGCATGTGCAAAACTGGCTTGCACCCGTTGTATGCGAACGTAGAGTCTATCACACCCGATCATCACGTGGTGCTTCGAAACGACGAACCTTCGCAACGGCGCACACTCGGGGGAACACAATTTTATCTTGAAATTTTAGTGAGGGATCATCTTATAATGCTACCGTCGTCCTAAGCAAAATAAGATGCATAAAAGGATTAACATCACATGCAAATCATAAGTGACATGATATGGCCATCAACTCGTGCTTTTGATCTCCATCTCCAAAGCACCGGCATGATCTCCATCGTCACCGGCGTAACACCATGATCCCCATCATCATGATCTCCATCATCGTGTTGCCATCGGGGTTGTCGCGCGCCCACCATGCTCTAACTACTATTGCTACCGTTTAGCGATAAAGTAAAGCATTACATAGCGCTTAATGATTGACACGCAGGTCATACAAAAAATTAAAGACAACCCTATGGCTCCTGCCGGTTGCCGTATACATCGACATGCAAGTCGATATTAACTATTACAACATGATCATCTCATACATCAAATATATCTCATCATGTCATTGGCCATATCATATCACATACATACCCTGCAAAAACAAGTTAGACGTCCTCTAATTTGTTGTTGCATGTTTTACGTGGCTGCTATGGGTATCTAGCAAGAACGCTTCTTACCTACGCAAAGCCACAACGGTGATATTCAAGTTGCTATTTAACCTTCTACAAGGACCACCTTTGTCTATTCCGATTCAACTAAGATAGGAGAGACAGACACCCGCCAGCCATCTTATGCAACAAAAGTCGCATGTCTGTCGATGGAACCGGTCTCATGTACGTGGACATGTAAAGTTGGTCCGGGCCGCTTCATCCCATAATACCGCTGAATCAAGAAAGACCAAGGAGGGAAGCAATCTAAACATCAACGCCCACAAAACCCCTTTGTGTTCTACTCGTGAAAGCATCTACGCAAGAACCTAGCTCTGATACCACTGTTGGGGAACGTTGCATGGGAAACAAAAAATTTTCCTACGCTCACCAAGATCAATCTAGGAGATGCATCTACGAGAGGAGAGTTGGATCCACATACCCTTGTAGATCGCTAAGCGGAAGCGTTCAAGAACGCGGTTGATGGAGTCGTACTCGCCGCGATTCAGATCGCCGAAGATCCTAGCACCGAACGGACGGTGCCTCCGCGTTCTTCACACGTACAGCTCGGGGACGTCTCCTCCTTCTTGATCTAGCAAGGGGAAGGAGAAGTTGACGGAGAAACCCAGCAGCACGACGGCGTGGTAGAGATGGTGGTGGAGGAATTCCAGCAGGGCTTCGCCAAGCACTGCGGAATAAACAAAGATGTTTGTGGGAGAGGGAGGGCAGCGCCGAGGCACGAACGTGTGTGGCTGCCCTCCCTCTGCCTCTCTTTATATAGGGGGGGAGAGAGGGGAGGGGCGCCCTAGGGTTTCCCCCTAGGGGCGGCGGCCAAGGGGAGATGGGGCCGGC
>LR738715.1:156403652-156433936 GCA_902687465.1 Secale cereale | reverse complement strand
CCAGGGCCTAGGGTTCCCCCCCCCCCAGGTGCCTTGCCCCCCAAGCCTAGGGGGTGCGGCAGCCCTAGGGGGGCCCAGCCCCCTTGGCGCAGGTGGAGAGGGCCCAAGGGGGGGCGTACAGCCCTATGAGGTCTGTTGCGTCTCCCACTTGTGGCCCATGAGGCCCGCAACACTTGCCGGGACCCCCGAAACCCCTTTCGGTCATCCGACGACTCCCCGGTGCTCCCCGGAACACTTCCGGACTCCGATCACTCTCATCCTATATATCAATCTTCGTCCCCGGACCATTCCGGAGACCCTCGTCACGTCCGGGATCTCATCCGGGACTCCGAACAACCTTCGGTTACCATGCACTGTTCTCACTAACAACCCTAGCGTCACCGAACCTTAAGTGTGTAGACCCTGCGGGTTCGGAAAGTATGCAGACATGACCGAGACACTCCCAGGTCAATAACCAATAGCGGGATCTGGATACCCATATTGGTTCCCACATGTTCCTCGATGATCTCATCGGATGAACCACGATGTCAAGGATTCAGGCAATCCCGTATACAGTTCCCTTTGTCTCGTCGGTATGTTACTTGCCCGAGATTCGATCGTCGGTATCTCCATACCTAGTTCAATCCCGTTACCGGCAAGTCTCTTTACTCGTTCCGTAATACATAATCCCGTGACTAACTACTTAGTCACTTTGAGCTCATTGAGATGACGTATTACCGAGTGGGCCCGGAGATACCTCTCCGTCACACGGAGTGACAAATCCCAGTCTCGATCCATGTCAACTCAACAGACACCTTCGGAGATACCTGTAGAGTACCTTTATAGTCACCCAGTTACGTTGCGACGTTTGGCACACACAAAGCACTCCTACGGTGTCAGTGAGTTACATGATCTCATGGTCATAGGAACTTATACTTGACATGCAGAAAACTATAGCGATAACTGATACGATCAAAAGCTATGTTTAACGTTTGGGTCTCGTCCATCACATCATTCTCCTAATGATGTGATCCCGTTATCAAATGACAACTCATGTCTATGACCTGGAAACCGCGGTCATCTTTGATCAACGAGCTAGTCCTGAAGAGGCTTACTAGGGACACAAAGTTTGTCTATTTATCCACACATGTATTTAAGTTTCCAATCAATACAATTATAGCATGGATAATAAACGATTATCATGAACAAGGAAATATAATAATAACTCTTTTATTATTGCCTCTAGGGCATATTTCCAACAGGTGGACCCCCGGGACCCCTCCGGTTGTCCCGGGACACTCCCGGTGACCCCCGGAGTTCACCCGATGGTCGAAACTGGACTTCCTATATATCATTCTTTACCTCCAGACCATTTCGGAACTCCTCGTGACGTCCGGGATCTCATACGGGACTCCGAACAACATTTGGGTTTCCATGTGCATGTATCTCTACAACCCTAGCGTCACCGAACCTTAAGTGTGTAGACCCTACGGGTTCGGGAGACACGCAAACATGACCGAGACGACTCTCCGGTCAATAACCAACAGCGGGATCTGGATACCCATGTTGGTTCCCACGTGTTCCTCAATGATCTCATCGGATGAACCACTGTGTCAAGGATTCACTCAATCCCGTATGTTATTCCCTTTGTCCATCGGTACGGTACTTGCCCGAGATTTGATCGTCGGTATGCCCGATACCTTGTTCAATCTCGTCATGGCAAGTCTCTTTACTCGTTCCGTAATCTATCATCCCGTGACTAACTACTTAGTCACTTTGATCTCATTATGATGATGTCTTACCGAGTGGGCCCAGAGGTACCTCTCCGTCATACGGAGTGACAATATCCCAGTCTCGGTTCGTACCAACTCAACAGACACTTTCGGAGATACCCGTTGCGTACCTTTATAGCCACCCAGTTACGTTGTGACGTTTGGCACACCCAAAGTATTCCTACGGCATCCGGGAGTTGCACAACCTCATGGTCTAAGGAATAAATACTTGACACCGGAAAAGCTTAGGCATTACAAACTATACGATCTCGTGCTAGGCTCAGGATTGGGTCTTGTCCATCACATCATTCTCCTAATGATGTGATCCCGTTATCACTGACATCCTATGTCCATGGTCAGGAAACCGTGACCATCCGTTGATCAACGAGCTAGTAACTAGAGGCTTACCAGGGACTCATTGTGGTCTATATATTCACACATGTATCGTTGTTTCCGTACAATACAATTCAAGCATGAATAACAGACAATTATCATGAACAAGGAAATATAATAATAATACTTTTATTATTGCCTCTAGGGCATATTTCCAACAGGAAGTTGTTCCAAGATTGATATGATCATCATCGCACACTCCCTATACTTTCGGGATTAGTGTAGAACCTAAATAAATGTTATTTGGCATTTGCGTTGAGCATGAATATGATTTGATCATGTTTGTTGCAATACTGTTATTCATTCAAAATCATAGAATAATAGTTATTTTGTTTACATGAATAAAGCCTTCGATGGTCATACACCCAATGAGAATAGTTTGTTGGATCTCGATCGTAGTGATACGCATATTCATAATATTGAAGCCAAAAGATGCAAGGTTAATAATGATAGTGCAACTTATTTGTGGCACTACCGTTTAGGTCATATTGGTGTAAAGCGCATGAAGAAACTCCATAGTGATGGACTTTTGGAATCACTTGGTGCTTGCGAACCATGCCTCATGGGCAAGATGACTAAAACTCCGTTCTCCGGAACAATGGAGCGAGCAACAAATTTGTTGGAAATCATACATACTAATGTATGTGGACCGATGAGTGTTGAAGCTCGCGGCGAGTATCGTTATTTTCTAACCTTCACTGATGATTTGAGCAGATATGGGTATATCTACTTGATGAAGCACAAGTATGAAACATTTGAGAAGTTCAAAGAATTTCAGAGTGAAGTAGAGAATCATCGTAATAAGAAAATAAAGTTTCTACGATCTAATTGTGGAGGTGAATATTTGAGTTACGAGTTTGGTCTTTATTTGAAACAATGTGGAATAGTTTCACAACTCACGCCACCCGGAACACCACAGCGTAATGGTGTGTCTGAACGTCGTAACCGTACTTTATTAGATATGGTGTGGTCTATGATGTCTCTTGCCGATTTACCACTATCGTTTTGGGTTATGCATTAGAGACAGCTGCATTCACGTTAAATAGGGCACCATCTAAATCCGTTGAGACGACGCCTTATGAACTGTGGTTTGGCAAGAAACCAAAGTTGTCGTTTCTTAAAGTTTGGGGCTGCGATGCTTATGTGAAAAAGCTTCAACCTGATAAGCTCGAACCCAAGTCGGAGAAATGTGTCTTCATAGGATACCCAAAGGAGACTATTGGATACACCTTCTATCACAGATCCGAAGGCAAGATATTCGTTGCTAAGAATGGATCGTTTCTAGAGAAAGAGTTTCTCTCGAAAGAAGTGAGTGGGAGGAAAGTGGAACTTGATGAGGTAATTGTACCTTCTCCCGAATTGGAAAGTAGTACATCACAGAAATTAGTTCCAGTAATTCCTAGACCAATTAGTGAGGAAGATAATGATGATGATCATGAAACTTTGGATCAAGTTACTACTGAACTTCATAGATCAGCCAGAGTACATTCCGCGCCAGAGTGGTATGGCAACCCGGTTCTGGAAGTCATGTTACTAGACCATGATGAACCTACGAACTATGAGGCAGCGATGATGAGCCCAGATTCCACAAAATGGCTTGAGGCCATGAAATCTGAGATGGAATCTATGTATGAGAACAAAGTGTGGACTTTGGTTGACTTGCCCGATGATCGGCAAGCCATTAAAAATAAATGGATCTTTAAGAGGAAGACTGACGCCGATGGTAATGTTACTATCTATAAAGCTTGACTTGTTGCGAAAGGTTTTTGACAAGTTCAAGGTGTTGACTATGATGAGATTTTCTCGCTCGCAACGATGCCTAAGTCTGTCTGAACAATGTTAGCAATTGCCGCATTTTATGAAATCTGGCAAATGGATAACAAAACTGCGTTCTTTAATAGTTAATAGACTTATTAAAGAAGAGTTGTATATGATGCAACCAGAAGGTTTTGTCAATCCTAAAGGTGCTAACAAAATGTGCAAGCTCCAGCGATCCATCTATGGACTAGTGCAAGCATCTTGGAGTTGGAATATACGCTTTATTAAGTTGATCAAAGCATATAGTTTTATACAGACTTGCGATGAAGCCTGTATTTACAAGAAAGAGAGTGGGAGCACTACAGCCTTTCTGATAAGTATATGTGAATGACATATTGTCGATTGGAAATGATGTAGAATTTTCTGGAAATCATAAAGGAGTGTTTTAAAGGAGTTTTTCAAAGAAAGACCTCGGTGAAGCTGCTTACATATTGAGGATCAAGATCTATAGAGATAGATCAAGACGCTTGATAAGTTTTTTCAATAAGTACATACCTTGACATGTTTTTTTTGAAGTTGTTCAAAATGGAACAGTCAAAGAAAGAGTTATTGCCTGTGTTGTAAGGTATGAAGTTGAGTAAGACTCAAAACCCGACCACGGCAGAAGATAGAGAAAGAATGAAAGTCATTCCCTATGCCTCAGCCATAGGCTCTTTAAAGTATGCCATGCTGTGTACCAAACCTGTTGTGTACCTTGCCATGAGTTTGGCAAGGAGGTACAAAAGCGATCCAGGAGTAGATCACTGGACAGTGGTCAAAATTAACCTTAGTTACTGGATGACTAAGGAAATATTTCTTGGTTATGGAGGTGATAAAGAGTTCGTCGTAAAGAGTTACGTCGATGCAAGCTTTGACAACGATTTGGATGACTCTGAGTCTCAATCTGGATACATACTAAAAGTGGGAGCAATTAGCTAAAGTAGCTCCGTGCAGAGCATTGTAGACATAAAAATTTCCAAAATACATACGGATCTGAATGTAACAGGCCCGCTGACTAAACCTCTCTCACGAAGCAAAACATGATCACACCTTAGTACTCTTTGGGTGTTAATCACATGACGATGTGAACTAGATTGTTGACTCTAGTAAACCCTTTGGGTAGTGGTCACATGGCGATGTGAACTATGGGTGTTAATTTACATAACGATGTGAACTATCGGTATTAAATCACATGGCGATGTGAACTAGATTATTGACTCTAGTACAAGTGGGAGACTGGAGGAAATATGCCCTAGAGGCAATAATAAAGTTGTTATTTATATTTCCTTATATCATGATAAATGTTTATTGTTCATGCTAGAATTGTATTAACCGGAAACTTAGTACATGTGTGAATACATAGACAAAACATAGTGTCCCTAGTATGCCTCTACTAGACTAGCTCATTGATCAAAGATGGTTATGTTTCCTAGCCATAGACATGAGTTGTCATTTGATCAACATCATTAGGAGAATGATGTGATAGACAAGACCCATCCATTAGCTTAGCACTATGATCCTTTAGTTTTACTGCTATTGCTTTCTTCATGACTTATACATGTTCCTATGACTATGAGATTATGCAACTCCCGAATACCGGAGGAACACCTTGTGTGCTATCAAACGTCACAACGTAACTGGGTGATTATAAAGATGCTCTACAGGTGTCTCCGAAGGTGTTCGTGGTGTTGGCATAGATCAAGAATAGGATTTGTCACTCCGAGTGTCGGAGAGGTATCTCTGGGCCCTCTCGGTAATACACATCATAATAAGCCTTGCAAGCAAATGACTAATGAGTTATTCACGAGATGATGTATTACGGAACGAGTAAAGAGACTTGCCGGTAATGAGATTAACTAGGTATGGTGATACCGATGATCGAATCTCGGGCAAGTAACATACCGATGACAAAGGGAATAACGTATGTTGTTATGTGGTTTGACCGATAAATATCTTCGTAGAATATGTAGGAACCAATATGAGCATCCAGGTTCCGCTATTGGTTATTGACCAGAGATGTGTGTCGGTCATGTCTACATAGTTCTCGAACCCGTAGGGTTTGCACGCTTAACGTTTGATGACGATCGATATTATGAGTATATGTGTTTTGATGTACCGAAGGAAATTCGGGGTCCCGGATGAGATCGGGGACATAACGAGGAGTCTCGAAACGGTCAATACGTAAAGATCAATATATTGGACAACTATATTCGTACATCGAAAAGGTTCCGAGTGATTCGGGTATTTTTCGGAGTACCGGAGAGTTACGGGAATTCGTCGGGGAGTATATGGGCCTTATTGGGCTTTAGGGGAAAGAGAGAGAGGAGGCTGCGCGCCCCCCAATACTTAGCCCGAATTGGACTAGGGGGAGGGGTTGCGCCCCCTCCTTCCTTCTCTTCTCTTTTCCCTTTCCTTCTCTCCTACTCCTACTACTTGGAAGGGCTCCTAGTTCTACTAGGAAAAGGGGAACCCTACTCTCGGTGGGAGTAGGACTCCCCAGGGCGCGCCATAGTAGAGGGACGGCCCTCCCCCTCCTCCACTCCTTTATATACGGGGGTGGGGGGCACCCCATAGACACACAAGTTGATCAAGTTGATCTCTCCCAACCGTGTGCGGTGCCCCCCTCCACAGAAACACACCTCGGTCATATCGTTGTAGTGCTTAGGCGAAGCCCTGCGCCGGTAGCTTCATCATCTCCGTCACCACGCCGTCGTGCTGACGAAACTCTCCCACGAAGTTCTACTGGATCAAGAGCTCGTGGGATGTCATCAAGCTGAACGTGTGCTGAACACGGAGGCTCCGTACGTTCGTTGCTTGATCGGTTGGATTGCGAAGAAAGTTTGACTACATCAACCGCGTCACTAGACGCTTCCGCTCCCGGTCTACGAGGGTACGTAGACACACTCTCCCCTCTCGTTGCTATGCATCTAGTAGATAGATCTTGCGTGATCGTAGAATTTTTTTGAAATACTACGTTCCCCAACAGGCGAACCAGATCAATACCTCGGCATCTGGACACAATGCAAAGGGAAAGGTTGATGATCTCATGAAGGAACTTGCCCTTGGGGAAGATGATCTGGATGATGTGGTGTTTGAGGAGGGAGACGTGCTGCCGGAGGAGGATCTTCGGTGGATGATCCTACTCCGTGTGCACATGGAAAAGGGCTTCATCTCCTTTTGGTTCTTCCGGAATATGAGGTCGGCTTGGGACCTAGCAAGGAAAGTTAAGATCAAAACCCTAGAGGAAAATCTCTTCATCATGCAATTTAGTTGCTTGGGTGATTGGGAGAAGGTGACTAAAGGAGGCACTTCAGAGGAAATCTGGTGATCATCGCGCCAGATGACAGGTACACCAAATCGACGACCATAGAGCTGTTCATGTTCGAGATCTGGGCTTGTATCATTGACCTGCCCATTGCTTACCATGGTAAGGTGAAAGCCTTAGCTTCAAAATTTGGTGATTTTGTGGATTCAGAACCCTCGTCCTTCGATTTTGAAGGGAATTTCTATCGGGCGAGAGACCGTCTCAACGTTCGTAATCCTCTAAAGAAGGAAACATCACTCGTCCGTGGTGGTGAGCGAGAAATCTTTGCAGTCAAGCACGAGCGCTTGTCGGACTGGTGTCAAGTGTGTGGTATGATGGGACATGAATTCAAAGAGCATGGGGATGGAGTCCCCCCCCCCCCTCAGCACTCGTCTACAAGAACTTGAGGGCTCCAGCAAGTACTGCTTGGGGAACGAGACGTCGCAATAGCAATCAGAAGGCAAATTACCAGAACCAACCCGAGGGCGTTACGGCGACGGGGCCTCAAAGAGAAAAGAGGATATTGTTATGAATGATGTTGATCTGAGTAGGAAGCGCGGCTCTGAACATGTTGTCATGTAGATAGTGACATGGATGGAGCTTGTCCTGGTCGAGAAGGTGAAAGGTGGAGTTGTTGTGCCAGCTGGTCCACCACCCAAGCAGGATCCCAAGAGATCCAGAACGGCGCTGACGACAGAGAAATCAGACCCAGAGAAGAACTGCAGCAACAACGCGAAGAAACATTCGACGGGTGGAAAAAGCAATGATGGACGTTTGGCGGCATCCCCGACGGAGGACCGCCGGTCCCAATGAATTTGTTATGCTGGAACTGTCGAGGGTTAGGCAACGCCCCAACAGTTCAAGAGCTACGCGAGCTTTCACAAAAGTTTGCCCCTAGACTATTGATGTCTACTACACAACTTGTTCTTGTAGACTCGTGTTGGGCCTACAAGTGCAGAGTTTTGTAGGACAGTAGAAAATTTCCCTCAAGTGGATGACCTAAGGTTTATCAATCCGTGGGAGGTGTTGGATGAAGATGGTCTCTCTCAAACAACCCTACAACCAAATAATAAAAATTCTCTTGTGCCCCCAACACACCAAATACAATGGGAAATTGTATAGGTGCACTAGTTCGGCGAAGAATGGTGATACAAGTGTAATATGGATAGTAGATATTGATTTTTGTAATAGTAACAATAAAAAACAGCAAGGTAGCAAGTGATAAAACGGAGCACGCACGGTATTGCAATGCTTGAAAATGAGGCCTAGGGTCCGTACTTTCGCTAGTGCAATCTCTCAACAATACTAATATAATTGGATCACATAACCGTCCCTCAACGTGTGATGAAGAATCACTCCAAAGTTCCTATCTAGCGGAGAACATAAGAAGGAATTGTTTGTAGCTATTCTTTCCGATCGATCTATCCAAGAGTTCGTACAAAAATAACACCAAGTTATTTCTTCCAATCGATCTATCAAGAGTTTGTACTAAAATAACGCAAGTTATTCTTTCCGGTCGATCTATCAAGAGTTCGTACTAAAATAACACCAAAACAAATCATATTCATAATACTCAATCCAACACAAAGAACTTCAAAGAGTGCCCCAAGATTTCTACCAGAGAAACAAAGACAAGAACGTGCATCAAACCCTATGCATAGATTACCCCAATGTCACCTCGGGAATCCGCAAGTTGAGTGCCAAAACATATATCAAGTGAATCAATATGATACCCCCATTGTCACCATGAGTATTCAATTGCAAGACGTATATCAAGTGTTCTCAAATCCATAAAAGTATTCAATCCGATAACAACAAAATCTCAAAGGTAAAAACTCAATTCATCATAACAAGATAGAGAGGGGAAAACACCATATGATCCGACTATATTAACAAAGCCCGCGATACATCAAGATCGTGGCATCTCAAGAACACGAGAGAGAGAGAGAGAGAGAGAGAGAGAGAGAGAGAGAGAGAGAGAGAGAGAGAGAGAGATTAATTACATAGCTACTTGTACAAACCCTCAGCCCCGAGGGTAGACTACTCCCTCCTCATCATGGTGGCCGTCGGGATGATGAAGATGGCCACCGGTGATGATTTCCCCCTCCGACAGAGTGCCAGAATGGGTCTAGATTAGTTTTTCGTGGACTACAGAGCCTTGCGACGGCGGAACTTCTGATCTAGGGTTATTTCTGATGGTTTCTCTATTTATAGGAATTTTTGGCGTCGGTCTCACATCCGGATGGGCCTCGAGGTGAGCACAACCCACCGGGCCACCAGTGGCCCACCCGGCGCGTCCTGGTGGGTTGTGCCCTCCTCGTGGCTCTTCTGGCCCTCCCATGAAGCTTCGTGGGTCTCTTTTGTTCCGAAAAAATCATCAAAAAGTTTCATCTCATTTGGAGAACTTTCATTTCTGCACAAAAAACAACACCACCGTAGTTCTGCTGAAAACAGCGTCAGTCCGGGTTAGTTCCATGCAAATCATACCAAAACCATATAAAATTGTTATAAACATGGCATGAATACTTCATAAATTATAGATACGTTGGAGACGTATAAGCATCCCCAAGCTTAATTCCTACTCGTCCTCGAGTAGGTAAATGATAAAATAAATAATTTATGAAGTGTGAATGCTAGCAAAGTGCATAAGTTTGATCAATGATAATTTCAATCACTTTTCATAGCATCATAACAGCAACTCCTTCTCATAAATCTCATCATGATAAAGTAGCAAATGGAATTTTTTATGTGGAATGCTACCTATCATATTCATCACATATTATTTTCTTTATAGCATGGACAATTAGACTCTTATATGGTTCAAAGCAATAGTCTAGTTTTGACATGAGATTTAAATACTCAAGCATATCAACAGGCAACCATGTCTTTCAAATTATCAATGCTAAAATAAGTTATCCCTAGCCCATCATGCTCAACCATTGATCCATTCATGAAACACATTTGCATATTAGTTACACCCAATGCTCAAGTATGGTCATAGTGTTTCGTAGTTGGTGTTTTATAAGAGAAGATGGAGACTCAGGTTCAAAAAAAATTGCATGAAGTAAAAGAAAGGCCCTTCGCAGAGGGAAGTAGGGATTTGTAGAGGTGCCAGAGCTCAAATCTTAAATTGAGAGATAAAATTATTTTGGATGGCATACTTTTCCAACCAACGAAAACGACTTAAGGTTCCCAACATTTTCCATGCTAGATATATCATAGGCAGTTCCCAAACATAAAATAAAGTGTATTCCTTTTTCCACCAAACTTTCACAAGCCATGGCTAACCGTATCCACGGGTGCCATCCATACCAACACTTTCCAAAGAATTTATTATTTGACAAAATAAAGTAAATTCATTTTTTCATTTCGGGGCTGGGCATCCCTAATACCTTTGCCTTACTCTCGTGCAATGACAAGTGAATAAACACTCATTGTGAGAATAACACATCTAGCATGGAAAATATTAGCCACCCCTCACCGCCTCGCAAGCGGTACGGGCACACAAAAGTGAAATTTATTTTGAAAATTAGAGATGGCACATACAAATTTGCTTAGAACGACAAGGCAATACATCATATAGGTAGGTATGGTGGACTCATGTGGAAAAACCGGGATAAAGGATTTTGGATGCACCAGTAGTGATCATACTTAGTGCAAAATGAAGGCTAGCGAAAGATTGGGAAGTGACCAACCAAGAAACAAATAATCTCATAAGCGAGCATTAAGCATAATTAACACCGAATAATGCACTACGAGTAGGATGTGATTTCATTGCATGACTATTGACTTTCGTGCTTGCATAGGGAAATCACAAACCTTAACACCAATATTCTTACTAAAGCAAAATTACTCATCAACACATCCCACTTGTAAGCCCAAGTGGGGAGACGTAGTGGGTCGTCTTTGTCGTCCCAAGCCTCGTACTTCACGGTCTTCGGTCGTC
Organism: Secale cereale; assembly: GCA_902687465.1. Classification (NCBI taxonomy): domain Eukaryota; kingdom Viridiplantae; phylum Streptophyta; class Magnoliopsida; order Poales; family Poaceae; genus Secale; species Secale cereale. Next base: position 156,422,745 of record LR738715.1, on the reverse strand, counting down.
CAACCGGCAAACGCTCCCAGCTCCATATGGAAAGTGCGAGCAAACAACCACCGATACCTCCAGATAGCATACAACTGGCTTCGTCCAACTACACATAAAAGAGAACATGATTGAATTAACAGCAAGATCACAGGCATAATGTAGCAATGAAGTGAAACATAAACAAATTCATACCTGTCTATACAAGTAAGCCAGTGTCGCCGAACCCCAACTCCATTTGCTATCGAAGACGGTCAACGCCTTCAGCCACATCCATGGAGCATTCTTGCCTGTGCCATCAGCAAACATAGTCATGGATATCACATACCACATGTAGACACGAGCATGTGTCTTGACCGTGTCCTCATCGGCATCCTCAGGGCAAGTACCAAACTGCGAAGTAATCCAGGTGTAAGGGGCACCGGCTGCGACTCTTTCCTTCCTCTTACCTTCAACTTCTGGTTCCTGAGGCTCCGGAGGAACCATACCAATAAGGGCATGCATCTGCTCGCGCCACCCATCTGAATCGGTGCTCATACATAGAGGATTGTCGTCAATAGGAAGACCGGTGATCATTGTTATATCCTGAAGCGTCACGGTCATCTCCCCGGTCCACAGATGAAAACTGTGTGTCTCCGGCCTCCAATGATCAATAAGCGCGGTGAGTGCTGGAGCATTGTTGGGTGGCGTCGACACGCTGACCAACTGAATGAAAGGGAGAAGTCCTGTCTCCCTAACATACGGTGTGTACCGCTCATCATAGCGCATCCACCCAAGGTTGACTCTGTGAGCCCGAAGCTTCAGAGGTGCAAGCTCCTACAAGCAAACAAACAAATCATTACATCTGGGGGTATGTGTTTGAAAAAAACACGAAATAATTAACACCGGCAACTTTCATTATTACCTGCTGATCCACCGACATAGCGTACGACTGGTGTTGTTTGTCCCAGTGATCATCGAGAAGCCAATCCATCCTAACAATTTGAAAAAAAGCTTTCTTGTCAACACGATTATCTTTTGAATACACAAAAACAAAACTACGGCTACTAGATGCAAAATTTGAAAAAATGCTTTCTTGTCAAACCATATAAATAGCATCATCCTATGAATACAAAATAACTAAACTAAGCCTACTTCAATTCAAATATCTTTTCCATATAACTAATATTCAATTCATCTAACTCATCTAAAATAACATCTAATACAATCTAACATAATGTAGGTTTCCAACATAAAAGCACATTTTTTCAATATATATAAACTAAACTACGGTTACAGAAAACTTATAAATCATCTACAAATCATAAATCCCACATATGCAAGATTCTAATCAAATCAAAAAAGGGTTACACAAATCTTCAAAAAGAGATAAAAATTTATGGATAGAAAGAAGGGGATCGGAGGAGGGTACCTTGTAGGATGGAAGGGTGAAGAACTCCACTGACCAAATCCTCAGATCTGAAGTTTTTTGGAGATGAGATTGAGAGAGGGAGAGGAGAGGATCCAGCAGCCGCCACAGCCTTCTCTTCTCTGTTCTGTAACTGCAATGGGTGGGGATTGGGCCTGCGTGCGGCTGCTGGATAAGTCAATGTGCAGCGCCTAGCTCGGAGACGCTGCACATTACCATGTGTGGCGCCTAGCTCGGAGGCGCTGCATGGTCGGGTGCGGGCCCAGGGGCTGCCACGGTGGACAGGCGTGCAACGCCCCTGAGCTAGGCGCTGCACATTAGGGTGCAGCGCCGTCGTGGCAGGCGCTACACGAAAAGGTCAGGGGTGTGAAATAGTTTCACGGGCAGTTCATTCCGTGAATTCATTTCATCAACAGGTCAAAATTGTCAAATTTGTCGTCGCCAACCTCCCCCAATCCCTCTTCCCCTTATGCGGGTGTTTCCAATCTTAGTTCAAAATTCAGATTGCCATGTATGAAGTCTGAATCCTCCTAGATTCTTCACCCTCTCTTTCTTTCTTTCCACCACGCCCATGTCAGCAGCCCCGCTCCCTCGTTGTCACCCGTAGCGTCTGGTGGCCACTCCCGCCGCCAGAGTCGCTAGCTCGACGTCACTGTATCACCGAAGCCGCAGCCCCTTCATGAGTGCTCATTTGCCATACTTGCGACTGTCTCGAGTCCACACACCCTGCCTGCACACCGTCTGCCATGGCCGAACCGGATGGAGGTCGCACCCCCTGTGGCCACGCTCACTCGGGAAATGCATTGCATCCTCCCGAGCACGGTATCGCCACGTCGACAAACATGTGGACCGTCTATTGTGCTCTATGTTGCCTCTGATTTCCTTCCATCCGAGCGCATTGCCGCCGCCTCGGTCTTATTCCTGCTGACGCCTAACTGAGTCCTGGGTGAGTTAGTTCATAGTTCAATGAACCCCACGACTCATTGTTGTAGATGAATGTGTGCACGAGAAAAGGATCTTGGGTTCTAAATTTCTTCCATGATTTTTGAATTCCTGGAAGTTTTTGCTAACTACATGCAACACATGAGTCTTTCTGCTTGTTTTAGGTGTTGAAGATTTGAAACTTTGTTCGTCTGTATGTGTTTTATAAAGTACGCGTCTCCCTAAACATGAGCAAACATGTACTACTTCTTAGTGCTTATTTCAACCAGTTAGTATACATATATGTTCATCAATTAGTAAGCGACAATCAAACCATTTGGTGGATATATGATAAGTGTACAGTCATTGTAGTTACCATGCTAAGAGCAAAGCATGAAGTTGATGAGAATGGTGCTGGTTTATTTGTTATATACTCCGTACTCACTCCGTTCATAAATATAAGTCTTTATAGACATTGCACTATGGACCACACACGAATGTATATAAATGCATTTTAGAGTGTAGATTCATTTATTTTGCTCCGTATGCAGTCCATAGTGAAATCTCTACAAAAACTTATATTTAGGAATGGAGGGGGTATAATCGAATTGTATCATGTAATAATTGGTTTGCCTTCAATTAGAATACAATCTGCATACTACTGTTTTTAGCAGGGTGTACTTTGGTCAAACATTGCAGCAGGCATCAAATGGATCAGAGGTAATGCGCCAAATGGATCAGAGGTAATGCAAGGAACTGGTGACAGGCTTTTCGTTTCGATATTGTTATGTCAAATGTAAGTATAAACACTTTGCAGGATCAACAACAATCGTAGTAAGACACTCTCATGGATCAGGAGGATGCTTAGTAGTGTGGCATGATGTTGGAGCCTTTTGTCTAAACCTTTTGAGCTAAGGACGGTACATGGTGCACTTTGAGATATTTTTGATCGAATGTTTTGTGCTTGCATTGTTCCTGTAGTACTAAAATATCCACCCAAATCCCAGGAAGCAAGAAATGCACTTAGGAGAAACAAAAATACCGAATGTTTGTTGCTCCAATGTACGATGGTGAAAACCAATTACTGGTGTTATTTTGTTTAAAGAAATACTCCCTCCGTCCAGAAATAATTGTCCAAAGAATAGATGTATTCTAGTTATAGATACATTTGTTTGTATTCATTTCTCTGGACAAGTATTTTTGGACGGAGGAAGTAGTATTTACATGACATGTGTGTTACTTTTGTCATGTTCCTTGTGAATCCAAGGATTAAAAAATGTCATGTGCTTTCGTCCTATATCTAAATAGTTAGCTCTCACTAATCAATTTCTCTCAACATGCAAGTATGACACCTCATCAAGCAACATGCACTAGAAAAGGCTCACCTGAACATTCAATGAGTCATAGGAAATGGTCCACGTCAACATGCAAACATGCATGCGATATTTAATAAATATTTTGCAAAAATACAATAATCAAACACAATAAAGCATATGTATTTTTAGTTTTAGTTTCATATTAATTCTTTGAGTATTCATATTCCATAAAATCAAATATATTTGAAATTAATCACCTTGCAGTGTGCGGGGTTTTAGGAATTAATCACCTTGCACTGTTTAATTGACACTCCATCGCCCTAGCTTATTTAAGCACCACAAACGGTGTGTTATTGTTCCATTTGCCATCAAGCCTTTACTGATTTGCCTCACAACTGCGGTAGGGCCACAACTTAAGAGGATACTTTATATTCCCTCCGTTTCTAAATATTTGTCTTTCTAGAGATTTCAACAAGTGACTACATACAAAACAAAATGAGTGAATCTACACTCTAAAATATGACTACATACATCTGTATGTTGTAATCGTTTGAAATGCCTAAAAAGACAAATATTTGGGAACGAAGGGAGTAGCATGGTAGGGGGGGGGGGACAAATCAGGTGTGTAAAAGGTGAAGTGAAAAATGCTAGGGAGGGTCTACGCTTTTGTCTCGCCTTCTGTGAGACACATCATGCGCTTGCCTCATGGCAGCCTCTAGTCGGCCAGCCTAGTAGGAGCCCGTCGCTTGATTTGTTCGTTCATTTTATTTCTTGCTTGGTTTTTAATTATGGTTATACTCCCTCTGTTCCTAAATATTTGTCTTTTCAGAGATTTCAACAAGTGACTACATACGAAGCAAAATGAATGAATCTACACTCTAAAATATGTCTACATACATCCGTATGTTGTAGTCCATTTGAATGTCTAGAAAGACAAATATTTATGAACGGAGGGAGTATTTTTTAAATACTCTTGATACATAGTTCACAAAGAATGATTTAATTTATTTTTATAAATTCATAACATGTTTATTTTGTATATATGGTGTAAAAATAATGTTCCCGTGAATTTTTAAATAGTTTGCAAAAACAATCATATCATTTTAAAATTAATGATTTTTCAAAAATATGAACAATGTTTGAAAGTGCGTACTTTTCTTAAAAGCAAGCTTTTTATACAAAGCAGAACAATTTTTCAAATACCAAACAATTTTTTTAAATCAAACACTTTTTCAAAATCATGTACAATATTTAGAGTCCAGAATTTTTTATGCGAACCTGAATATTTTTACAAAATAATGTCAAAAAATAAAAGCAGAAAATTAAGAAAAGAAGAAAGAACGGTAGAAAGAAAAAAAAAGATATGAAATAAGAAAAAAAACCCGCTCAGGAACCATCTAATTAATGTTCTTCCAAAAGCGCGTTCTCTTTCTGCTAAAATGGGTCGGCCCATCTTGTGCGATAGTAGCTCGCGTTGGTGCTATAAAGCGATAATTTGTAGCAGAAAATGTCCAAAAAACACTTTAAATTTATAGACGAAAGCTCAATCTAATCATGAAGTTGTCATCCCGGAAATAAGCACACTGAACATGCTAATCCCGATCTATTTATCTTGACGGCGTTTAGCTGTTATTGGCTGACGTGGGAAGTCAAATCCCAGGATTGGTGACCGGCTGGATGGACATTTGGATGAATCGGGCCGGCCCATTAGAGCAGTCGCTCACGCTGCTATGATATTTTTTTCGTTTTCTTTTTTGTTTCTTTGTTTTAAATTTCGTAATGATAATTTTCTGCTAATATTTTATTTTTAGTGACAATTTTTTTTCTATACTACACAAAACCACCTCTCTTCTATAACAAGCGACCAAAAATTACTGGGCAACTAAACAAAAACGCTATCCATAGTGCCTGAGAGGATTCAAATTCTGGATCTCGCGCTGAGAGCGACCGCGACTAGCCACTCACCCTGAAGAGAGCTCACGGCAATAGTTAGCGTGACCTCCATAAGAACAGGCAAGAGCGTATATGTAAGTTTTATTTAAAATAAAAAAATTCTTAATTTTTTTATAATCAACTTTGAAATGCTAAGGAAAATGTGACAATTTTTTTGAAAATCCAAACATCTTATGAAAACATGGGAACAATTTTTGGAGCTTTGAGAATATTTTGACAAATGTAACAAATTTTTGAAATCAAGAACCGTTTAAAAAAATGTGAACAGAATTTGAAAATTCCATACTCTATTTGAAAAAGATGAAACATGTTTCAATTTATGACCAAATATAGGAAACAGGAAAAAAATAGAATTTCTAAAAAAAATAGGAAATGTGCGGACATTTATGAACAAAATATTAGAAACTTTTTTGTGAATGTTTGTGCAAACAATATCCATAGTGCTTGAGAGGATTTGAATTCTGGATCTAGCATCGAGAGCGACCGCGACTAGCCACTCACCCTGAAGAGAGCTCACATCAATAGTTAGCGTGACCTCCTTAAGAAAAGACGAGAGTGTATATGTAAGCTTTTTTAAAAAATAAAAACATTTCTTGATTTTTTTTCTAATCAACTTTGAAATGCTAAGGAAAATGTGACATTTTTTTTGAAAATCCAAACATCTGTTGGAAACATGGGAACACATTTTGGAACTTTGAACATCTTTTGACAAATGTAACTAATTTTTGAAATCAAGGACAGTTTTAAGAAATGTGAACAGAATTTGAAAATTCCATTAACTTTTTGAAAAACAAGAACCATTTTTAAATTTATGACGAAATATAGAAAACAGGAACATTTTTAGAATTTATATAAAAAATGAAATGTGCGGACATTTATGAACAAAATATTAGAAACTTTTTTTGTGAACGTTTGTGCAAATTTTGCTCGGGCTTAAAAAATTTCTTTTTTAAAAAATGTTTATGTTTCAATGAGTGTTCACTTTTTAAAAAACTGGTTGTGTTTAAAAAAGAAATATTTTCCCAAAAGTATTCGCACTTTAGAAAATGCTCAAGATTTCAAAAATTGTTTTCGTTTCCAAAAATTGTTTCCCCTTAAAAAATTGGAATCTTGACGCCACGAACTGTGATTAATTACGTTCAGACTTCTAATTATTCCACTAACAGCCATCTACTCTTGTGGCTATGAGTTAAGAACGGCAGCACCAAGTCGCGTGTTTGATTCGCCGGAGTGTCTCGTTCCGGGCCTGATGGGCCAGCCCAATCGCGTTCACAATCCCTGTTGGAGAACATCTCTAGCCGATGCCGTAAACAGACTAAAAAATGCGTTTTCTAGAAAAAAAGACTAAAAAAACTGATCCGGTAAAAGTGGTCAAATCTTCATATTTATGGTACAAGCTGTAATAAACGTCCCGAATAGATCATGTAAAACACCAGGTGATGCTTTACGGGAACTGCTAAAGATGTTCTTAGCTTTCGTCTACAAATTTAAAGTTTATTTCATTTGTGGCAGATTGCGGCAAATAGGGTTTAGCTTTGGGCTTTGACTGCCATTTTCAACTCCTGGCTTTGTTTCCCAAAAGGCGCTCTCTCCATCTCGCAAGTCGCAACAGGTTCGATGTGATCAAATCATCATAAATCCATTTCGCCCCGTGCATTCATATTCGGTTACGAAAGACTGCAACATGGACAGCGAAACCTAGTTCCACCTTTCACACAGGCTCACTCCTTTTCTTCAAGTCCCAAGGGATTAAATAGACGAGTCCCAACTCATTGGAAAAGGCAGCTTATCCACAGCCACAGCGCCGTGGGTGGCACGGACCACGGGACCAGACCATTCATTGGTCACGGACAAAAACAAGATGTTAAGAAGATAGATTAGTCCCCGCTCAGAGAAAGCAAAGATTGATTAGTCCATAAGCAAAGATTCCTTGGAGCTCATCTTCTTTGGCTGCCCCTCGTCCCGGTGAACATGCACGGCACATGCAGCCTCCCTAAACAATCCTGGGACCCGTACCGTCCGGATAGAGAGCATCGTATATTCATGCAAGTTGATCATCAACTGGTAGTACGTGCTTACAAAATTAATAATGTTATCTTCTAGTGTAGTGTTTTCAAGAGACTTGTACGGTGTGTTAGGCCTGTGCCAATGCACCGTTTCTTAGCACGATATCATAGGTGTAATAATTATTTAAGATACAATTAGTCCAATGCATTGTTTCTTATGGGTTGTATCTACATTTAATGATTTGGGGCTCATGCATGCATACGATTGGGCTAAATTCATTTTTTGCCTATGGCCACGTGCAAGAGTTGTATCTTAGCTAAGCTACAACCTCACTCTCTTTCTTCATTAACTAACTTGCCACATAAACAAATTGCCTATGAAACCGCACTAAGAAACTAGCATTGGCAATGTACCTTTGCAGCCTGAGAACTCTGCTGCTTCACAGGATGCAGATGAGATGAATTTTGAAGCAGTACCTTACCACTCAGTTAATACTCCGTTCTGGAGGGTGGGGTCAGTTTGCCCACGCACAACACAAATTTCAAATTCTTCACTGAAGATATACTAGCTCAGTATCTAGTCGTGAGACATGCTACAAAGGTGACACGTCGTTGCAAACTTCTAATTCTTCAGATATAGCGTTCCGAGAAACCACACATGGCACATACGATCAATCCTGCACGAGGTAGGCAGGGTTCAAGCGCTGGTTGTCTAACAAATTTACCCACTACAAATAAGAAAAACTCCTACAAAAAAAAAACTGAATCCGAATCGGCATGACACATCGTCGGTGGCTGCAACAATCGGCAAGCCACTCGTAATTCCACATGAGAATCTGAATCTCACTAACAAGAAAAGTTGAGAGGGCGCTGCATGATGATGACCATCTGCGGCCGAAAGGAATTGTCAAGTCAAACCACCCGTTGCTACTACGAATCGCCATCGAATATTTAGATGACTTTGGTGCTCTAGCGTTCGCTTGGAAGGAAGGAATCTCGAGAGCTTTCGAGGCTTAATCAAATACCACCCATTATCATCTGAGACTTTCTCGTCGTGCATGATGATGCCGGTTTCACTTGTCAGATTCCTTCCCTCTCCCTCCGCTTGATGGAAGCTGACGCAGACGCGCCACCCTTGGTCCGGCTCGGACGGACACGAAACGACGCGGCTTTGGCGCGTCACTGCATGCGGGCCCGCCCGGATAATGGACGCCTGCCTCATCTACTGCATCTTAATTAATCTTTGATCCACTAACAAGGAGACCTAATTAACAAACCAGAGCTCGCCTGCCAAGTAGCGCCATCTATCGATCTGGTGCCAATCACTGCAAAAAGTGCTGCAAACTGGTGTGAGTATGCATCCAAAGTTTCAAACAATTTTATTGTGTGTTCTGAGGAGTAGTAGGGGGGTCGACAAGGGAGACCTGAAACCACTACGTTCCTAGGTGATTTCTTATATGAAAAAGTCGTATCAATACACATGGATCCCACTAGCGACCGATGGCATCAAAGGCTGAAGGTAGCAATAATATGTTTATAGCTCCTAAAGGTATCTCGTAGGAGAATGCATCTATCTATAACATAACTAGCCGTTTGATAAAACCCACCACCATTTTGTTTCGACAGGAATAGATAAAAGTGGTTCGTCCACTTTCGGTGAGCCACATATTCTATAACTTCAAATCTAAATCATCAAAGTTTTCATCAAAATGGGTCTCCGTCACGAGAAGCTACTATGAAACCATCGAGCTAACCTCTTTCCATTTCTTTTCTGTCAAGGAAAATGATGGGTTTGTTGATTAGGAAGGGATATAAACCACAACTCGCAGAAGGGGCGTCAATACTGGCAAGGGCTCCCTACATTATCGACGAGTTTGATGCATATGCCGTTCATATCAACCATATTTAAAGAAATAAAAAGAAACAATTAGCATCATTTTATGTAGGTTATCTTTTTTTTTTCGAGGGTGCGCCAATGGCGTACCATAGCTTTATAGAAGGGAGAAATATGTACAAGAGCTTACATATGCGCTAGCTAGGTGTCACGTGTCGACCCTAGCCTAGCCTCCACACCACTCCCTCTATCTACTCTACTACTCTAACTCTAGTTGTCCTCCGAAAGCTCCTGCTCTGGCCCAAGTCCTTATGTCATCAAAGATCATGTTGGCGGTATCCCACTCATTCTTGACCGTGCCAGCACCGAAAAGACTTGCGTTCCTTTGTTTCCATAGAGTCCAACAGACTAGCATCACGAAAGCATTAAAGCCTTTTCGAGAATGCTTATCCACACGTTTTCTAGCCTCCGTCCACCAGTGCACCAAGCTTGAGTCATAGTTTGGGCATATGTCTGCCGCAATGCCCAATCTAGTCAAGCAACGGAGCCACACTTGTCTTGAGAACACACACTGCAGTAATATATGGTCAACTGTGTCCTTCTCCTGGTCACATAGGTAGCATTTAGACGCTTGATCTTGCAAATTATGCCTGGCTCTCCTATCTGATGTTCATAAGCGGTATTGCACTGCCAGCCACATGAAAATTTTGCACGCAAGTGGCGCCCCACACTTCCAGATGGCTCCGGAGGAGTGGAATCTAACTCCTCCCTCACACAGCATCTTGTATGTAGATGATGCTGTGTAGACTCCAGATGCATTCCAAGCCCAGATAGGGCGGTCCTCCACTTGGGCATCAAGCTGAACTTCCACTAGCCTCTCCCAGAGCCCTATGAGTTGGGTCAGCCCCTCTGTGCATAGATCACCTACCATGTCATCCATCCATGCATGCATATGTAGCGCATCTCGCACAAGCCTCCTGTTAGCCACTTGCGTGCGCACCCTAGCCACCACCAAAGGAGCAATATCTTTGAGGGCCGTACCATGCAACCATCTATCTTTCTAGAACAACGTCTTGCCTCCTGAACCAACTTGCCACTTGACCAAACTTCCAAAAGCTTGATCCACCTTTTTATCTTTGGTCAAGTTAAGCCCTTGCCAAGGTCTGGTTACATCCGTGCGACGTAGCCACTCCCATCTCAATCTAAGTGCAATGATGTGTTTGTGCAAGTCAATGACTCCCAGACCTCCCATATGCTCGGGTTTACACACCTTAGCCCAAGAAACCACACATTTACCCCCATTCACCGCCTCCGTACCAGCCCAGAAGAAAGCTCGACAGCCTTTGTCCACTCTGTCCAAAGCCCATTTTGGTGCCTCCGCAATCATCAAGTGATGTGTGGCCCGTGCCCTCATGACTTGATTGACAAGGATAAGTCTCCCAGGCCTCGTCACAAGTCCTCTTTGCCATCCTGGCAAAATGTGCAGAGCAGTATCAACAATCGGTTGCCACTCGAATCTCTTTAACTGTCGTATGCTCAACTGTAACCCGAGGTATCTGCTCGAAAAAGTGTCGATCTTCCAAGGTAGAGCGGACTTGACAATCTCCTCATCCTCACTCATTGTCCTGATCATAATTGCCGCTGATTTGGCAAAGTTTATTCTTAGTCCAGACGCCACACCGAATATGGTAAGAGTCTCTTTAACAAACATTAGGTCTGGCCAAGTTGGATTTACGAAGAGAACCACGTCGTCCGCATATAAGGACAAGCGCTGCATGGGGCTACATCCGTTAATGGTGCTAAGCACATTTGCCTCATGCGCCCTGATGATGATGGTCGTAAGGACGTCCATGGCGATCACAAAAAGCAAGGGGGAGATGGAGTCCCCTTGCCTGAGGCCTTTGGCATGCATGAACTTGTCACCGACACATCCATTCACTAGCACTCTCGAGCTGGCCGAGGTGAGAAGGATTGCAATCCAAGAAATCCAGCGCTCTGAGAATCCTTTCGCCCTTAGTACCTCGAACGGGAACGGCCAAGATAGAGAGTCAAAAGCTTTGGTCATGTCGAGCTTAAGCAAAACTCCCTTGGCTCTCCTCCTATGTAGAGTGCGCGCCATTTGCCGAACAAGGAGGAAGTTGTCATGTAAGCATCTGCCCTTTATGAATGCAGACTGGTTTGTCTGAACAAGCTCTCCCATCCGCTTGCTTAGTCTGGCAGTCAGCAACTTGGATGCAATCTTGGGTATACTGTGCACCAGGCTTATAGGTCGGAAGTCGAAGACAGAACATGCATCCGCGGACCAAGGAATGAGAGTGATGAGAGCTTGGTTGAGTCTTCCGAACCCACTTCCATTATCCAAAAAAAGCTTGTGGATCGCCGCAATAAGATCATGCTTAATGATCTCCCACGCCTTTTGGAAGAAGACGCCGATGAACCCGTCTGGCCCGGGTGCCTTGTCAGATGGCATATCTTTGATAACTCCCCAAATCTCCTCTTCAGAGAACACGCGGTCCATCTCCGAGAGGTCCACACTCGAGACACCAAGCCTATCCAGATCGAGTGTGAAGTCTCTGGCACTATCCTTGCCAAGCAGCTCCTTGTAGGCTCTGTGGAAAGCTTCCTCCTTGCCTTTCTGATCAGTAATGATGCGCCCATCTATGTTCAAGGCCGGTATGTAGTTTTTCATACGTCTTCCATTTGCAACCGAATGGAACAGCTGCGTATTTGCGTCCCCTTCACGGAGCCAGGTTATTCTCGACCTTTGTCGCGCTATAGTTCTCTCCAGGGAAGCCAACCCTAGGACCAAGAGCTTTAGATTCCTTCTAAGCCATCTTTCCTCCTCCGTCAAGTTACGGTTTTCCTGGGCACAGTCGAACCGCAATATGACAATGTTAGCTATGGCGATTTGCAGCTTGATGTTCCCAACCTCCTTCTGCCCCCAAGCAGCAAGTGCTCGGGCTGTGTTCCGGAGCATGATGTCTAGGCGCATGAACGGATCAGTGATATCCGGATCGCAAACCCAAGCCTCCTTAACCACGTCCGGAAATCCCTCCATCTTGACCCAAAACTTTTCGAAGCGGAACCTCTTTTTAGTGTATATGTGTTCGTGAAGCGCGAGGTGGAGAGGACAGTGGTCAGAGAACTCAGTAGATAGCACTTGTAGCAGGCTCTCCGGGTGCTCGAGCTCCCAATCAATTGAGACAAAGGCCCGGTCAATCTTAGTGAGCGTGGACGTCTCCCTTTCATTACTCCACGTAAATTTCCGTCCATGTAGAAGAGGTCCTTAAGAGCATTATCATCCACGAAACGTTTGAACTTCCCCATCATTCTCCTGTCCAAGTTGGAATTGTTTTTGTCAGCTGCGTATAAGATGAGGTTGAAGTCACCTATAACAAGCCATGGCCCCGGACAGAGCGATCTACGCTCCGATAGTTCATTCAAGAAGTTAATCTTATGCTCGTCCTCCTGTGGCCCATAGGCTACCGTTAGCCACCAAGGCTCCCCATCCTTGGGCGATACGTATCCAGTGATGCTGTGGGAATCATTGACATAGTTTGTCAAGAGTACCCGAGAGGAGTCCCAAGCTACAAAAATACCCCCTCTGGTATCCGACGTCGGTAAGTAGGTAAAACCATCATAGTTCAGTCCCAAGCATTGCATAATTACAAAAGTGTCCACCACCTCTAATTTAGTTTCTAAAATATAGACGATCGCCGCGCGAGTGGCTTCTACGAAGCCTCTAAGCGCCTTCCTCTTGGCAGGATTGTTGAGACCTCGGACGTTCCAGCACACCAACTCCAAAGCATTGAACGACATAAGAAGGATGTCTCCAACGCCGCCGGACACGTCTACCGCACTAGGAGTGGCTCGGTCATCCCTGTCTCCTCGGCTAGGTTGAACGGAATCGCCTTCCCGAAGATGGCAGCGATGGCCCTCAGTTGCGGCTCCTGAAGAGGTGAATCAAAGACCGTACGCAGTTGACCTAGCGCGTCTTCCGAGACCGCCAGGTCGTCACAGTCAAAGCCCAGGGCCTTGAGCAGAACTGTTTCCGCTGCCGAAGCCTTCGTCTTCCTAGAACTGCCAGCACAGACATACCGTGTTGTGCGGCGAGGTGTGAAGGGGTCGTGCCCAGATTTAACTCCCCTCAGCCCTTCAAACTCCTTGAGTAGCGGAGGCGCCAGTTTTTTGAGTAGTCCAGCACAAAACACCTTGATGTTTCTGATACGTCCAAAACGTATCTATAATTTCTGCTTGCTCCATGCCACTTTTGGGTGATATTGCTATGATATTCATACACTTCCATACACTTTTGATCATATTTGGACTAACTTACTAATCCAGTGCACCCCAGTGCCAGTTTCTGTTTTCAGCTGTTTTTGTATTTCAGGTTTTCACGTTTCGAGAACTGCCTAGAAAAATCCAGAAAAATTATATAAAAAATTAGCGATCCGGAAACAACACTGCGTCCGAAGGGCAGCCTGGGGGGGGGGCACAGGGGCTCCAGGCGCCCTGTGGGCGCGCCCCCCCTGGGCCGCACCGGGGGGGCGCCTCGGCCCCCCGAGGCTCCCCCGGTGCCCTACTTTGGCATATATTTAAAGGACCCTCCGAAACCCTCAGAACAAAAACTCTTTTCGCGATCCCATCTCTGTTCCGCCGCCGCCGCCGCTTCCAAGATCGGGAGCACCAGGAGAACTCTTCCCGGCACCCTGCCGGAGGGGAGGATCACCACCGGGAGCTTCTCCACCACCATGGACGCCTCCCGGATGACTCATGAGTAGTCTCCCTTGGACCATGAGTCCATGACCAGTAGCTATGTGATGTTCTCCTCCCGTTCTTGTGCTTCACTAATTAGTCCTCGTGAGCTGCCCTACATGATCGAGGCACCTATGTAATCCTTATGCTGTTGCTATGTTGAGTTTGCTGGGATCCGATGGATTATGAGATTATGTTCAGATTGATCTTGAGTAATATATTTGATTCACCTCTCTTATATTTTAGTTCATAAGTAATTCTTGCATGTTCTCCGTTGTTATTTATTGCTTTGGCCGAGTAGTAGGTAGTGACTCCAAGAGGGAACGTTATGCTCGATTGTGGGTTCATGCCCCTCGATGACTAGCTTGAGTGACAGAAACATGAGTCTAGGGGATGTGCTGTTGCCACAAGGGGGAAAACAACGGTGCTTGTGCCCGCGGGTGCAAGGATTGTTTACTTTACGCAAAGTTCTTTTAATGCAGTTGTCTATTGCATTGAGTTTACACTATGGGTGGGACTCGCAACTTAATACCAGCGAGATGTTCTGGATAGATATCTCAAGGTGGATGATTAGTAGTAGATATTGATGGATTTCGGTCTACTTACTTTGGCGTACCGCCCATGCTTTGAACCTCAACCTTTCTTGCAATGTAGTCAGCATTGGTTTGCGTTCGTGCTCCTGTCAATTGCCCAGCTGTAATTTGTTTACCTCACATAGCTGTTTTATCGTCTTTTGGGAGAGAGACATCACTAGTGAACATCATGAGACTCCGGTCCATATTACCATCATTGATCACATCCACTATTTACTTTTCGCTATTTACCTACTATTGCAAAAACTATCTATCACCACTTTCATTGCTTTTAACCCTTTGTGAACTACAAGGCTGGAGGGATTGACAACCTCTCTGTACTCGTTGGGAGCAAAATTATTTGTATCTGTGTGCAGGTCCACGTTGATTGCTAATTGCGTCGTTAGCAGTTGACACCTACTTGTTGAACCTAGGAGTCTCTGGGGATTCGATCCTTGGCATCTTTGCTAGGGGAAAACACTTCTACTTACTGCATCTTACACCTTCCACTTGGGGTAACCAACGAGGGGTTCGAGGCCCATCAAGGAGTATTTTCTGGCGCCGTTGCCGGGGACTCCACTCTTCAGGATAGGGTAGTTGTATGCTATCTTTTACCTTTGCTTTTTAGTCTTGTTAGTTTACCTTTCATTTTTGCTTTAGTTCCTTTTTATCAAAAATCACAAAAAAAAATATTTGCCTTTTTATTAGTAGTCCTTTCTGTTTAGCCAAACATGTTAGGATTTGGTACTTTGAGGGAATGAGAAGTTCTGGATTTCCATCAAAGAGATGGAGAAAATATGAAGAAGGCATGGGACAGAATTTTTGATGCACATAGGAGAATTATGCCTTGGATACCTATAAAAATTGTGCTTAGAAATTTTACCATGGTCTTTTTAAATGGTGTAAACACTCCCTTGACATTATAGCCGAGGGAGATTTCCTAGAATGTGATGAAGCTAGAGCTCTTGAAATTATACATGGTCTATCTAGTTACTTTGTTTATGATCATAATTTTGATACCGTCATAGATAGACTTGCTACTATTGAAAAGAGAATGGATGCTCTAGACTTAATAAAGGGAGAAAAACCTAAACCCAATAAGAGAGACATTCTGGAAATAGATAATGACTGGGAGCCTTTTGTTAGGATTAGCATCTCTAACCAAGACTTCCTTGCTTATTGTGATATTGGATCTATGGTTTCTACTATGCCAAAAATTGTTCATGATTCTTTAAAATTTAACATGGATAGATTACCATCTTATCATGAACATACTAATGGAGATATTTCTGAAATCCAGGGAAAAATAAAAGACGTGCCAGTAAAATTCCTTAAAGGGATTGCAATGATTGATTTCTTCATCATGGAGCCAAACCAAGGAAATATAGTGCTTGGAAGGGACTTCCTCCGAGCAGTTAAAGGCTTCATCGATATAGGTAAGGGACAAATCCGCTTACGCGGGAAGGCAAAAGGTGTGTACCCCTTTTCTAGAAGGAACAAGAATGAACTTGTTGAGGAACCATTTGAAACAATTTATAACTCCGATTATTATGATGATTATTGATTCCTCTATGCATTATGCCTAGCTTAAAGGCATAAAAGAAAGCGCTTTTGGGAGGCAGCCCACATGAATAAATTTTTGCTTTTGTTGTGTCTTGATGTTGTTTACTGCTGTAGCATCATCATTGTATCTTTGCTTTTCATATTTGTGCCAAGTATAGCCTCTGATTGCTAGAAAGTTCAAAAGTTGTGAGGTGTTGTCCAGGAAACAGATTCTGTCCTTGGATAGAAAAATTCGTATAAAATCACCAGATCATATTTTTGGTCTGAATTTTTTCGACAGGGTTCTCTATATAATTGTCTTTCGTGCGTCAGTTCTGAGTTTTTTGATTTGAGTTGCAGAAGTATCCCGAACAGGTCAATTACTGCCTGCTGTTCTGTTATTCACACATTCTGTCCTGTTTTGCCTTACCTTCACTTTGCAAATTAAGAACTTGCTTTTTCTTTGCAAAAACCTTTTGGCAATCTTGAGAAACAGTAGAACTTCAAGAATATCCTTATTTCCAGCAAGGTATAATTATTTTATTAAGGGTACTAACCTCGCTAATCAGATTATGATGAGTTGTGTATGAAGGGAGTTTTCAAGTGTGCGAGGGAAGATGATAAAAAGATTCAGGAGTGTCAAGCGCTCAAGCTTGGGGATGCCCCCGTGCACCCCAAAGAAATATTCAAGGAGACTCAAGCGTCTAAGCTTGGGGATGCCCCCGTGCATCCCCTTCTCCATCAACATTATCAGTTCGTCTTTCGTTTCGCTATATTTTTATCACTTCATGTGTTATGTGCTATGCTTGGAGCGTCTTGCTTTTAGTTTTCTTTTTAGTTTTTCATAACGAGTCGGAACCCAGCATTCCTTTATGTGGGAGAGAATCGCGCTCCATCTCTACCTAGAACATTACATAGAATTTTCATGTCTATCTATGCTGTGTGTGTTCTTTGTCTTTTAATAGCTACTATCGTGCTCTGCTCTTAGTATTCATGCTTATCTTTTCAAGAGCTTTTATTTAGTTGGTTGCTTGAACTCTCTTTAATTACCATGCTCACCTTATTAAGAGAGTTTGCTTCCGTTGCATGGGTTAATGTGTCTATGATAAAGATGCTACTTTCATGATGGTGCTTAGTAGTTCAGTTTTCTTTTGGTTAATCTCAAATAGCTGGGGGGTTCCCAATGTGTTATTGGAGTACCAACTTGGTTTGTTTGCCTATGATGTGGTATGGTTTAGTAATATCTTCCTTCGAGAATTTATTTTGATTGACTTGGCGTATGCTCACGCATATTTAAGACTGTAAAGAAAGTCTGTCAAGCCTTGATGATCTTTTATTTCTAAGTAGCGATATAACTGCCATGCCTGATTCAATACTGCTTTGTCGCTCTGCATGATTATGACTGTCATTGCTCTCTTAGTTGGTCGCTCCCAGTCTTCTTGCTAACCTCCACATGTACTAAGAAAACTAACCATGCAATACATAGCTCATGGGAAAGTAGCCTAAAAACTATTGTGGTAAAGAATATGTTGCTTATGTATCTTATTTCTTATAAGTTGCTTGCTGAGCGGTAACCATGTTTCTGGGGACGCCATCAACTGTCACATTTTTGTTGAATATCATGTGAGTTGCTATGCATGTTCGTCTTGTCTGAAGTAAGGGTGATTTACCGTGGGTTGAATTAATATGCATATTGTTAGAGAAGAACATTGGGCCGCCAACCAAAGCCATGCATCATGGTGGAAGTTTTAGCTTGGACCTTAATCCTCAAGCTCTCATGAGAATATGCATATGCATTAAAGAGGAGTCCATCATCTATTTTCTATGTTGTCCCGGTATGGATGTCCTTAAGTTGAGATCTATCAAAAACGAGAAATCAAATGCGATCTATCTCCTTGGACCTTTGTACAGGTGGTATAGAGTTACCCCTTTGTGACACTTGGTTAAAACATATGTAATGCAATGATAACCCATGGGGATCCGAGCTAATTAGGACAAGGAGCGAGCACTATTGGTATACGATGCATGAGGCTTGCAACTTATAGGATGTTTTATGCATGACACATATGAAGTACTACTACCGTTGACACAATTGCTTCCATGTTTTCAAAATAAAAAGCTCTAGCACATAACCATTCTTTTACCTTTATGTTGAAGCACCAACTACTGAGAGGATGATTGTCATTCTGAGTGTAATGTGCATTGTCCCAAAGTAGCATTGTCTTTTGCATGATTGTGATATCGTTTATTCTGAAGTAATTGTATCTAGTCATCACTTAAACCTTGAAGGTGCCCTTGCATTTATGTTTTTCATCACTAAAGGGGGCAAGCTAGATATCACTTTATCATATTTGCACATCATGTTCATTGCAAATCTTTTTGATGTTTCAGTTTCATGTTGTAAAACTTTCAGTCATTTGTGATTTTCTCTTGAGACAACTTAATTATTATAGAATCATTGTCTCAGTAAGCTTTTGTCATATGACTATGAGAAAGTCCTATATGCTTAATAGCATGTCACCACAGAAATTATTCTTGTTATCATTTACCTACTCGAGGACGAGCAGGAATTAAGCTTGGGGATGTTGATACGTCCAAAACGTATCTATAATTTCTGCTTGCTCCATGCCACTTTTGGGTGATATTGCTATGATATTCATACACTTCCATACACTTTTGATCATATTTGGACTAACTTACTAATCCAGTGCACCCCAGTGCCAGTTTCTGTTTTCGGCTGTTTTTGTATTTCAGGTTTTCACGTTTCGAGAACTGCCTAGAAAAATCCAGAAAAATTATATAAAAAA